>OY740776.1:37280285-37339611 GCA_963513935.1 Aphrophora alni
CTCTAGTCCTAGTTGTATTGTTTGTTGTACGTTCTTCCTAGTAGGGTTGTCCTCTTGTTGTGATTGTTTCTGACTGCGAGATTTAACGATTGGAACGTCTCGATCATGGCTAACGGTCAGCCTCTTCTTAGTTTTCAAAACAGCATCAATTTCCTCCATCCCATCCTTTATATCGTATCTCATAATCTCCTTCACAGATCGCATGTCACAATACAGAGGTAACACACTGAGTATCACTGCTGTCATCAATATATAGGTGAGGTTCTCCATCTGTGAAAAATAAAAGGATACATTTTTCTTTTATTCCAGAAAGTTAGCACGAAGATCAGTGTCATTAATTCAATTTTAATTTCTTATTTATATTCGTTAAAGTGTGAATATAGTTTTCTAGACATTAGGGTATATATTCTTTATAACCAGTACAGTTTTCACACTAGAAAATAACGAGTTTAAGCTACCGATTACCATGCCTAACTCGATTTCACTTTTTTCTTGACATAGCCCCTTTCTTCCCTGTACCCTTCATATATAAAACACAGTATTGATTTTATGTACTGTTAACTGTTAAAGATACAAATTTTATTTATTGGATTACTGGGGGTAGCTGAACCTGATTTAATCACTTAAGTATCCGAGCAAAAAGCTTCAAAATTGATGTTCTAATTTGAAAACTACGAAGGTGGTTTTAAAGTCGCTGAGCATAATTATTGGATAAAAATTAAAACCATTACAAGAGGCGAACATAATCCTGCCTCTCTCTGCGCTCTAATTTCATTCACAAATCATTCTATAAAATTTAAGTTTATACCTGCTGAATCAAAATATTGTTTTCTAATCCGATATAATAAATATTTTTGAAGCGCCAGATATATAGAAAATCACGATGTCTTTCATACATCCATTAGATTCAGTTTCAACAATTTTCCATAAAGAAATTTTTCATACAAGTGCAGTATAGTACTTGTGTTTACTTAAGGGTTTACCTAGTTTTTAATTGTTATCTTGAAAATGTTTGACACTTGTCATGATGCATGTATGAAACTGTCGCGATTTTCGTAATTATGTCAGCAAGATCTATGAGTGTACCAGTTCTTGCCGCAACATCGTGTCTGTCTTAAAATATATTCATAAAATCGTCAATATTGGTATACACGTTTAGTAGCTTATAGTTTATTACTCTACATAGTTTTAAGTTATTATATATATATATATATATATATATATATATATATATATATATATATATAGTATACTTATTGAATATATAGTAATATATGTATTTATGTCTCAATAAACTTCCCACATCACTCAAAACATTCTTGTTTCTTGCTGATCCATTATCAAATATATTTAAACAATCAGACTTAATTCTCGCTACTCAAATGTGAAACAAGCATATTAAATGACTTATCAAGATACTGTTAGGAATTAGGATAGTTTTATTTAGGAATATAGTCTAAGTTCTTATTAGGAAGCTAATATGACAACAATTATTGTGACAGACCGGGAAAAATTATGATATGCTTACCATGCAAGCAAAGCAGATGTTGCTACAAACATTTTATATAAACCTTTGGGAGGGGGAAACTTGGTCAGTGGGCCAGGATTGATCAAAGAATGTGCTGCAGGAATTTTTGAAGATAGCCAGATGGACTTGGTGAGTATTAGCTTCCTGGGTGTAAAAACTTGAGTATTGAGACTTCAGACGAACATCCTTGAGCGATAAACAATGTTGGCAAACATCGTGCATAAACTTTGTAATCATGTCATAGACAAGTAATTTAAAAATATAACATAGAATCAGATCTGTGAGTCACAACAATTAGAGTTTTCTGGATGAATAGTAATAAAAGGATATTGTAGTATTGTAATAAGATAGTAGATAGTCATTCTTAACAATAATTGTTAATTAAAGATTAATTAAGTACTGAACCACTGATTTGAGTAGATTGGAAATAATGAACCCAGGCAGTAAAAGGAACTTCACCAACAAATCCAAATTTGTTAGAGGAGCCAATCCTACCAAATGGTTCATCGGCCATGCTTTTATTTTCTACTAAAACAGATAAAATAAATAATAAAGATTTTTACTAAGAAAGTGTTTTTGTACTATTTTTTTATTTATTGAAAAATAATAGCCTATAACAAAGTTAAAAATTATTGTTGAGTTTTGTTAAACTCTTATCGGCCATGGGTTTAGTATTTAATAAAAACTTTATTGCTTTATTTTATTATTTGTTGATTTTAATAATTAATTATAGACTTGAAGTTGATTTACTTGATAAAAATCAATTGGAAAAATTTGTTATAGAGAATTAATTTATCTTTATTATTGCTTCGTTGTTTTTGAAATTTGTGAAGGATTACTGGCAATATTAGTTTGATAATTTGTTGAATTGTGTTTGAAAATTGATTTGAGAGAGAGAGAGAGAGAGAGAGAGAGAGAGAGAGAGAGAGAGAGAGAGAGAAGAGAGAGAGAGAGAGAGAGAGAGAGAGAGAGAGAGAGAGAGAGAAGAGAGAGAGAGAGAGAGAGAGAGAGAGAGAGAGAGAGAGAGAGAGAGAGAGAGAGAGAGAGAGAGAGAGAGAGAGAGAGAGAGAGAGAGAGAGAGAGAGAGAGAGAGAGAGAGAGAGAGAGAGAGAGAGAGAGAGAGAGAGAGAGGACAACAGACAGACAGACAGAGAGAGAGAGAGAGTATATATACTATATATATATATATATATATATATATATATATATATATATAGTAATATATTTATTTATGGCTTAATAATCTTCCCACATTACTCAAAATTCTTGTTTCGAAATTCAAAAACATTCTTGTTTCTTGCTGTTCCATTTATCAAATTAATTTAAAAAATCAGACTTAATTCTCTCTGCTCAAATATAAAACAAGGATATTAAAATGACGAATCAAGATACATCTATTACAATTTATTTTTACTAGAACAAACTAGTTTTAAACTAAACGTTTGTTTTAACTAAACGTGTTATTATTTCGTATTGCCGTAGGCACTCCCTCGAGATCTTCTATGGACGCAAATATAGAATCAGATCATTATTCGATAGTAGATACTTTTTGAGGAAAGAATTTTCTATTTCAGAAAGAGTGGAGAATGGAGTTAAAAGACCTCCAAAATGGACGATCAAATACAAAGACGATTAGTGTGACAAGAGGAGCGTGATAATAATTAAGGTTGATGAACCTGTAAACAAAATATAATCTGGGTTATGATGAGGTATTAGGAGGTGATGAACAGCAACAGTGGAGTAATTGGTTTTATAAGGAATAGCAACTGATTACTGCAATATGAAATGAGTTATCAGACAATGATCAGTAAGAGAGGATATAGAAGCGTTTTAAAGGATAAGACATGGGTAAAAGAGGAGGAAAAGATTCACAAATGAAGGAGAAAAGAAAAGAACTTAGTGGATCTACTAACGGTGCAGAAGGACACAAGAATATTTTTTTAATTAGTGTCAATCAGATATGAATCCAGAGTATCTCACAAATTGATGACTAGCTTAGTTACCTCTTTCATGTTTAGTGTTGTTAAAATATGAACAACAGTTAGATTTAATAAATAAACAACAAATATTTATTTATATTTTTCATAAAGCTCTGTTCATTACATAATAATGTGTTTTAATTCTACCTTATAAAGTAAAGTTACTTTACTCTTTAATATATTATAAAATTTGAGTAATCATTTTAGGTAAGAGTGTCGTAACATAACTTTGAACATCCTGTGTTTGAAAGATATTTTTTGCGCTTTGTGTAATTTTGAAAGTCTTAACATTACAACCAATATGAGTGTTAAGTCTTTGAAATTCGTCAAACTTAATATTATTTGATAGTAAAAGATAATGTGTAAATAAACATGAGTCCGCTATTTATAAGAATTAATATACTAAAACTGTTTTGACAGGTTTCAAGCACTAATAATTCAGTGAAAAATCATCAACGCTATGTTAAAAAATAACGAGAGAGTAAAAATATTTACAACTTTTCCTACATCCTATATATAATAAACAATTTTAAACCAACCTGTAGATAGCCCAGACCACAGTCATTGTCTGTCACCAGTTTTTTTTATAATTTAAATAGAAGCAGAAATATGAAACAGTTTCTGTACTTTTGTATCACCCTATACATAGTACATATATAATATCCCTTACACAAAAAGGTATATAATGTAGTAGACTATTCCTAAATCAGAGACATAGAAGCATAAAACCCTTCACTTCTTGTGTTATTAACTAATACATATAACTTTTAACCTTGTAAGATTTTTGATTTTAAACATTAAATCAACTACAAATATAGGCACAACTGTTTATAACAAAGTCATATTATCTATGCAAATTTATTTCCTTGGAAATTATGTAAAATATTTATTATAATATCTGTAACCAATTCCTTTTTTGTGGTTCAATTTTACACAAAATATTTTTATCATTTAATAATATGGAAATTAATATCATATCTACACAATCTACTATTTTACATTAAATGTCATTTGGACAATTTATCTCACATTTAACACGTATATTTAGGTATATTAAAAATAATTAATATGATTGAAACCAGACATTTTCAATTTTATGCAAATAAAAAATTACATTTTTTGAAAGCATTATTTTAATGCTAAAACTTATATGTTCAAATGACTCTGATTTCCTAATTGAAATTATATAAATTAATATAACTAAATCGCGTGATCATTGACTAAAACACTCTCCCAATAACCCCAATAAAATGCTAAGAGCTGAATATTCAAATAAATACGAAATTAAAAAATGTTTTCTTCTGAAATTTACAACACGTTGCAAACCTTTTTATTCCTCATGAATATACACTAACAACAGCTTCTAGTATTGTGGGTAGTTTAAAAATAAAATCCTAAATAAAACATTAAAAATAAATAACACATATTTTATAAGTTCAAAATTAATACATCTCCAACAATAGTTGTAACTACTTTAATTGATTTCTACTAATTTGACAATCCAAACAAAAAGGTTTGTATGTCTCTTTCATAAAATTACATGAAGTAAAAAAAAAAACTTATTTCAACTTGGTGCAAAGGATTTCGGTTGAATTTTGGTAAAACGTAAAGAAAAAGATACAATTTAAAACGCAACTAAGCATAAATGATTTTTAGTAAGTTTATGTATTTTTTTTAACTATAATAACCACTGAAATCAGGAATAACTAGCAAAAACAAAAACAAATATAGACTGTTTAATAACAGGATATAACATGATTTTAATCGTGATTATGACGCAAGCAAATTTATTTTAGGCTCTATTTATCCTTGATGTCTTCCACCGTTTATTTTCAATTTTCGATTGGACATACCAAACTGGCATTAAACTGACTTTTTTTTTCTACAATTGCTATTTAGAAAGTTTATGCAATGATTTTGCAACAGTAATTTATATTTGGATACAACTTGTATCGACGCAAAGAGTGGCTGAGTGGAAGTGTCGAAATAATCAAATGTAAATGTCTTTTAAGTGATACCTCAACCTAATGGCATTACATTAAAATATAAACAATAAGAAATTAATTTTTTTGTTGGAATATCGCTTCCAATTTCATATAGACGGGTAAAAATATCTATAACGTGGCAGTTTATGTTTTAATTCCTTTATGTAAAATTTGGAACGGCTGAATTTAGAACACTCTGTATTGAACAGTAATTTAATTTAAAATAATTATTTAATTTAAAGGATCTCCTCAATACAATAAGCGTGAAAACTATCTAAACCATATTTGCAATTTTAAACAGTTCTTTTTAACTTACCGTTATCTGTAAAACTCCAGAGCCTCTGTCACTAAGTGCAGTGAAGATTTTCTCTTGCGCAGTTTTAATTTTTAATATTATTTTAATTGGTAATATAAAATTAATTGTCTTTTTATGACTGTTAATTACTCGATTAAATCAAGAACGATGACAAACATAGCAATAAAAATACAAACCTATTAAAAAAAATTAAAAACAAAATTTTATAAGATTGGAATATTTTTAGTTTGTCCTTTGATTATATATTTTATCCTATAAATAAAATTAATTCCTGTATAATGTCATAAAAGTCTTCATACATCTTTTATACGAGGAAATAACGGACTAGAAAATTAAGGCTGTAATAGGTATAAAAAGTCTGTTGATGGATTTTAAAAAATATCCCGTTTTACAAGGAACATGGAAGAGCAAAAAGAAACAATGGTTTAGCGCGTAAATGTAAATAATTATAGAAAGTAAAATATTGAACAAACTGTCTGTCCCAATCGTTCATAACAGAAATAATAACCAAACAACACAAGTTCTCGCCAAATATGACAAGTGAGTAGTTGTTAATCATAAAGGGAAAACAATCCATTGACGGCGTCATTGATGGACACGGTGACATAACTACAATTTCAAAGCCATTAATGCATCCTCAACTTAAATCTTACTTTATTAACGGCGAGCTTTCAGGAATGTATATATAAGTTAGGTTTTTGACAATTATTTTTGAATGACATTAAATTTTTACACGGGCTACAGGGTTATTTTCTATTAAAGACGTTACTCGATGAGGCTTTCAGTTTGAAAATTTTGCGATATCTCCCATAGGCCTAATTTTGGGGTGGGATTAAATCTACCTTACAATACCAAAATTAATGTTTTTAAACATAAAATCATTTATAAAATTTGAGATATCTGCCGTTTAAAGATTACAAATTGTAATCCGTACCAGGGTTTTTTACACCTGATATATTAATTTTCTTGCATGCAAAATTTTATTGTAACAGGCCTCGCGTTTGGACTAATGTGGACTCACTACAACGTAGGTAAGAGATGATAGACAGCTTTCTAAAAACCACTTTTTAATGTAAAAATGTCGGATCCATCGTTACTTTCCTCTAAAACGTTCTTTAGGCGAAAGTACTATGGTACTTAATGTAGAGTATATCGAGGAGGAAATAGGACGTCCCACGATTCCATCGTCAAAGCAGGAGTTTGAGAGCAATCAATCTCATGAAAGAAACAAACAAATGCTCTGTACAATTCCACTTGGAATGATTTCTTTCCTTTAATTTCTGTTTTCAAATCAAGGAATAGTAATCAGCAATGATAGTACCGTGTTTTGTAAGAAAATCAAGGTAGTCTGTGTTCTAATCCTTTTAACAATGCTGAAGTAGTTGAGTGACAGAATACCAACTTTTATTTATTGTCTGGCTTCAAATCACGACGAAGAAATCACTTGACAATCACTTTGCTAAACTTAAGACAAACTTCAACTAATTTTTCCAACCAATAACACTTATAAAAAACTATAAATAGAACTCGTTGACTGTTATTCTTCGATTACCTAAAGTAAATTCATCAACATCTGTCCACTTTTCATTACTGTAATAATTTTGTTAAACATAACATGTGGTTCGTTAACAACTCTAATCCTATTGCTTAAAAATATTTTGTACCAGTTATAAACCTCAAACTAAGAGTCTCATCTTAATGTGTGAATTGATTATTAAGTCTGAAACAAATCTGATACGAAAAAAAAAATAGTTTTTCAAAAATCTAATAGTAATTCCCTGAACAAAACTAACACTGCTCTGCACCTCCTGTTCCTATAAATTAACTACAACTCTCAGGAATTATGGAAAGAGGTACTAACAAAACTAAAGAGAGAATAAAGATGCAAGTGTTTGTCCAACAAATATTAATTATCTAGAACTCTCAGCCAGATCAGCAATGGATATTCTTGTTTATATTTGAACGTTTTTCTAATAATAATGTTATCCTCAACAATAGTTGTTGTTTTCAGTTAATACAGACACACTTACACAAACATTTACTTAATTAAATAGGGCTTATATTTAATAGAATCTTGCAGATAAAAGTGAGCAATTATTTAATATTATATGATATCATCACTTAATAATCTAATGTAATTTCTGATTAACTTGAAAACAAAAAAGATATTTCTAAAATGATACTTTTATATCCTATAAATAAATATCACTTCCAAGTAGAATCTCACAATAGATGTTTTGAGCATGGGAATACTTTCTCTCTTACAGACTAAAAAAAACAGCTGCCTTTAAAAACAGTTTGTATTGTATGAAGCTGAAATTAATTTCAGCTATTTTGAACACTATTATTACAAATCAAGATTTACGATAAATTCTATCTGTTTTATTTGCAACAGAAATATCTTAAGAATTGTAAACACCTTATTTTAATATTAATTGGCTCAAGGTATTCAAATCTACTTAAGAAAAAAAATCTAAAATTCTGAATTTATATACCTTCATGAATACGTAAGAGGGAATTTCCATTATGATTCAGTCTGATTTTACTTCATTGGATACAAGTGGACTGAATAAGGAAATTTGATTTCTCTTGGATGAAAGAAAGTCATTGGACTGTTAACTACAAAGTGCTCTAAACCTTGTAAACTTGCCCATTTTATCAGAGAATACATTGTCATAGCAGAGGATACACTGTCATAGCAGAGGATACACTGTCATAGCAGAGGATACACTGTCATAGCAGAGGATACACTGTCATAGCAGAGGATACTTTGTCATAGCAGAGGATACACTGTCATAGCAGAGGATACACTGTCATAGCAGAGGATACACTGTCATAGCAGAGGATACACTGTCATAGCAGAGGATACACTGTCATAGCAGAGGATACACTGTCATAGCAGAGGATACACTGTCATAGCAGAGGATACACTGTCATAGCAGAGGATACACTGTCATAGCAGAGGATACACTGTCATAGCAGAGGATACACTGTCATAGCAGAGGATACACTGTCATAGCAGAGGATACACTGTCATAGCAGAGGATACACTGTCATAGCAGAGGATACACTGTCATAGCAGAGGATACACTGTCATAGCAGAGGATACACTGTCATAGCAGAGGATACACTGTCATAGCAGAGGATACACTGTCATAGCAGAGGATACACTGTCATAGCAGAGGATACACTGTCATAGCAGAGGATACACTGTCATAGCAGAGGATACACTGTCATAGCAGAGGATACACTGTCATAGCAGAGGATACACTGTCATAGCAGAGGATACACTGTCATAGCAGAGGATACACTGTCATAGCAGAGGATACACTGTCATAGCAGAGGATACACTGTCATAGCAGAGGATACACTGTCATAGCAGAGGATACACTGTCATAGCAGAGGATACACTGTCAGTCATAGCAGAGGATACACTGTCATAGCAGAGGATACTTTGTCATAGCAGAGGATACTATCTCTCCTTCCAATTCTACGATTGTGTCCGTCCGTCAACGGAATTAAAGAAGTTGAAATGTAAGTGAACTAAACCTTGTAATCTTTCCTATTTCAGCAGAGAATACACTGTCTTATCAGAGATACAATGTCATAGCATAGGATACTGTCTCTCTCTCTCTCTCTCTCTCTCTCTCTCTCTCTCTCTCTCTCTCTCTCTCTCTCTCTCTCTCTCTCTCTCTCTCTCTCTCTCTCTCTCTCTCTCTCTCTCTCTCTCTCTCTCTCTCTCTCTCTCTCTCTCTCTCTCTCTCTCTCTCTCCTTCCAATACTACTATTGTGTCCAACCATCTACAGCATTAAAGGAATTGAAACAGTAACTGCTCTAAACATTGTAACCTCTCCTATTTCAGCAGAATACACTGTCATAGCAGAGGATACACTGTCATAACAAAGGATACTCTCTCTCTCTCTCTCTCTCTCTCTCTCTCTCTCTCTCTCTCTCTCCTTCCAATACTACTATTGTGTCCAACCATCTTCAGCATTAAGGGAATTGAAACAGTAACTGCTCTAAACCTCTCCTATTTCAGCAGAATACACCGTCATAACAGAGGATACAATGTTTCCTTTCTTTTCTTTGATTGTGTCCGTCTGTCTACGGCATAACAAGAGTTGGAACGGTAGGTGCTGTAAACCTTGTAAACTTTCCTATTTCCAGCAGCTTTTATACAGCCATAGCAGAGTATACCTTGTTACTGCGGCGTATTCACTGCCGAAACATATGCTATACTGTCTCCTACCTATAAATTCCTGCAGCGTTGATCACTGCTATAGCAGAGGATATATTGTATCCTTTCTATTCTACGTTTAATTCGGCCCGTCTACGGCATTATTGGAATTGAAGCTTTAAGTGCTCTAAGCCTTGTAACCTTTCCTCTTTCCAGCAGCGGTTATACTGTCTTACGTTGTTATAGCTGGATATTCAATTCCGAATCAGTTTTTAAAATGTTTCGTTTTAAATTCAGAATGGAAATAATAATATCACAACGGATGTAGCAAGTATTAATTTCTGATTATTAAGAAATAACCATTTGATAATAAAGTTTGAATATACTTTGATTCGGTTGTATTATCGTCATTTTTACATCACAAATTTGATCCAAACCGGTTACCTGTCTGTGCTGTTATATCACGCCAAGTGATACAGAAAATATTTCATTCCAAAAACACATTTTTGGTCACAAGATGTAAAAAAAAAACGATATTTCCAAGAACTATTCAAATTGAATACTATTTGTAGGTATGTTGAACAGTGCGTTGATGAATAATATTGGACGGTTGTGAAGGTTTATTTTAGGATTTCATAAGTTACTTTAAAACACCAATTTCCTTTTTCGATCGATTTAAGATAGTTATTCAGGTAATGAACAATCATATTTCCAAAATATGCTGGTTTTGATACATACAACTCCATTCCACAATAATTTATTTCCATAACAGTCAGGAACCAGTATTGATTCCATCTAATATATATGTAGGATATAAGTTGTTTGATGGGTGTAAATATCAGTGTAGATTTTCATGGATACATGTGTTGTGAGGTCAAAACAAATATTTTTGGAATTTATCAGTCTGTCTGTTGTGTTTACAGTGTTCTAAATTTTGGGGTAGGTAACGTTATTTCATAAAATATCCTATTTTGTCCAATTTGGGTTTCAAGTTGTTTATCAAGTTTTATTCAAGTGAAGCCTCTAAAAATAACTGATTTTTCGCCATCTCAGTAGAAATGAGTGTTCTTTATTTGTTTGTAAAAATAAAATAAAATCTATAGGCTATTTGGCTGTTATAATATATGTAACTTATCATGATTTACAACAATATTTTGCTTAAAATTGTTGTGAATTGTGAAGATTTTAACCTAAAATCTGTGTTGCAAAATCGCAAGATATAGATCCCAAAATAACCTTGACAGTCACCATTTAAATATCGTTTTATCTATAAAACATAAGGATCGTACTTGACACACGCGTTGGAAGTTTATTCATTTTTTTTAAAAATTGAATTGTTAATGTTAAAAACAGTGTTCTTATTTGATTTTATCTTTTGTCAGATACCTACCGGACAGACAAACTCAATGATGAAGTTTTTTTCTTAGGTTTTTAAGATGAGTGAGTCCGAAAGTTTGTGATTTGTTTGCGCAGTTTATTAGTAATATATTAATCAATAAACATGGGAAGAAACACACAATACAAATAGTAGCATGTACATACGATATTTACTCTGTTGCATGCTGCATGTGTTACTCATCCTTCATGATTCTAACCTGATCCTTGACGTATGCCTCAACACAAACTTACAGTCTGTATGAAGTAACCTGTCTCCTGACCCTTCGACTACCTGGGACAGGCCCGGGCCATTCACGTCGCCCGCAGTTGTTTACCTAATTAGTCGCCTATAAGCTTCCCCACTAGCTTAAGTAACTTTTTTACCTAAATCATAATTTCCGAAATGTTATCAAATATTTGAAAAGTACATAAAAAAATAAGATCAACGATACTAAACAAGGGCAAATTTGTAATTTCATTGTCATATTGTTACATAAAACCAACTTTATTATTACAAGATTTAAACAGACTACTTCTATATTTCTTATTACCTCTATATTGTTAGTTTTTATCAAATTTGCCCTTGTTTAGTATCGTTGATCTTATTTTTTTATGTACTTTTCAAATATTTGATAACATTTCGGAAATTATGATTTAGGTAAAAAAGTTACTTAAGCTAGTGGGGAAGCTTATAGGCGACTAATTAGGTAAACAACTGCGGGCGACGTGAATGGCCCGGGCCTGTCCCAGGTAGTCGAAGGGTCAGGAGACAGGTTACTTCATACAGACTGTAAACCTTCCATTGTATACTGATTGTTGGAAAAATTAAATTTATTTAAAAATGAATTATTTTTATTTTCACACAGTGAAGGAGACCAATTTATCGTAAACGATATATCAGAAAAATGAACACTTAAAAATTTTCACTAGTCGTCTGTTACTTACACAAACAATCAATTCCCAGGGTGTAAAATTTACCTCAATTTATTAAATGGAATATTTACAAAATAATATTTTATGGCGATCATGCATTTTTCACTAATTATAATCAAAGTTTTATTTTACCAATTCCTTTAAAACATTAATTTAATATTTATTAACATAGAATCATGTACTTTTACATATTTGATATTAAACATAGTATCCACTCTCAAGTTGATAGTGTGTGTTAACTTATAAAATTCTAATATTTGAATATGGCTACAGATTATAGCGTGATTATGAATATAGTTTTGGTATGTTGGATTAGTTTAAAGACGAAACACAAATATGAAAGTGTGATTTGGTTAAATATTCAATGTTTTTTTTCTTTTTCACAGGCAGCGCAGGCTTTCCTATTGACGAATTCAATTAGCGTTTCGTCAACGTTTAATCCAATGTGCTTATTTTTAGGTATCGTTTCTCTTACTTGTTTACCTCCAGTATCCTCATTTGACGATTCATCCTCTTGATTCTTGTAATCACGATATTCACCTGACGTATCGTCTTTTTGTTTTTTGTGTCCTTTATGATAATGACGTGCTGAATCTGCTTCATCATAATTATTAGTTCTTCCAATATCATTACTTGATGCTGAAGATTCTGGTTTCTCATCACCTTCGTCATTTGTAATTCGCGTTTCTGCAACTTGTCGTTTACCTGCTTCAGTATCATTACTTGACAATTTATCTTCTTCTTTCTCGTCTCCTTTAGTAGTATTACTTATCTTTTCATTTCCTTGTTTCTTGTCAGCTTCGGCATCTTTACTTGACAATTTATCTTCTTCTTTCTCGTCTCCTTTAGTAGTATTACTTATCGTTTCATTTCCTTGTTTCTGGTCTGCTTCGGCATCATTACTTGACAATTTATCTTCTTCTTTCTCGTCTCCTTTAGTAGCATTACTTATCGTTTCATTTCCTTGTTTCTGGTCTGCTTCGGCATCTTTACTTGACAATTTATCTTCTTCTTTCTCGTCTCCTTTAGTAGTATTACTTATAGTTTCATTTCCTTGTTTCTTGTCAGCTTCGGCATCTTTACTTGACAATTTATCTTCTTCTTTCTCGTCTCCTTTAGTAGTATTACTTATAGTTTCATTTCCTTGTTTCTTGTCAGCTTCGGCATCTTTACTTGACAATTTATCTTCTTCTTTCTCGTCTCCTTTAATAGTATTACTTATCGTTTCATTTCCTTGTTTCTTGTCAGCTTCGGCATCTTTACTTGACAATTTATCTTCTTCTTTCTCGTCTCCTTTAATAGTATTACTTATCGTTTCATTTCCTTGTTTCTTGTCAGCTTCGGCATCTTTACTTGACAATTTATCTTCTTCCTTCTCGTCTCCTTTAGTAGTTTTACTTATCGTTTCATTTCCTTCTATCTTACCACCTTCAGTCTCGTTACTTGACGTTTCGTTTTCTTGTTTCTTGCCTCCTTTAGTATATTTACTAATTTTTTTAGGTTTCTTACTCGCTGTTTTACGTTTTAATCTTTTGTCTTCTTCACTATCAATCCTTGGTGATTCATCTTCTAGTTTCGTATCTCTTTCGTTAACCTCACTTGATATCTTATTTATTTGTTTTGTATCTTTATTTAAAGGCTTTCGGGATTCGTCTACGTTTGGAATTGTATCATCACTTTCCTTATTCATCGTATCTGAATATTCAGGATAATCATCTAAATTTTCCGATGGAATTTTCCTCCCTATTGCAGTGTTCTGGAATGAATATTTTTCTTTTTTCTTACTTGCTTTGATGTTTCGTGATGAAGATGATGTTTTAGTTTCTCGTGGTATAATATTACTTTCCTTATTGCCTGCTTTCACCCTTATCCTGATAGTTGACTCTTCTTGTTGCCTTCGTTTATCTCTTAGGGATTTAATGACTGGAACTTCTTGATCATCAGTAATGGACGGTCCATTTTTAGATTTTAAACCAGCATCACCAACGTCCATCACATCCATTACATCGTAGTACATTCCCTCCTTCACAGATCGCAAGTCACAATATAATGGTAACGCACAGAGTAACACTACTGTCGTCAATACATAAGTGAGTTTATCCATCTGTGAAAAAAAAAGAAGAAGTAATGATAAAAATGTCGAGGAGAAGTTGTTATTAATTTTGGTTAAATTTTTTATGTTTCCTTTTTAATATTCGTCTACACATATAATCACTTTCTTGTGATTAAAATTTACTTTTGAAATGTAAAGATAATTAAATAAAATGCAATCAATTTATACAATTTTAAAATTTAAACAAACAAATCTTATTGAAGAGGTTATTGGGGTCGTTGAACCTAAGCTTAAGGCATAAACGCTTTTAAATTCTATCCATCAGACCCAAATGGCCGACCAGATTTAAACCATAGAGTAATAAAAAGAACAATTGTGAATTTCGAACTACTTTGGATGTTTTAAGATTCCCAGAATATATAAGAGGTCTCAAAAATAATAAAATCAACAAGGACTAGTACAATATTATCCGTCTGTGTGATCCATTTATAACTTGACAACTAATTCAAAAAAATTTACATCTATGCCACTCCCGACATATTGTTTTCTTGTTACATGCATATTAATAAACATAAATAAATGTATAGCCTTGTGTACATTTTTTATGCACTTGCTGCAGTCTGAAAAATGCCATACACTTGAAACTCGGCATTCTTGAAAAAAAAAAAAAAAAAAAAAAAAAAAAAAAAAAAAAAAACATGTTGGTGTATAAAATGATTCTAGTTGATGACCAAAAACTATTGATACTAGATTTGATAAATAAATGGATCAACAGATACATTCAGAGTTGCAACATTTTTCATACTAGCATCAGCTCCAGTTTCAATAACTATCCAAATATCAACTACACACGCTTACTAGTACAATATACTAGTAGTTTTAACTACATAACAATATTAGCCCACCAGGAATATATATGAATGATATGTGTTATCTATTTATACCTTTATATAGGTCTGTCTATTCTGTTCATAAAATCCAATTTTGAAATTGAAATTACATATTTCGACAATCAAATTGTCATCATCAGAATTATTCCATGAGACTCTTTACTATCTATAAAACTCAACACAACATAAAACACAACTCATGTTTAAAGAAACCGAAACAATTTCACCATGCATAGTATTACAACGAAAGTCTTTAGTGAACTCTAGTAGTGAAATCTGATGATGACAATTTGATTGTCAAAAGCCGGTAATTTTAACTTTAAAATACGTTTGTAGGTATAGATAAAAACTTTAAAAATAGATATACATACCGTAGTACTAATGTTTACTTATGTGTTTACCAATTGGTAAATTTATATCGGAAATTGGTTGAAACTGGACATGATGTTATTATTTAAGATGTTGCGAATTTAATGATATTTTTCGTGAGATATTTTGACGAAATCCATGGGGGTACCAACTCTGTTTTCACAATTTACAACCAAAGGTATGATTCAAGTTACTATCTTCAATATTTGGAAACATTTTCATGATATTGGTTGAGGAGTAAATTTTTCATTATCATACGGAGTTGATAGGTTTAAAATTTCTGAATATATAAACTATAACGAAATCTAACGTAACCTAACACAACTTGAGCTTAAAAAAAATTTTACTTTAATTTCCATTTTGATATATATCCAAGATATGAACTGATGAATCACTACACTAATGTAAAAACAAGCTTATCACCTGGACCCTAGTATTATAGTTAAAAAATATTATTTAATGCAGAACCAATAAATGTATGTATTTTATTTATTTATTTTATTTTTTTTAGAAACAACGATCTCTTTTATTTTCATTTTGTCCATTTTTTTATACAAATATTGATTTCTAAACTACTATATAAAAAGTTTTTTTTTCTACTCATATAGAACAATAAAGTAAAATATGTGTACCTTCTTAAGTTGTTCAGGAAATAATAACTTTTCCCAGAAATACTATTGTTTATTGTCGTAATACAAAAATGTCATTCGCTTTGAGTCCAGTTACGATAAAAAATTTAAAATCATTAAAATATTTTAAACATCAACGTACCTTAACCAAAAAAGACAAAATTAACTATTTTCAGTCGACAGAAGGTTTTCCAGAATTAATAGCAATCATCTAGATCTCTGCCAAACTGCAGCCGGGAAACAGTTCTGTAGGACCTAAGTAATACTATTGAGCTTTTAATGATGACAGTCTAGGTATTCCCCCCCCCCCAATTTTTCCTGAAACTTTTTATTCCTTGATTTACATCTTTGTATTCGTATTTATTTAATAGGATATTTTACTGAAGGTTTGGAAGAGCCTACATTTAGAAATAACGAAATAGCTGATGTTTATGAAATGATAATTTTGGTTCTTCTTAAAACAGCTATGTCACATTTCTAAATTTAGAAAAAAATAATAATAAAATGTTCCGTCATATAGATCGTATACACATAAATACAAAATATTATTAAAATCTGCCCAGTAGTTTGAAGTTAAAGCCCTGCACAAGTGGACAGAGGACAGACAGACAACATTCCAAATACCACACTTATGGACTACGAATACCTCAAAATGAATAGTTCAATGAAACTCGGCGTTGGTTTTCTAATATATGTACTTAACTAGGCTACATGTGACAAAATAAATAATTATAATTCCGAATTTACCAACATTTTCTCTAAAGATATTGATAGAGTTTTACTTTAATACAATATCTAAATACTCAAACAAATCTTAATAACAACGAAATTCCTCAAAAGTACTCTTTTTTATTTATTTTTATAATGAATGTCACGTGAAGCATCAAACATCGCGAAACCGGTGTAAAATACATGTATCAATAAAATGTTGTACAAGTTTTTTTTTTTTCAAGTACCTTTAAAATATATAATTCTTGAAACAATAATTTTGAAAGGAGGAATACGTTTAGTTTAAGAAATTGGACACTATATATATATATATATTTTTTTTATTTTTCATTAAAGTCGTTCTACTCAATTTTTATAAAATTTTTTATTTTACCGTTTCGACGTACATTTTTGGTTATAAAAAATGGAGAATATTCATGTGATATGCATATACAATTTGTTAAATTCATTGACCGAGCATTTTGCTTGATATTGACAGACAAATATTTTTCCAAATATAACATTTATTCCCTGTTGATCTCAAAATTATTTCAATATTATAAAATTAATGAACTTTTTACAAAAGACGGGTAATAATAATTGAATGTTAAATATGATTATATTAAGAAATGTTGATTTTCTTTTGAATTGTATTAAAATTTTATAATACTTTAATAGTATTAAACTGTTAATTTGAAACTTAACCAAATAGAGTGTTAAAACAAATAATTACCAGAATTTTCTACGTTCAAATATTGCTTCTTTGTTCTTCAACTAACTGAAAGGAAATAGTAAAATTTATGGTTTAATGTTTATATCAAATGTATATTTGTGATACATTCTAAACTTTACAACTCTTTGTTCTCATTGACGTAATCACAAACAAAGTAACAGCTTGGCAGAAATGAAATGTGATAGAATCTGGTGTCCTTGGAACTATTGGAACCCATAGTGTGCTGTAACTTAAGAATGGTTTACTTTAAAACTTTAAAATAAAACTTAGTTTCTGAAATACTGTAATCGTAAATTAAATAAGTCCATTATCAATTTAATTTGTAATTAGTAAAGAATTGTTTTTCACTATATATAAAAAAAAATAAAATATTTATTGATCTCTGAAATTACGTATATGTGATAGTAAAGGTTACCTTTCAGGAGATCACAACAAATGGCAGGTTCTCGTGTCCTTTCTCTGGCCAGGAAGTGTTGAAAGGGGGCTTCTTTCCAACACAATATTTACACAAAAGAGTCACAAATATATCCAGAAAACAAACACAAAATATATTTACAGTCAATATTACAAAAGTCGTTTTTTCAAGAAAATAAAACTTCGTCGGTACAAGTCCGAGTATATTGAATATATTTTAGTCAAAGGACTAAAAACAAAAATCACTGGTTTTAGCGAATTTAGATGGATTTAAAATGATATTATCGCTGGTTCAAATTATGTACAAATAAAGTAACTCTATGAAGTATTTACGTTATTAACTTTTTAATTCCTTAGTAAATATTTGTACGTTAATTTAGTTATTTATAAATTGAACTACTTACAACTAAAAGAATTTCATAAACCGTCATCATTGTGTTATTATTGAACCCAATTAATCGAAATTGCAATATTCGACCAATTGAGTTAAATTATTTGAAGGCTTTACAAAATATATTTATATTTTCAGTTATCCCTAATGCAATCTTATAATTAAACATTACCAGATAATATAATTCTAAAGGTCTATTGAGCATTGCACATTTAGACGTATGAGCTGTTTGTTAGAAATAAAACTTCCCTGAAAAACGTTTATAAGCATATGTTACGGACTCCAGAGCGATGGTGGCTACCCTAAATCGGTTGAAACAATGCGGAGCCCTTCTTTTGGCTAATCCTGAACGCCAATTACAACTGGTTTGCTACAACCAAAGTGAAGGACAACCTGTAATGGTTTAAGACTAAAGACATAACTAAAAAAAAATAATAATAAATCGTCCTATGCATGAGGTATCGATATCCTCAATACAATTATAATAAACTGTTTTAAAACATTAAACAAACTTTCTAAGTCACGCATCACCAAAACCAAATAAATCCAATAGGGAGCATTCTTCTACAAATTATGTCAGTTGAGTGACGCAAAATACAGCACCTAAAAGGAATGTGTCTGATGTGGATAGGAAAAGAAAGGCCCCACACTTTGTTGCGTTTACTTTCAGCGGTACAACCCCAATAGAAATATAAAGACCTCAAACGCTTCTGTGTAAACGCGTACCCTACTTTCGTTTCTTTTATCGGTGTAAATAAGAATAAAAAGTTTACAAAAATCTGTTACGAAGTTGTAACTTTATTAACTAAATGTAGTTAAGCAGTACCTAATTTGTGTACCTAGTTTTGTTGGAATGGGTTGTACCGTCAAGTCAGGCTAGGGAAGCAAGTAGAAGGGAGGACACGCCCCTTACACCAGACACAATCCTAGTCTGGGTCTACTGTATCTATGCAAATATCATAGGAGAAAATATTCCTAAATTAGGAATCGGAAAATGTAAATGTATTTTTAAATAAGAAAAGTATTTTATTTTGAACATTTATATTGTTATAAAAATTAATAGCTCTGACATTCCTAGCATTTACACACAAGAATCGTTTAATAACTGCAAAACTATTCAATCATAGAATATATTCAGATGAATAGAGGAATATTGTAAACGTTGAACCTAATAAGATTTTTTTGTTATTTCGGTCCTTTTATTTTCTTAATGTTTACAATTTTCTCTCTCAGCACTATGTTGTAATCGTTTCTGAGGCAATTGTGTTGACAGTTAAAGCCATTCAAAACTGTTGTTCAAATTGTTGTCGACAGAGGATAGTCTGTTATAAAATACTTCTCTTAATTGCAAAAGTTAATTTGTTCCTCGAGATGTGGTTTTGTTTACATCAGAGTTTTGTCTACATAAAGCGATTTGGTTTTAAGTTAAGTTTTTTATAAGCAGTAGTATTTGATCGTATAATGATCAGATCACTATACTAACTAAAGGAATAAACAAATTAAATGACGGTATCAAATAAATCACATTTATTGAGTGTGATTTAAAACTGAGTTTCCTCCGTGAATTTTTTACTTCTTTTGTAAAAGGAAAGCAATGGTTATCAATGAGAAATAACGAATTTTAATATACAGGGTGGTAAAACGTTTGGAAATTATTTCATATCTTCGGTTCTTCTCAAATTGTACAAACGTCTAATTAGTACTTAATTATAAACACTTTGAATATCTACGGAGGAACACTTCATATTTTTAAATACAATGAAGTTGATAGTTTTACCTTTTTTAACATAAACCAGATGTTTTTTGGACTTATTATATTGGACCAGATGTTATTATATTCAATAATAAGAGGAAATTTCATTTAATTATTATCTTTTATTAAATAATAGTATCTTGTATTAAATAATGTTATACTATTATCACGTTTAACATTAACTGACGGTTTAATATATAATAATATATTATATATATATATATATATATATATATATATATATATATATATATATATAATACAAGATTTTTCAAAAAATATCCAACCTAAAATTCTAATAATTTTTTTTTTTATTCTAATAGTAAACTAACTTTTCTTTAGTAGGTAAACTTAAAACAACTTGTTATTTTTGACTTTAAAAAATAATGTGGGTTTTATTGTAAAAAAAAAATATTTATTTAAATTAGTAAGCCTGTATAAATAAATATTAAGCTTGTCTTGTGAGATAATATAAGATAGAAAAAAATCTAACACAAGTTCTCAAAAAAATTACTTTATCAAACGCTTTTCAAAGACAAAGTCGTCATCCTTAGTGATACATAACCTGCAATAACTAAACTATCTGTAATTTTTGTACAATTTATTAGTGATATATTAGACAGTTATTACTCCCAGCAAACATCATGCTCGTTGTTTACATACTTGCATGTAAAATGTGTGACTCGTGCTTCTTACTAGCCTACTTTTGTTTACGACTCGATTGTTGGGACATTTTGAATTCGTAAACTGTGTATCATTAAAATGATCACTTACAAAACATCCCCAATCCATAATTACAATTAATGTTTAATTGAATGATCATCTTGAAACAGCAATTCAAAATTAAACTAACTGCAATTAACAAATAATAACCATATAAATCATATTTCTGTAGTTAAAAACAATATTTTATTATAGGCCTATATAACTGAATTTCTAAATTATTAACAAATTATCTTAAAAAGTCAATTCAAAATCAATATCGAATAATATGCTACATACATACTGATATTGAAACATTTTCTCTCTTGTAACCTAACCTAACCTCTTAATCTAACATAACCTAACCTCTTAATTCCTAATATTTGCGTATTACTTCAAGTTATAATTTATATATGAATGAAAGGGGATGTTTTTATTGGTATTTAAAGATCACAAATTTTCTCGTAGTTTTATTATTTTTGAATACGATTAAAATTGACCACACTATGGCTTTCAAAGGTAGCAGTGAAACTACCCCCTTGTCTCGTACACGACAACATGTTATAATTGTTCGTAACCCGAGAACAACTCGTTATGTCCAACATTTCCCCTTGGAAATAACTTTAGATAATTTAAAATATTAATTTGAATTGAGTTTAATTTCAGTTTTAAATTTCCTTCTATATGAAACTTACCAAGTTATCATTGAAATAAAATAACAAATAGAGACAAAAATAAAACAAATACACATCAAAAAGGGAAAAAAATACCACTTGATGAATGAAAATATTATTTAACACAAATAACAATTGAACAATAATTATTGATATAGTTTAACGAGATCATTTATGTATATAGAAATTATTACACGAAGTTTCGAGAGTATAAATCATCTTTGGTTAACAAGTATAAAAATCAGATCATAAAAGAAAGATAACAAAATAGCCTAGCAGTTTGGGGTTACGTAGGAAACCAAAACTAATTTCTATATTTACGAAATTAAACGTAAATCTATATCTTAGCAGTTTAAGCCAGAATTTATTACAAACATGATCACGTATTACCAAGACACACACGTTTACTGTAGGCAAAGGACGGTAAGCAATTGATCTTTTAAGGTATTTAGCCATGAAGAGTTTAATCCTCGATCAGATCATGATTCCCATTTGTGAACAAAGCGGCAGAATTTCATCTTTAAAAGAATTAAATTTGAATTTAAAGTAGAATTTGTATGTCCAATTTTTAATTACGTTTTTATTAACCGAAGCAATAATGACACATTTTTCTGAACTGGTTTTGCTGTTGGATTTCCCTAACAACAAGAATCTTTAGTATTACTCAATAAATATGTTTGTTCCTTATAATGTTTAGTTTATAAAAGTAAATTTATTTTTAAATACTTTTTTCTAAATCGGAATTTTAAAATAAAAAAAAAAACTATCTTTAATAGAAATTTTAGAAATAGTATCACTAATTTGCAGTGTTATTAATTATCTTCAAAATTATATTAGATTTTAACGATCAGAACTTTGTCAATAGCACTTTATATATGTATAGGTATTCGATAATTTACATAATTAATTCAGAAGTGAACGGTTTCTGTACGTTGTATAAAAGAAGACGATGTAATAATTAAAATTTAAAATGTAAATCAAATTCTACCAACATTACAACAGTTTAAGCAAAGGTAATCAATATTTCACCACTTATCGAAACGATATCAAGTGTCACATCAGCTCTGTCACAATGTAGACACTGTGAATACTTTTAAGACACTGTTTCGTGTAAATGGACGGTGACAAAGTTCTGTAAAAAAAAGTTCTGACAAATAATTCCTTTTCATGAAAAGAAAAGCCATGATTCATTTCATGTTACAATGAAGAGGAAAGGCCAATGTATTGTTTAGACAGTTGTGTTTACATTACGTCATCAATGAAGCTATCATCTTTCAATGTTATAGATGGACCGAAAAGAAATGTTGTGGTGTTTTGTGGTTAATCATCTTTAAGTAGTATGTGTTTTTGTGATTAGTATTAGGTAAAAGAAACGTGCTTTATCTGTGCTTGCTTTAAAATAAATACAACTACGAGCTGAGTTGAAAATACACTGTTTATAATTTTATAATCTCTGAAGCAATTTTAATATTTTTTTTTCAATTTTAATAATATATATATATTATTTTAACCAATTTCATTTAAACATCCATCCTCGACCTAACGATACCTGACTACATAAACTACCCACGTAGGAAAAATATTCGCATGAAAATCGGATCAAGGGTGCTGGGTTGTAAGCTGACTGACAAACGATGGATTTTCATAAAGGAATAAAAGTTTTTTAATTAGTGTATTTTAACTATGAGATAGATGAGATAAAAGTGTCTGGTTTAAAGCAGATACATAGCTGGAAGGGTAGTATTGCAAATTATATTCCCAATACTACAAATGTAAACTTTGCGTATTGTTCTTATTTAACAATTAGATGGAACTAAATTTAATAAAATGACGGCAATAAAACATCTTCCTTCCAAAATGATGAGGTTATAGTTGAAACGGAAAATGTATATTGGAGACATATATGACATCTTGATTTTAACAAATTATCTTCAGAACGAAAAACGAAGGTAAAGTTTATTAATTACAGTGAAATATAGAGTTAACTTTAGTTCAAAGAACAGACGTACGGCATTGATAAGTTGAACTTTCATTTAACACAAATGAGTGAGAAGTCGATCAGAATATGTCAAACTACTTTGAGTAGAAACGTACTGAAAATGTAGCTTTATTAGTTTATGTAGACCTCTGACAGACTTTCCTGGCGTTTCAGGTTGGATCAAAGATTATATTTTTATTTTATACAGATCTTAAATACGTAAAAATGTTGATCATATTACACAATGGTGAAATGCTATAACTACTCATGTCTTGTGTCATCAATTTTGAGTTTTCTTCTTTTAGTATTTGTTTTCACGCAAATATTTTTTAAATGACAGATAAAGGTAGTACCACTGTTAAAAGATTACACACCACCTCCTTTTTCAACACTCCACCGCCCTCCAATGCGCTTCCCCGTACCTTGTATGAGTAACGTATGCAGGTATACATTCCGGATCGGAGGACCAAAAACATCATCAGCTTGTATATTCAACGTTCTTCTGATAATCTCCTATAGCATATTTTAATGAAAAACCGCCACTAAACAAAAACTTACCTATTACCTCAAGCTGTACAAATTTTACATGAGCCTAATTAACAAAGTGTCTAATTTGCTTCCTAATACCTTCCAATGTTGCAATACTTTATCAAAAACAGCAACTTAACAAAATCTTGCCTACTAACTCAAACTATTGATTAATATAAATATTACATGAGCCTAATTAATAAAGTGTCTAATTTGCTTCCTAATAACTTCCAATCTTATAATGTTTAATCAAAAACGGAAACTAAAAAAAATATTATTGATTGCTCTTATACCGAATGCCCAATCGATCGTGGCGTCGACTAAAAAAAAAAAAAAAAAAAATAAGATATAAACACTCATTTTTGTTTCTGTTACAACTAGTAGTTTACATTTTAAGTATATTGCTATTATGAAGTCGTAACTGCGATTGTAAAAGAAAATATTATTTATACAGTTTTAGTTGTTTTTAAGTCGGTCTTTTTTAAAAATTGTTTGTCCCAGTACTGACAAAATGTCGGATAAGTACTGGTTAGTTAACATAAACACTTACTATATGCTTGCATTTTATTCGAATGTAATTACGGTATATCAATAATAAATCAAAATAATTCCAAGTAACCTGTGTCACTCAGGCGCCATGTTGGCTTTTTTTGCAACTACTGGCCAAGTACTGGCTCAATCAAGTTAGTAATTAATCAGGACCATCTCAGGAGCATACCCTTTCAAATTATACCACCCTCAATGAAATCGGTTAAGCCGTTCCTAAAATATACACGGACATACATATAAAATAAAATTCCGGTCGAATACAGGATCTCCTCCTTTTTCGGTCGGTAAAAACGGTGACGCGCTTTATAAATCCTTATATAAGTCTTTGGATAATACAGCGAAGCACAAATCAGATGGGACGTAAAAGAGGCAAAACGTGTGAGAGTCTATGTTTATAAAACCTTCCCAATATATCCTTACATCTGAATTAACTACTTATTGGGGGCAAATTTGTGGATGTAAGTTGTATATAATTAGGATTAATTTTAGTAGGAAAAGTTAATTATTTATTTTCAATTTTTTTTCCAAAAGTAGTTTAAATTTCGGTTTCCCTGATCATATTTCTGTTATTTTGACTTCTCATGTCCAGTTTGTGTCTGAGATTCTTTATTATATTAACAGTTTAACTTTAGTCCCAGTAAAGTTTTTCTCAGTCTTCGGTTAGAGTTAACACTTTCATCCTTCCTATTTGGTCCCTCTGGAATAACTGGTGTAGAGTTAACACTTTCATCTTACCTATCTGGTCTCTCTGGAATAACTGGTGTAGAGTTAACACTTTCATCTTACCTATCTGGTCTCTCTGGAATAACTGGTGTAGAGTTAACACTTTCATCTTTCATATCTGGTCTCTCTGGAATAACTGGTGTAGAGTTAACACTTTCATCTTACCTATCTGGTCTCTCTGGAATAACTGGTGTAGAGTTAACACTTTCATCTTACCTATCTGGTCTCTCTGGAATAACTGGTGTAGAGTTAACACTTTCATCTTTCATATCTGGTCTCTCTGGAATAACTGGTGTAGAGTTAACACTTTCATCTTACCTATCTGGTCTCTCTGGAATAACTGGTGTAGAGTTAACACTTTCATCTTACCTATCTGGTCTCTCTGGAATAACTGGTGTAGAGTTAACACTTTCATCTTTCATATCTGGTCTCTCTGGAATAACTGGTGTAGAGTTAACACGTTCATCTTTCATATCTGGTCCCTCTGGAATAACTAGTGTAGAGTTAACACTTTCATCCTTCCTATTTGGTCCCTCTGGAATAACTAGTGTAGAGTTAACACTTTCATCTTTCATATCTGGTCCCTCTGGAATAACTAGTGTAGAGTTAACACTTTCATCCTTCCTATTTGGTCCCTCTGGAATAACTAGTGTAGAGTTAACACTTTCATCCTTCCTATTTGGTCCCTCTGGAATAACTAGTGTAGAGTTAACACTTTCATCCTTCCTATTTGGTCCCTCTGGAATAACTAGTGTAGAGTTAACACTTTCATCTTTCATATCTGGTCCCTCTGGAATAACTAGTGTAGAGTTAACACTTTCATCCTTCCTATTTGGTCCCTCTGGAATAACTAGTGTAGAGTTAACACTTTCATCTTTCATATCTGGTCCCTCTGGAATAACTAGTGTAGAGTTAACACTTTCATCCTTCCTATTTGGTCCCTCTGGAATAACTAGTGTAGAGTTAACACTTTCATCCTTCCTATTTGGTCCCTCTGGAATAACTAGTGCAGAGTTAACACTTTCAACTTACCTATTTGGTCCCTCTGGAATAACTAGTGTAGAGTTAACACTTTCAACTTACCTATCTGGTCTCTCTGGAATAACTAGTGCAGAGTTAACACTTTCATCTTACCTATCTCGTCCCTCTGGAATAACTAGTGTAGAGTTAACACTTTCATCCTTCCTATTTGGTCCCTCTGGAATAACTAGTGTAGAGTTAACACTTTCAACTTACCTATATGGTCTCTCTGGAATAACTAGTGAAGAGTTAACACTTTCATCTTACCTATCTCGTCCCTCTGGAATAACTAGTGTAGAGTTAACACTTTCATCCTTCCTATTTGGTCCCTCTGGAATAACTAGTGTAGAGTTAACACTTTCAACTTACCTATCTGGTCTCTCTGGAATAACTAGTGCAGAGTTAACACTTTCAACTTACCTATCTGGTCTCTCTAGAATAACTAGTGCAGAGTTAACACTTTCAACTTACCTATCTGGTCTCTCTGGAATAACTAGTGAAGAGTTAACACTTTCATCTTACCTATCTGGTCCTTCTGGAATAACTAGTGTAGAGTTAACACTTTCATCTTACCTATCTGGTCCTTCTGGAATAACTAGTGTAGAGATAACACTTTCATCATACCTATCTGGTCCTTCTGGAATAACTAGTGTAGAGTTAACACTTTCATCTTACCTATCTGGTCCTTCTGGAATAACTAGTGTAGAGTTTGTTGTTACCAGGGGACTTAAATTTAAGAAAGGCGGAACCAAAATGGTAACAATGTTTAGAAATTAAAAATTAAAAAGACAAAAACAAATTTAGTGATTAACAAGGCTCAAGTTTATTGAAACAAAAGAAATTTCGACGTTTCAGATTTTATCATTTACAACTGAGAAAGACATCCTGAGACAAAATTATCATAAACAGCTTATGATTAACAAAATTATAATTAATAATAGTTATACGCCCTTAATGCAAAATATTATAATTTAATAAAAAAAATTAATCAATAGATTCTGAAAATTTATCCCCCCTTTTTAGTTTATATATTTTATAGTTACAAAATTTAACAAAAGACAATGAGCACAGCTTAACAATTAACAGGATTATAATTAATCCAAAAAAAAAAGATTATACGCCCTTAAATGTAAAAATTACAAAATAAAAAAAAAGATGAAAAGATACTGATATTTATTTCCCCCCCCCCCCTTTTGACTTTATGAGATGATAGTTTTTTTTTTTAAAACAGTTACATAATATTACTTATTTGATAAATTTCTTAAATGCTATTTGGCCAATAAATTTATATATTTTAAATAAAAGAATTTATTATAAAAAGTGAGAAGTTTATTAAAAAAAGAAATGAAATTTTGAAGATTGAAATTTTTAAATTGACGTCAATTATTTTAATTTAGAGAATAACCTCTTGGAGGTTGTTAGGACCGAAAGTTTGCATGCAGGCTCCACCCAATAATTTTTTATATATTTTATAATTAACTACACAAGTCTACATCTAAAATATAGTTTTTTAAGAAAACATATTCGCTGAAATAAATTTAGGCACATATACAATATGAGTTTAATTAAAGTTCTATAAAGTCAGTTTTTTTGTAACATCACTTTTGTGCACGTGAAACTCTGAAGCTATGTTGAATAAAACGTGTTTTGTTAACAGGACGAAACATGTTTAGATCTTTTGCTGTGTTTCTTCTACCAGCATATTAGCTATGGCAAAAAACATGTTTTTTTTAGCGTCTGTACAAAATCAGACATGTTTTAGCATTAATGTTCATTATTAAAGCAAATATCTGGTTTTTTTGTCAAAATTAAAGAAAATTGATTGTATAACAGAAATTCGTTAAGATTGTACTTAAAAGCTTCTTAGATGATTGTAAATCTATTTATATATATTTAATTTTGTTTGAAACAAAGCTTGTATAAGACTTGCAAAGATTTGCAAAAGTCTGTAAAACGAAATTTTCTGATTTAGAACAGATTTTTCCAATTGTTTTATATTTGACATGTTCAATAAGATATTTTGATCATTTAAAATTAAACATTAGTTTGCACCTATTTCACATAATTGTTCAAAACTCAAAATGTGCCTTTGCAAGGTTTTGTAAAGTATGTCTTAACAAAAGAAAATTTTTATAATCATTGAGTTTCAAAAGAACATTGAATATTAAATAAAACGTGAAATACATATTTTAAAAATACATGATAATTAATAAATTGTTTTAAAGCATTAACAAAAATTTAATATATGATAAAATCTGTAAAGCTTAGTACCTGGAAAATCCTGTCGCAGATCACGTGAGCTTGTGCCGAGAAAATAATTTATTAAACATTTTAAACTAAAACGCACAAACTAAATTTTAACATATCGTTGAAACTGAGTTGCTATTTTTGAAGACCAAGTAAGAAAATTTATCTCTAACGTAACTATCTAAAAAAAGTCAGGCATTGTGAGTGACTACAGGTAGACTAAGCAACCGGTATTAGAGAAGATAGGCTGTCTTGCCGTTGTACTTTACCCTCCGCTATCGTACGATCATTAGTTTTGGACAATCTCGGCAGGTGACAGCATCTGTCAAGCAACGGAAGTTGTATGTGTGGAAGTTGAGTGAATGACGTTTTATTTCAGAGGTGATTTGAATTTGAATGCTACAGCTCTCCCCCCCCCCCGAAAGACGGAGTTAGAGTGGAAAAGAAAAGGGGCCAGAAGGGCCTCCCGCAAAATTTAGAAAAGGAGAGAGAGAGTGTGCGTGAAAGGGTAAAAAAAAAATTTTCTCTCAGACAGGTGTTTTAGACCTCGAGAAAGACAAAAAACAACCTAAGACTAACATGCATAGCGAGTGCCACATTAACTATATGTAGTTCGACAGAACCGGTCAGTATACCTTCACCAAGATAAACAACAAAGAACAAATACACCAAACTTAACTATTAAGGAAATGGACTCACTATGTCCTCGTCCGAAGACGTTATGGTGACGGAGAAACAGAAGAGTTCATGACGCTCTCTATATTCTCGTCGCATCGATTACACCCGCGGAGTGCTCGATGTTAAGATATGTCTAGATAGGGAAACATGTCAGGTACATGTAGCGGCCATTGCCGTAAAGTGGAAACTCATAGTTGATCAGACTATGGGTTGAAAAGCGTCAAGTCCGGGAAACAGTGAGATATATCACTGGACAAGGAAAATCAATATCTCTTCGCCTGCAAACATCTATACAGATTACGGCACGGAGGGGCTCTAGGAGAGCTCATCCCACCGATGCCCAAACATACAGATGTGCATTTGGCTTAGAGGAAATACGGCTTGGTTCCGTATTTTGTTATGTTCTGCGGTGCTCAGAAAGAAGACTACCAGATGACAATTTATGCGGGCCAAGAAAGATCAGAAAGAAAATTAAATCGTAAAGGAGAAGGTTATAGAAATTTGTTAATATTTAATTTATATGATGAGGTTTGAGTTGCTCGACGTGTGCTTTTTTAATGAAACGAGGTGAATTGGCGAAAGAAAGCGCAACGGTAACTGGAGTAAGAAAATCAATGATCCGGAAGGGACCTGACCATCGAGGCATCAATTTGGCAGCTCGCTTGTCTATGGCGGAGCTCAGAGGGTGTGTTTTACACCAGACAAGATCGTTGATTTTATACAGATGAGGCTTCCTGAATTTGTTATAGGTCTTTTCGGCCTTTTGGTGCGCTTTTATTATATTGTCTTTGGCCTGGCGCCAAACTTGTGATGGATTAGTATTAGGTTTTGGAAGGAGATCATGTATGTTCCAGCTGAGACTCAGTGGTGTATTGGGGAGAAAATTAAAAAGAATACTAAAAGGTGTTGCTTTAAGAGTCTCATGATGTGCGAAATTGAAGGCCAGCTGAAGCCAGCAAAGGGAGTCGTCCCAAGAGGATTGATTTTTGGAGTGATAGGCGATGAGGGCTGCCTTAAGGTTTCTGTTAAGTCTTTCCGCATTATTAGGTTGGGGGTGATAAGGGGATAAAGTTGCATGTTTAATACCGCGAGAAAAACAAAAGTTGCGGAAGACATGTGATACAAAACATTGTGCATTGTCAGAGATTATTATCTTTGGAAAACCGAAATTTTGAAAAATGTTTTGGCTTAAGGCCTTAATTGTACTGTGGGAAGTTGCATCTCTGACAGGCATGAGCCAGGTGAATTTTGAGAACTGGTCAACTGCGACCAGTATCATGTTATAGCCCTGTTTTGTCCTAGGAAGCTGTCCGACGTAGTCAATATGTAATTTTTCCAAGGGACGATTGGGAACCGTTGAGGCAAGGTATCCTAATTTGGAGTTGTGAGCAGGTTTGCTTACAGCGCACACCGAACAAGCTCGCACTTTAGAGGTGACATCCTGTTTTAAAGTTGGCCAATAAAAATTCTCCTTTACCTTAAACAAAGTTTTAAGTATTCCAAGATGACCACCCACAACGGAGTCGTGATGGTAATTAATCACCAGGTCGACTAAGGACTGAGGTAAATAAATTCTGGTGGGCTTTTCCAAATGATTTTTCAGGCAAAGTACACCTTTACTTAAACAGTACTTCTCCGAAGAGATGTTCTGTTCGAGGTCGGCAATGATATTTTTCAAAATAGGGTCGGCCTTCTGATGAGTCTGGATGTCATGAAAAGCTAGAGGAAAATTTGTGAGGAGACTGGTACACGAAAAGGTGACATTTTCTTCGTTGAAATTTTCCGGTTCAAACATGCGCGAGAGGGAGTCTGCTATGATGTTCTGAGTTCCTCTTATGTGCGCTACCTTAAATTTCAATGAAGTCAACTTGGCAATCCATCGGCCTAATTTACCAAGTTGACGAGGACGTGCTAAAAGCCAAGAAAGGGCTTGGTTGTCGGTTTCTAATAGGAATTCCCGATGTTCTAGATATTGCCTAAATTTCTCTACTCCAAAAACTACTGCTAGGCATTCGGCTTCATATGCAGATGAGGCTTTTCTTTCTGCAGGTGTTAAAGTACGTGAAGCGTACGCTATGGGCTGTCGTGAGCCGTCAATTTCTTGGAGTAGAACTGCTCCAAGGGCCACCGAGCTCGCATCCGTTTGCAGGATGAATGGTTTGGCGAAATCGGCCATCCGGAGAACCGGAGGCTGTGTTATTGCCTCCCGAAGATGTTTAAAAGCTTTCTCTTGTTCAGCTTGCCAAGAGAATTTTTGGCCCTTCCTCCGAAGCAGATTTAGAGGCGCAGCGTGCTCCGCGAAATTAGGAATGAATTTAGCAAAGAAGTTGACCATTCCAATAAATCTGGAAACGGCCTTAGGGTTCTTGGGTTGCGGAAAATTTCTAATTGCCTTTGTTCTAGATGGGTCGATTTGCACGCCGCGAGAAGAAACTAGGTGTCCTAAAAAGCTTATCTCATTCACAGCGAAACGGACCTTATCTGGGTTAACAGTCAAGCCAGCCCGCCGCAAACGAGTAAGGACTTCCCGAAGATGTTTTTGATGCTCTTCCCAAGTTTTGGAGTAGATGACTAGGTCATCCAGATAATTAAAAATGAATTTGAATTTGATGTCATGGAAGACCTGATCCAAAAGTCTGGTAAGCACTTGGGCACCAGTACAGAGTCCGAAAGGGACTCGAGTAAATTGATAAAGCATCCAAGGAGTACAAAAGCTGGTAATTTGTTTGGACTTTTGAGACAAAGGGATTTGATGATAAGCTGAATTTAGATCGAAAACTGTAAAATATTTGGCACCGACAAACCAGTTAAAACTTTGATGTAAATTAGGTAGCGGCACCGCTTCGACGACGATGTTTTGATTGAGCCTCCGATAATCAATCACCATCCTTGTTTTCTTTTCGGGATGTTGAACCAGAAAAACAGGGGATGCATATGCCGACCGGCTGGGTTCTACTACTCCTGAATCTAGCAATTCGTTGATGTGTTCGCGGAGGTATTCCATTTTTGGGGGTGCCAATTGGTATGGAGAACACTTGACCGGAGTGTTGTCCTTCAGTTGAATATCGTATTCAACTAGATGTGTTAGACCTAACCTTTTTGTGAGTACCTGAGGAAAATCATTAATTATTTTTTGAATGGTGTTTTTATCATTCTTTTGAAGATGACCTAAAGGATCAGGAGCAGTAGACTCAGATGTTGTAGACACTATAGGTTTATAAGGAGAATTACTAAAATTGCATAGAGGAAAAACAATAGACCTTGAAAATTTGAAATAGAAGTTTTTTGCTGAAAGATCAAGTACCAGTCCCGTTTTAGATATGAAATCTGACCCGAGGATCAGAGGACACGACAATTTATGCGCCACCAGAAAATCCACATTCCAACTACAATGTTCCATTTTAAGATGAAGACGACAAGAGTAGGAAATGGGCAACCTTTTTCCAGAAGCCGTGACACAATCAGCCTTCACCCTGGTTATGGATTTAAAAGCCTTGGTGTTCTTTAATTTTTTAAAAAGGGCTTTAGAAATGACGCATCTTACTGAACCGGAGTCCAGCAGAGCCTTAACTTTAATTTGCCCAAAAGCTACTTCCACCAAAGGCAAAAACTGATCGTTCAGACCCCTAGATTTAAGAGAAATAATTTTTTTTTTTTGAAGTTTGTAGTTGGAAAGCTTAGAGCTGGAATAGGTCTGCCTGGGCCTATTCCGTAGAGAGAAGAATTTACAGCCCCAGATATAGTGACCGGGTATGCCACAATGATAACAGATGGGAGTAACGTAATTTTGAATATAATTGCCGAAATTGTTTCTTCTTAAATAGGAAATTGAGTTTAAATTTTGAAAAGATGGTTTATTAGAGAAATGTGGTTTTAGGTTATGTTTAAATCCGATGTGGTTGGTTTTTGAACGGGAGGCTGGCCTGGAGCTACCAACTAGACTCCAAACCTGCCTCCGTTTTTTGGAGGATATTGCCTTGTTGGAGGCCGGTTCCGACACTCTGGGCTTCTATGCCCCGGCTGACCGCAACTGTAACAGACCACTGGTCTTGTAGGTCTAAAATCAGTACTTCTACCTTCGGGTCTCACTAATGGAGCCCTTTGCCTGTCAGTATACATGACGTTATTGACATGTGCGCAGAGCCGATCTAAGTCTGCAAAATTTTTAGGTTTGGCAACAAAAACTAAGCAGTTGCGGACTTCCGGAGACAGTCCCTCCAGAATGACGTCCGTGACCTCCAATTCGGACTTATCTAAATTTAAAGTTTCTGCAGCCTCTTTAATTTGATTAACAAAAATGTGCACCGCCTCGTTAGTCTTCTGGGGCCTATAAAATAACTCCTGTACTAGAGAAGCCAACCTTTTCGAAGGTATAAAGAGACTTAAGGCCTCTTTGTGAAAAGTTTTAAATGTCTGATGTCTAATCAGACATGAATTTAAAGGGCCCTGAGCATAGGGCATCAGAACATTATTAATGTTTAAAGCTACGTCCGGGTAAGTTTTGACAATTTTTAAAGCGATTTAAAAAAAAATTAATAATTTATCAAGGTCGAACCCATCTGTCTGAGGAATTGTTTTAATGATCTGTTCGGCAGGATGACTTAATTTTCCGTATAAGGAAATGTATGGACAGCCTTTCGAACTGCTAGGTGTGGTTTGCTGAGCCTCAGCCTGCGGGGTGTCCGCAAGGAGATTTGGCCCATTAGACCGAGATGGCTCTGCAGAGCTAGCTTTAGTGGTTCCCCCGGAGGGCGTTAACGGAATGCTAACGTTTAATTTTAGAGGAGCAATGGTTTGCTCAAAGGCTTTAAATTTTTCCTTGAGCGTAGCGAAATTATTCTGTGAGTCGGCCAGATCCCGTGGCACGGTGTTATCTGCAACTTTTAGTTGCTCAGTTTGCACCCGATTTAGGAACTCTATTCGTCTTCCGAAGGCATTTATCCGCCCGCGAAAACGATGTATTCTGTAACCCTTTTCTGGATCTAAGTTCTCCAGGTCATCCTGTAAGATGAACAAGGAGTTTTGCGCTAGCGATATCTGCTGCAAAAGGATCTCTTCGGTGAAATTTTCCAATTCGGGCTCAACGCTATTCTGTAGAAGGGACCTAAGAGAGGTTCGCATTTTAGCTACAATATCTTTCTCACCACCTCTAGCTACCACTTCAAAAGCAAGCTCAGTGTTCTTTAACGAGTCTACTAAACGCAGCAAATCCACTGCCATTTTAACTGTGCCTGATAAAATAAAAAAAAATAAACCAAGTGATTTTTTTTTAAAAAAAAAAGATGATACAAAATGAAGAGAAGGACCAGAGAATGACTGAAGAATTATATGTAGTGTAGTTGTTGTGTATATGTGTGTGTGTAAGTATGAATTAATACAGACAAGCGAAAGAAAACTCGAGAAAATTTTTGAAGGGAATTTTTGAATATATTTTTTTTTGTTTTTTTTTGTTTCTAACTATTTTTGGGTTTTATTATTTATTTAATTTTTTTTTGGAATTCCCGAATGAGCCCGCTGTCTGGATCAAATTCAGTGAATGACTATAGTGCAATGTATGTAAATATAAAAAAAAAATTTACTTAAGCAGAGAAAATAATAAAAAATAATTTTATCAAAATTGGTTTAGAAGTTTTTGTGTAAGGTGTTTATATTAAAATAAATAATAAAAAAAGAGACTATAGATTTATATAGATTTAAATATTTAAAATAAAAAAAAAATTTCATCAGCAATAGTTGTGCAGTATTTGAAAAAGCTGCAAAACGTAAAAATGAGCCTTGTTTAACAAAGAAAATTTTGAATTTAAATTTAGATGGTTCCAATGCAAAATTTTGAAAATTAACTACGGTTCCAGAATTTAAAATTAACCAAGCTCGGTAATTTAGAAAAAAAAGACAAGCTAGAATTTAAAGCTAACCACGCTCTGCTACCAGAAACATGTTACCAGGGGACTTAAATTTAAGAAAGGCGGAACCAAAATGGTAACAATGTTTAGAAATTAAAAATTAAAAAGACAAAAACAAATTTAGTGATTAACAAGGCTCAAGTTTATTGAAACAAAAGAAATTTCGACGTTTCAGATTTTATCATTTACAACTGAGAAAGACATCCTGAGACAAAATTATCATAAACAGCTTATGATTAACAATATTATAATTAATAATAGTTATACGCCCTTAATGCAAAATATTATAATTTAATAAAAAAAATTAATCAATAGATTCTGAAAATTTATCCCCCCTTTTTAGTTTATATATTTTATAGTTACAAAATTTAACAAAAGACAATGAGCACAGCTTAACAATTAACAGGATTATAATTAATCCAAAAAAAAAGATTATACGCCCTTAAATGTAAAAATTACAAAATAAAAAAAAAGATGAAAAGATACTGATATTTATTTCCCCCCCCCTTTTGACTTTATGAGATGATAGTTTTTTTTTTTAAAACAGTTACATAATATTACTTATTTGATAAATTTCTTAAATGCTATTTGGCCAATAAATTTATATATTTTAAATAAAAGAATTTATTATAAAAAGTGAGAAGTTTATTAAAAAAAGAAATGAAATTTTGAAGATTGAAATTTTTAAATTGACGTCAATTATTTTAATTTAGAGAATAACCTCTTGGAGGTTGTTAGGACCGAAAGTTTGCATGCAGGCTCCACCCAATAATTTTTTATATATTTTATAATTAACTACACAAGTCTACATCTAAAATATAGTTTTTTAAGAAAACATATTCGCTGAAATAAATTTAGGCACATATACAATATGAGTTTAATTAAAGTTCTATAAAGTCAGTTTTTTTGTAACATCACTTTTGTGCACGTGAAACTCTGAAGCTATGTTGAATAAAACGTGTTTTGTTAACAGGACGAAACATGTTTAGATCTTTTGCTGTGTTTCTTCTACCAGCATATTAGCTATGGCAAAAAACATGTTTTTTTTAGCGTCTGTACAAAATCAGACATGTTTTAGCATTAATGTTCATTATTAAAGCAAATATCTGGTTTTTTTGTCAAAATTAAAGAAAATTGATTGTATAACAGAAATTCGTTAAGATTGTACTTAAAAGCTTCTTAGATGATTGTAAATCTATTTATATATATTTAATTTTGTTTGAAACAAAGCTTGTATAAGACTTGCAAAGATTTGCAAAAGTCTGTAAAACGAAATTTTCTGATTTAGAACAGATTTTTCCAATTGTTTTATATTTGACATGTTCAATAAGATATTTTGATCATTTAAAATTCAACATTAGTTTGCACCTATTTCACATAATTGTTCAAAACTCAAAATGTGCCTTTGCAAGGTTTTGTAAAGTATGTCTTAACAAAAGAAAATTTTTATAATCATTGAGTTTCAAAAGAACATTGAATATTAAATAAAACATGAAATACATATTTTAAAAATACATGATAATTAATAAATTGTTTTAAAGCATTAACAAAAATTTAATATATGATAAAATCTGTAAAGCTTAGTACCTGGAAAATCCTGTCGCAGATCACGTGAGCTTGTGCCGAGAAAATAATTTATTAAACATTTTAAACTAAAACGCACAAACTAAATTTTAACATATCGTTGAAACTGAGTTGCAATTTTTGAAGACCAAGTAAGAAAATTTATCTCTAACGTAACTATCTAAAAAAAGTCAGGCATTGTGAGTGACTACAGGTAGACTAAGCAACCGGTATTAGAGAAGATAGGCTGTCTTGCCGTTGTACTTTACCCTCCGCTATCGTACGATCATTAGTTTTGGACAATCTCGGCAGGTGACAGCATCTGTCAAGCAACGGAAGTTGTATGTGTGGAAGTTGAGTGAATGACGTTTTATTTCAGAGGTGATTTGAATTTGAATGCTACAAGTTAACACCTTCATCTTACCTATCTGGTCCCTCTGGAATAACTAGTGTAGAGGTAACACTTTCATCTTACCTATCTGGTCCCTCTGGAATAACTAGTGTTCTCTTCTGACAATGACGCCATTAGGCCATTCCAGGTCTAACTAATATCAGGGGCTTTTATTTTAACACCCATTCTTCATATTATTTTATAAAGAAATGATGACCGCAATTTCTTCTCCCATTAAACAAGGAAAATGAAATCTACCGCACTCCTAAACAATGTGTCACACAACGTATTGATCTTGATACCTCCAATTTAAAAATAAACTTTTTACTTACATGTTAACCCTCGAACCATTCACATGGTTAATGCTGACCAATTTTACTTCCTCTTAACGTCCAAAGACACTTATACAGTTTTTTGTTAAAGAGATGGCAAAAATTTTGTAGAGATTTTAAGCTTTGTCTCTATATTTCAGAAAATATTCAAAAACAAAATCTTTTTTTTGTTTTCGATTTTATGGTAAGTGGTATATATATATATATATATATATATATATATATATATATATATATATATATATATTGACAACATCCAAAGTACAAATCTAATCTTTTGAAAGTGGCCACAAGAAACATGGTTTTATGAATAAATTCTTTACAGAAATCACTTTTCGTATTTAGATTTTTCTCATAGTGCTAATTTACACAAAATCAACATTAATATAAAATATTGTGTATATATCTTGTGTAAATTGTACTAAAATGTAACTTTGAAATTACTGGTACAAAAACACATTCTTCGTGTACAGGCAATATGAGTTAACCAATTATTTTAAAATACGATGAAAACTATCCACTTTAATGTAAATATAAATGACAGCTAGAGCTACTAGACTAGTCATTTTAGAAAGTTTACATTATTGTTTTATCTTCACCGAATTTTATTTCTAGTCGTTTCTATAATATGTTATAAAAGTTTCTTTTGTCAGTAAATAAAGATATTTAAACATAATATGAGATTTTTAAAGGTGTGAAAGGTAAAACATCAAAGCTTCACTTAAAAACACATTCTTTTGTAACAGTGATATATAATAAATATTATTTGTTTCAACACAAATTTAATATTGTTTTATTATATTAGTCAGAGCACAAACAAGGTTGACACAACGGTGATGGCATTGTAAGAGATATAAATGATTTTAGGTTAGGCATGGAGTTCTGTTTCCGACAGGGAAATATTTTTATTTAAAAGTGTTGAATTATTCACACTCTAATATTTACTAACTACTCTTTACCATTTAACCGCCCTCAAAGCTTTAACTGACTACCCTCTATACATAAACCACTCTCTCAATTTTAATTGCATCACTTTTCTGTTAAACCGCACTTCCAGCTTTAACTAACTGGACACTTGTATAAACACTTGTATATTGTATACGCATATATGTCTCTAGGTTTTAACTTGTAACTTTTTAAAAAATGTTTAAGTCAGAAAGGTTATCTAATATATTTTCGATTGACTCAACCTTATTATTGGACTAAACAAAGCCAAGATTATTCTTCACCAACAATGTTGACCTGTAGTTCTCAATTGAAAAAATAATCAACTTGAAGAACAGTCTTGTCTTTGTTAGTCAACTAATAAGTTTGAGCTAAAGAAATTGTCAAATATTTTTTTACCAAATATTGTGAAATAAATATTTTACAATTTGTATTATTACTTATTACACACAATAGCTCTTATTTTTCCACATTTTTTTGCATCGTTATAGAAATGTTTTCTTTTAAAATTGTTCATTAGGAAATGATATAAATATAAAGATAGTTGTCAAAAAGAAATTTTTAACTATGTTTTTATAATAACTCTTTGTTGTTATTTTAACATCATGAATCTTTCTTGCACATCCATAAATAAACAACTGTTATAAATGATAAATAATCTAATAATACTAACAATATTCTTTTAATGTATTTGGTTTATCGTGTTTTCATTAGTTAAGTGATATTCATATTCATCCATATTACTGTCAAACTTGTGTATCATTTCAATATTATTTTTAGTTTGATTAATCATTTCTTGTGGTTTAATACTTTTGTTATTACTTTCATTTACAGTTTCTTGTGATCTATTGTATATGTTGATTTGCGAATTTTTCTTATCTTTAGATGCAATATCTTTTGTTGTATAATGTAAATCAGTTGCACCTTCAGGTAGAATGTCTTTTGAATTATTGTTGGAGATGTGCTTTTGCAAATTCGATAAACCATCTTGTGATGTAATAATGGAGATGTTCTTTTCAAAATTATTTTTAAATTTTCTGATATTATTTTGAGATGTATTTTGCATATTTATTGAAACATTACTGAGAATTTTCATGGTTTTATTTTGAAATTGCATTGTATCTTTACGTAGAATGTCTTTTGAATTATAATTTGAGATGTTCATTTGCATATGTGTTATACCTTCATGTGATGTAATGTTTGTGCTTTTCTTTTCAAAATCATCCTTAGTCAAATTTATTGTTTTTTGGTTACGTTTTATAGTATGATTAGAAACTGTATTCTGTAGAGTGTCCACTTCTGTCTTTTGAAGATTACTCTCGGCGGTAATAGTTTCAGGAATATCGGTGGTTGTTTCTTCCAATAAGTCAAAATTTAGAATGCCTGCTTTTGTAATAGTTTCAGGAATATCGGTGGTTGTTTCTTCCAATACGTCAAAATTTAGATTGCCTGCAGTTGTAATAGTTTCAGGAACATCGGTGGTTGTTTCTTCCAATAAGTCAAAATTTAGAATGCCTGCTTTTGTAATAGTTTCAGGAATATCGGTGGTTGTTTCTTCCAATAAGTCAAAATTTAGAATGCCTGCTTTTGTAATAGTTTCAGGAATATCGGTGGTTGTTTCTTCCAATACGTCAAAATTTAGATTGCCTGCAGTTGTAATAGTTTCAGGAACATCGGTGGTTGTTTCTTCCAATAAGTCAAAATTTAGAATGCCTGCTTTTGTAATAGTTTCAGGAACATCGGTGGTTGTTTCATCCCATACGTCAAGATTTAGAATGCTTGTATTTGGTACTCCAAAATAGAACGATAACCCAGAAAGTTGCAGCACTAGTAGAAAAATCAACGTGAAAGGAAATTCATCCATCTGTAAAATAAAACAAAAGTTTAACAAAAGTTGTGCTTATAGCATTAAAAGAAAATTCATACTTAAATTATTTCATATTCTGTTGATATTATTTTATTGCGTTATAGCTGAGTTTGTCACTCTATATAGGTCACGTATATTACACCAAGCTGGAATTTGAATCATTCTTCTTGCAATAAACATTCAAGAGCGTCAATGGCTGCTGCAAATCGCCCGTGATATTTGTAAGTTGCTGGAGATCCCGGACATATTGCATATATTAGAATTCATTATAAATATTCAGAACTCTATCATACTGGTTCGGAGATTAGGTTACTTGGTTACCAGACAAGTTCACGTCTATAAATATCCTACTGAAATCGTATAACCTACTCAGTACTCATCTCTCAACTCCGCTTACCATCCAGGACCTTCTCACATCATCATCAACGTATCACCGTCTATGGGAATTTGGTTTTGTATAAACTTGGCTAACCCCTCTTCTTTCCATCGGACACCCTACGGGCCTAACCACATTGGCTTTTAGAAACCACGAGGAATTTAGATTTTTTTAACATCAGGTAGGCAGAATACTCTTGACCCCTTTGCATACATTCAATTCTATAAGAAAAGCCTGTTTATTTCAGGCAATAATGTGCGCATTTAGGTAAAATTTGTTCAGACCTTCTTTGCACACACAGATATCAACCTGGCTGATGGCTTTGCCCCAATATTCTGTCTGCACTTGGGCCATGGAAATGAATCCCTACAATCTTTGTTTTCACAGAACACACAACTGTATTGTACTACTTGATAAAAGATAAGGGTACCTAGTAGGGTAACAATACCATGAGGTACAATTTTGTAAACTCTTTTATCCAAAATCATTACGGGTGTATATAGGTATAAACTAGTTCACTTAATCTAGCAGATTGTTCCTTCTGGTTGAAACATGACCGCCTACGTAAGTTGGGGCTTGCTAGATATTGGTGAGGGCACTATCATCACATGATAACGACGACACACCAGTACAGACAAACATCATACAATAGCCTACTACAACACCCCACGGGATATAGAATTTCATTATAACTCGGAGAACACACTCTACCTTAAATCACATTGAGTGTTCTTACACCTTGTGATATTTATATACGTGTGAATGTAATGAAGAAAGCAAAGAATAGAAATGGAACAAGGTCTTATAGGGCTATCTTGAGTTCTGGCCTTCCACGCTCCTCCTCTTATCCGGAGGGACACAGCGAATGGTATAACGTAGGGAGCGAAGTGTACAATCAGTAATTCAGGCAGATAGACAGTAAGGTAAACCTAACAACTACTGTGACGTGATATTAAGTTAAATTATCAAAGGTGGTTTCCCCTAGCGTTGGTCGGTTAGAAGTTGTTTTTGGTAATTTACTATATATAACGTGTCAGAGATCCAAACCTGAATACAAAAATACACTCGGATAAATGGCATAACTGCAAGGCCTTGTTAAAATATATTGCTAAACGTAACTTATCAACTTTGAAACTAACGGTTTTATTATACAATGAGATTACTTTAAGATTATTAGTTTAAATTTGTATAGCGTATGTTAAACTATATTTTAGTTAGGTTAAAACGTTATATTAATAAATAAAGATGTTATGTAACAATCGATTTTAGATTTTATGTTTCATTGAAAAACATCTAAATTACATTTCAAGTATCCATTATTTTAAATTTCATTTTTACTTAAGATATACACGTGAACTTAGCAACATTTAAGGAAAACTATTTTATCAACTTAACACAAAGTTTTACTAAAAATGATCGTGCGGTAACTAAGTCTTAATTCTCAAAATTTACATGTACTTCTACGTTTGTGTCACCAAATTAGGTAGATCATTGCTCCCTACAGATAGCGATAGCAAAGAAATATATTCATTGTTAGTTAATTGTTTGACTGCTACTCCTCTGATAAAGCATATGTAGCTTTTGTTGTGGTTTAGTGAGACAAAGTAAATGTAACTAGTGGTTTAGTGAGATTGGGTAAATATAACAAGTGATTTAGTAAGAGAATAGTTATTTGTGCAACTAGTGAGCAAAGTGAGCAATTGCCTCACTCGAGACAAATCCTTACTCACGAGCCGTAGGCGAGTGAGGAATGGTTTCTCGAGTGAGGCGATTGCACTTTGCACTCGAGTTGCACATTATATTTTTCCTACAGTTACCATAAAACAAATAAATTGGTAAAGAAACGTAACATATTTTTACACAGAAGTGAACTTTTAATATGACATTTAATGTGAAAGTAGCATTAATAAATCAGAAACATTTTTTAATTCTTCTGGAGTACAAGATTCTTCTGGTGAACTATTATTACTAAAATCGTCATTAACGTCCATTTTGCGACAGCAAAACCACCTTCAATGTTTACAAATGGCAAATCAATGAAATGGTGGCTTCTGCCGTGACCGGAAGTGTTGTGACAAATACAACAGTACAACAGCTGACCAGCTGATTTACAGCCAGTGCTGCCAACGTATTTCGCGCGCATACGACCTTGTCTGCATGTTACGCGCTCACTATTTCGTGCCTTCACGTTGCAAATCTGGAGTGAGACAAAGTAATTAGAGTGAGACAATGTTAACATTGTCTCACTGATGAGCGAATAGGCCACTTTGCTTTCTCAAATCAGTGAGAGAACATGTACATTGTTAGGTAACTGTAGGAAAAGTAAATATAACAAGTGGTTTAGTGAGACAAAGTAAATGTAACATGTAGTTTAGTGGGACAAAGTAAATGTAACAAGTAGTTAAGTGAGACAAAGTAAATGTAAAAAATGGTTAAGTGAGACAAAGTAAATGTAACAAGTAGTTTAGTGAGACAAAGTAAATGTAACACGTAGTTAAGTGAGACAAAGTAAATGTAACAAGTGGTTTAGTGAGACAAAGTAAATGTAACAAATGGTTTAGTGAGACAAAGTAAATGTAACAACTGAAGTTATTGTCTTGATTTTTGAAAAGTTGTCTCATTTCAAATTTTTTATTTTTTTGGAAATTTTGTATAGTTAGAATTCATTGTTATTTGGATATTTTTATAATAATAAAATAGCGTAGATGACTTACATAACACATAGTCAGTCATCTACGCTGTTTGGTCTTATTATGAAATGATTTGAGGAAAAAGCTACACAATAATCTATTGATTAATTTAAAATGTAAAAAGAGTTGTGCTTTAACTTTCTAGGAAACGATTATCATTGTATCGAAACATACATACGATGTTATAAGAAATTGTTCTAAAGAAATTTATGTTTAGTTTTATTAAACTCTTATTTTGTTATAAATCACAGAGCACTTTGAATATTGATTCAGTTCTGATTTTACCTCAACGCTGAAATCATAAGGATTTAAAACTATTAAATCACTGTTGATTTATGTAAATTAGAATCTATCAAATTATCAAACTTGTTAAAGAACAGTATGTATATATATATATATATATATATATATATATATATATATATATATATATATATATATATATATAATAGAATATAATATATGTATTATTAATAATATATAATTTATTTATTAATAATAATTATTACTATTAACGATGCAAGTAAAGGATTATTGCATAAAATCTAGTTTAGGCATAGTTAAACAAATATCGTATATATATATATATATATATATATATATATATATAACTTTATTTAAAGATTAAATATTATCAGATCTTAGGATAGTTAGGTTAGGTTAGTTTTTATAACTGATTATTTAAAAATATGTTTAAAGTTTATTATAAAATTACAATTTTAAAAGTTGTATTTAAATGAATGGTTTACTCAAAAAACTAAACAATTAAAAAATTCATAATTATGTATTTTATAGAACCCATTTTGCTGTTTAGAAGTGTTCGTGATTATATACCTATAACTTAAGAAACATTAAAGAAAAAAAATTTTTAAACACACCAAATATTTTGTTTTCATATTATTGATTACGAAATTCTCCTCTATCAGAGCTGATCAAATAAATTGTGTTTGTATTATTTCAAAATTTCTAGAGGTATTTAGATTTTGAAGTTCTTACAAAGACAGATCGTTCGCTTTTAAAATCTATAAATTGGAAACAACATACATTGAAAAAAAAACTTAATAATACATTAAGTTCCTTCAACTCAGTCTGAAGACTAAAATTACTTTAAGACTAACTAAATTATTACAAATAGAAACTGACAAAAATAAAACATATTACTGTAATAATCTTACGGCTATTTATTAAAATTTAAATAGTTAACTCTAAAATAAACTGTATTAAAAATATTTTTCGAATTATAATTATTTAAGAATTTTAAAAAGTAACAAAAATGTTTTATAAAACTACCTCACCATTAATGTCTCCAAAGTGACCTAACATAATGTAAATCGTCATCCTATCATTAATGGTTATTTAAATGTACAAATAATCGTTAGGTTAATTAACTCTTTGTTCTGTGTTAATAATAAGATTAAATTTTTGTCGATTACTAATTATAAGCTGTCATAGGCTGCAACAATGATAAAAATAGCTTTTAGTTTACTTTCCGATCTATTTAGTGGAAATGTAATACCATAGAGATCAAGGACATAGAGATGTAGTGATTTCATGATTGAATGATGCTTACAATGTTAAATATAATTGGGAGCACTGTGTATTACAGGAAGTGTAACCAAGTGTGTTATAATAAGGAAAAACTCACAAGTAATTCGAAGTCTATACATACATGTACTGGAAGTATTGTCTTAATGAAAAAACAATGTGATTGTCATAGATTTGTCAAATATACGCTTAAAAATCAACACATCTTTGTGAAACCGATGTACATATTTGGTTCAAGATTACTGGTTGTAGGTTATTTTTACTTCTAATTAGGCGCTTAGTTATAATAGTTTTAACTGTTAATGTTGTAGTAACTGCATTAAGAAGACTTTAATAATAAATGAGATTTTCTCAAAATGTTTTCAAACTATTTGTTGAGATTTTACTGAAATATCGTCATAATTTGACAGTTGTGTTTAAACACTATACAAAGATGTTTATTAAAACATTTATTAAATGTGAAAAATGTCAAAACCGCTCAATCAGTTTTGATTAAATTTTAAAATAACCAATGAAATAATTATCAAGGTGGAGGAACGTGAAAACAGAAAGATTGTGCGAACTCTCTCACCCATCAAAACTTCGTCTAAACCATATGAATGATATTTTTTATTAGTATAAAGGCCAACAACCTCACAACCATCTTCGTTTTATTTAAAATAAACAATCGAATATAAAATAAACACCCCCTAAACCGGTGATACCCTAAAATCCGGTGGTTGGAAATAGAGAATAGACTGGATTGAAAGAAACAGACAGGGGTTTAAATTAACGATATATCAAGAAAGATGTAGATACACATATGTCCCCTTAATGTTATCAAGCCCGTATTCATTCAAAGGAGCCCCTACGGGTAAAAAAATCAAATGATATTATCCATCATCAAAACTTCCATTATAGTATTTGACAATCAAAAAACAAAATAAAATGAACGACGTCAATGAAACTCGTTGTCAGATATTTAAATAAACCTAAATCTGCTTACATTACTCCATTCAATAATCAACACACTAAATCATAATAGATAAAATTCAATTTATAAATACGATGGTCAAAGGTAATTATTACTGTAATTTATTATTATTGTTTGTGGTTTGACTTGTATTATTTATTGACTTGTGGTTTGAGTCAATAAAATCTTAACTTTTTAATAAAATTTGGTAAAAATTGGTAGTGACTTAGTTTTGTTATTATCTTAGTTATTTAAAAAAAAAAATTATTTTTTTATTATCAAGTTGTATTTTATATTTTTATATATGTTGTTATGTTGTATGGGGTTAGGCGGTAGAGACGACTATAAAGTCCTAACCGCGCCCTTAAATAAAGACAATTCATTCATTTCCCCCCTCCCCCCCTCTCTCTCTCTCTCTCTCTCTCTCTCTCTCTCTCTCTCTCTCTCTCTCTCTCTCTCTCTCTCTCCCTCTCCCCCTCCCCCTCTCCCTCTCCCCCTCTCCCTCTCCCTCTCTCCCTCTCCATCTCTCTCTCTCTCTCTCTCTCTCTCTCTCTCTCTCTCTCTCTCTCTCTCTCTCTCTCTCTCTCTCTCTCTCTCTCTCTCTCTCTCTCTCTCTCTCTCTCTCTCTCTCTCTCTCTCTCTCTCTCTCTCTCTCTCTCTCTCTCTCTCTCTCTCTCTCTCTCTCTCTCTCTCTCTCTCTCTCTCAGTCTCCGACATGTAATGTCTTGTCATATGTAATGTCTTGTCATATGTGTAGCATTCTACAGTCGAATCGCGTGTACAATTTGCAATCAGAAAAGGAACGTGATTTTTGTTTGCAATATTTCAGTACTTTTTTGTTTCTTTTATGATATCTCGAACAATTTAGGTAGTTGGCATACAAAAATAATAAAAAAACAAGAAATTGCAATTATTAAAATAGCATTTTAACGATTCTGAAATAATTTATCTCAAGCATGAACGCTAAAGCACCAACCAAAATGTCTTGGTTGCTATCACTCCGGCAATATGGGTTACTGGGTTATTAAGATAAAAAATAATCAATTTCTCACTATATGTTTTAACGATTTTCTTCAAATTGTAGTCAAATGTAAAGAAGTATAACCAAACATGTGTGCAAGATTGCAAGTAAAAAAGTTATTACCGTACAGAAGCAATTGACGTTGACCGAAATCAACCTTGGGCCGCATCAATAAAAGTTCGATTATAATCAAATACACCCTACTCTGAGAATACTTCTTATTCAAAGGTCCACAATCGGTACACATATAATGATTTCTTTCTGTCATGAGGACTTTAGAAACATATCAAAAAAACTAACGAAGATTAGAAGTATTGAATTGTGTTTAATACCACTTTTATATCCTTATTGTGGCGAAGACCTGTCTATTGATAAGAGATCAAGCTTTGTGTTAAATAGTTCACAGTGGTGGCTTCAAAGTTTCGATTTAAGCAAACATCGTGAGTTATAATGGAAATTACGATTTTAGTTTATCCTGAACGTGAAAGCTAGTTGACGGTGAGGGGAACTCTATGTGCTGACCATATTACACCATAAGACAATCAGCCAATCACCTGTTACGCTAAGGATTCAATTATTTGTTGAAATTAAATTTTGTGTTAATTTTAATAAACACGAAACTTTTCCATACATTAAATATGGTATACAAAACACCTCAGTATTGTTGTAGTTAGGGTTTTATATACTTCCTCTTGGCAATCAAGAAATAGAGTCAAAATAGATTAGGTTAGGTTAGGTTAGGTTAAGTTAGGTTAGGTTATGTTAGGTTAGGTTAGATAAACTATGGATCGGTTTCATTCAAATTTAATATGTGAGCATGTTGTGACTGTAATTCGAGAGACGTTTCCGATTTTTAGCTTTGGGAATTAGGAGAAACCACTAAATAATGATATTTTCTGAAATGTAGCCTCTGAAGTATAAAACAATTATTGGTTACCGGTACTGTATCTCAAAAAATTCCGGTTTTTAATTTATCGCAAAAGAAGAATGTCTGTTGTAAAATATATAATGTCTCGAGAACGTTACGATATCGTAGACATTCTTATTATAACACACTTGGTTATACTTCCTGTAATACACAGTGCTCCCAATTATATTTAACATTGTAAGCATCATTCAATCATGAAATCACCACATCTCTATGTCCTTGATCTCTATGGTATTACATTTCCACTAAATAGATCGGAAAGTAAACTAAAAGCTATTTTTATCATTGTTGCAGCCTATGACAGCTTATAATTAGTAATCGACAAAAATTTAATCTTATTATTAACACAGAACAAAGAGTTATTAACCTAACGATTATTTGTACATTTAAATAACCATTAATGATAAGATGACTAGTTGTATTATGTTAGGTCAGTTTGGAGACATTAATGGTGAGGTAGTTTTATAAAACATTTTTGTTACTTTTAAAAATTCTTAAATATTTATCATTCGATATTTTAAATACAGTTAACTTCAGAGTTAACTGTTTAAATTTTAATAAATAGCCGTAACATTATTAATATGTTTTATTTTGTCAGTTTCTATTTGTAATAATTTAGTTGGTTTTAAAGTAATTTTAATCTTCATGCTGAGATAAAGTTGAAGGAACTCAATGTTTTATGAAGTTTTTTTTTTTTGTTTTTTTTTTTTTAATGTATGTTGTTTCCTCTTTTTTCCAGTTTATAGACATCAATATTTTTCTAATATATGTAAAAACATATAATAATTCTATATTTAATTTTCGTTCTTTACTATATATATATATATATATATATATATATATATATATATATATATATATATATATATATATATATATATAGCTATTAATATATTTATTGTATAATAAACCTTAATACTATTTTTTATCATTTTATACTATTTTTATTGTTTATCCTTTAATAAGTAGCATATTTTAAAAGCGAACAATCTCAGTTTTTGTAAGACCTTCAAAATGTAAATACCTCTAGAAATTATGAAATAATACAAACAAAATTTATTTGTTCAGCTCTGATAGAGGAGAATATGATAGTCAATAATATGAAAACAAAATATTTGGTGAGTTTTAAAACATGTATTTTTTTTTTAAAGTTTCTTAAGTTGTAGTTAATATAATCACGAAAAGTTCTAAACAGCATAATTGGTTCTATAAAATACATAATTATGAATTTTTAAATTGTTTGATTTTTTGAGTAAACCATTCATTTAAATACAACTTTAAAAATTGTAATTTTATAATAAACTTTAAACATATTTTTAAATAATCAGTTATTAAAACTAAACTAACCTAACCCTAAGAGCTGATAATATTTATCCTTGAACACAGAGTTTATAATAGTGATTCGAATTTGCCCCTAACCACAATCACTAGAAACTTTAAAATAAAACAAAATTATCTGATTCATTGTTCTTTATTAATTATTTCCACTAAATGTCCTGATGTACATTTCGATAACAAGGTTATCATCATCGGAGGGTCTTGCTTATAAACTAAATCTAAACCTACATATCTAATAATGAAATAAAATTAAACCTAAAACTATAATGACCTGAGTGCAAGGTAAAATCCCTTCAACTCCACAGATCAGTTGACCAGTGAGATAGAGGCTTGGGCTGGCCCTTAGTCATGGTATTGTTATATGTCTTTGACCTATGGAGTGGGGTGAAAGTACCTCTAACAAAGCTAATGAAAACAAGTGGCCTACTCCTTACAAAAGTATTTATAACACAATACTAAATAATGTGACTACTTAATTTATTACATCTATATTTTCCCTAGATTACTAAGAAAGTTAATATCCATATATATCTTACTACTAATTGAATACATATGTTACATTGATATACTTAATATAGATTTTACAACTAATAAAATACAATATATGTAAATTCTAACTTAACTTGTTACATATAGACATAACTTAATATCTGTATAGATCTTATAACTAAAATACATAGTTGATTTTACATAACTTCAAATCTGTATTTCCCTAAGAATACCGTGAAAGTTATTATTTTGGTTTCAACAAAGAGAAAAGACAAGAATTAAGGATAGGTCCTTTATCTGCATTCAATAACCTGTCATCATTGTCTTTTGCTATGAAAATACTTTCATAACTGTTCAATAACTTGTTAAACAAAATCGTATACTGGTATCGCTACGTGGATGATGTCCTATGTCTTTTTAACGGTACTACGAGACAGTTACAAAATTTCTTTAAATTCCTTAATTATGTTCATAATCGGATTCAATTCACTATAGAAATTGGGGAAGGAAATAACATCAATTTCATTGATCTAAATATCAACATAGAAAATAATGTTCACTCTTTCAATATTTTTAGAAAACCTAAATATTACGATGCTGTTATTTCAGCATATTCTAACCACCCCATTAACCATAAGCATGCCTCCTTCCATAGCATGATTCATAGTTTGGTTTTGTTTTCAATTTAGTTGCTTAAAATGCCTAACGGCGAAACATATGTCGCAATTAAGGCTGTTTTGTGGAATTAAATAATCATCTCATTATTTCCATTATCATGGAATTCCATCATGTACCGACTGTTGTAACATTAAATTAATTTTACGTCATTCAAATCTAAATCATGATTTGTTTCTAGTATATTATATGTTCTGCTACACTAGACTTTCTGGCCTGTCGTATTTGATGTGAGATAAATGTTCTTTAAATCTAGTCAATATTTTTCTATTTGTTTTTCTGATATATTTCTTATCACATGTATTACAATTTATTTCATAAATTCCTGACCACTCCAACAACGGAATTGTATCTTTTGGGTTACCTAATAAATTTTTAGGAGAGTTTTGGTTTTGTATGCTATTTTAATATTATAATGACTGAAAATAGAACCCAGACCATTGGTGAGGGATGAATCATGAGATAAACTTATATATCTAACTTTAATTTCTTCTGGTTGGAGTGTCGTGGAATTTTTTCAAAGATTTTTTACTTTCTGTTTTCTTAATATATTATCAATTATTTTAGGATCAAACCTATTAAACTGAGCTATTTATTTTATATTATTTATTTCTTTGTTCCAACGCTTAAAAGTAAGAGAGATGTTAATGGCCCTGTTAATCATACTATTAAATGCTGCTAATTTGTGTTGAATACAATGATTGGATTCGCTTAATATAAATCTGTTATTATTTGTGGGATTTCTGTAAAAGTCAAATTCTATTCTATTTTTATTTCTAATACCAAATCTAGAAAAGGTAAACTGTTGTTTTGTTCTACTTCATGAGTAAATGTGATAGAGCTATGTTTACTAATTTGACGAAGAAAATCACTAACACTACATTTATGCAAATCAAAAATTGCAAATATGTCAACAACATACCTCAACCATATTTTAGGGAAATAGTGAAGGTTATTTTGTAACTCCTCTTCAAATTTACTCATGGAGAGATCTGCTATAAATAGTGACAGGCTTATTACACATTGCTGTACCTTCTAAATGTTGGTAAAATTCATAATTAAATTCAAAGTAGTTTTGTTTCATGCAAACCTCGGTCAATTTTACAAAGTCATTAATTTTCCGAGGTTCGCAGTTATTTTTAGTTAACAATGCTTTCAGATATTCTTGTTGTTGGAGAGGTCAGGAATTTATGAAATAACTTGTAATACCTTTAGAAATACCAAAGAGAAAAATATTGACTATATTTAAGGAACATTTATCTCACATGAAATACGACAGGCCAGAAAAGTCTAGTGTAGCTGAACATATACTAAAAACAAATCATGATTTATATTTGAATAACGTAAAATTAGTTAAAAATGTAATCTCTAACAAGTTATTGAAAAGTTATGAAAGTATTTTCATAGCAAAAGACAATGATGACAGGTTATTGAATGCAGATAAAGGACCTATCCCTAATTCTTGTCTTTTCTCTTTGTTGAAACCAAAATAATAACTTTCACGGTATTCTTAGGGAAATACAGATTTGAAGTTATGTAAAATCAACTATGTATTTTAGTTATAAGACCTATACAGATATTAAGTTATGTCTATATGTAACAAGTTAAGTTAGAATTTACATATATTGTATTTTATTAGTTGTAAAATCTATATTAAGTATATCAATGTAACATATGTATTCAATTAGTAGTAAGATATATATGGATATTAACTTTCTTAGTAATCTAGGGAAAATATAGATGTAATAAATAAAGTAGTCACATTATTTAGTATTGTGTTATAAATACTTTTGTAAGGAGTAGGCCACATGTTCTCATTAGCTTTGTTAGAGGTACTTTCACCCCACTCCATAGGTCAAAGACATAAAACAATAACTTGACAAAGGGCCAGAACAAGCCTCTATCTTACTGGCCAACTGATCTGTGGAGTGGAAGGGATTTTACCTTGCACTCATTATAGTCTTAGGTTTAATTTTATTTCATTAGTAGATATGTAAGTTTAGATTTAGTTTAAAAGCAAGACCCTCTATGATGATAACCATGTTATCGAAATGTACATCAGGGCATTAAGTGGAAATAATTAATAAAGAACAATTAATCAGATAATTTTGTTTTACTTTAAAGTTTATAGTGATTGTGGTTAGGGGAAAATTCGAATCACTATTGTGAATTTCACAACAGTCCTTAACAAGATTGTAACAGAGCTTATATATTTATATTTATACGATAGTTGTTTAACTACTGTATGTCTTAACTAAGTTTTATTCAATTTTCCTTTACTTGAATCGTTAATAATAATAATAATAATAATAATAATAATAATAATTAATAAATAAATAAATAAATATATATATAGTGCTTGAACAAGTTTCATAATTTGATAGTTTCTAAATTACATAAATCAACAGTTATTTATTAGTTTTAAATCCTTATGATTTCAACGTTGAGATAAAATCAGAACTGAATCAATATTCTAAGTCCTCTATGATTTATACCAAAATAAGAGTTTAATAAAACTAAACCTAAATTTATTTAGAACAATTTCTTATTTAATAACATTGCGAGTATATTTCGATACAATGATAACCATTTCCTAGAAAGTTAAAGCACTACTGTTTTTAAATTTTATATTAGTAAAATGAATTATTATTTCGTAACTTTTTCCCAAAATAATTCATAATAGGACCAAACAGCGTAGAAAACTGACTACGTGTTATGTAACAGTTTTCATATAATTACAAACAATTCATGAACATCCGGTCTGTATAATCACTGTAATTTATATCAAGGCAAGTATTATAAAAATATCCAAATAACAATGAATTCTAACTATACAAAATTTCCAAAAAAATTAGAAATGAGATAACTTTTCAAAAACCAAGACAATAACTTCAGTTGTTACATTTACTTTTTCTCACTAAACCACTTGTAACATTTACTTTGTCTCACTAAACCACTTGTAACATTTACTTTGTCTCACTAAACCACTTGTTACATTTACTTTGTCTCACTAAACCACTAGTTACATTTACTTTGTCTCACTAAACCACTTGTTACATTTACTTTGTCTCACTAAATCACTTGTTATATTTACTTTGTCTCACTAAACTACTTGTTACATTTACTTTGCTCACTAAACCACTTGTTAGGGTATATTTACTTTGTCTCACTAAACCACTTGTTACATTTACTTTGTCTCACTAAACCACTTGTAACATTTACTTTGCTTGCTAAACCACTTGTTTGGGTATATTTACTTTGTCTCACTAAACCACTTGTTACATTTACTTTGTCTCACTAAACCACTTGTTACATTTACTTTGTCTCACTGAACCACAAGAAAAGCTATATATGTTTCATCTGAGGAGTAGCAGTCAAACAATCAACTAACAATGAAGATATTACTTTGCTATCGCTATCTGTAGGGAGCAATGATCTACCTAGTTTGGTGGCAAAGACGTAGGAGTGCATGTAAATTTCAAGAGTTAAGACATATTTATCGCACAATCGTCATTTTTAGTGAAACTTTATGTGTTAATTTACAGTTGATAAAATAATTTTCCTTAAATGTTGCTCGTTTCTCGTGTAGCCTATATCTTAAATCAAATGAAATTTTAAAAAATGATACTTGAAATGTAATTTACATGATTTTCAATGAAACATAAAATCTAAAATAGATTGTTACATAACATCTTTATTTATTAAAATAACGTTTTAACCTAACTAAAATATAGTTTAACATACTCTATACCAAATTAAACTATTATCTTAAAGTAATGCCTATTCATTGTATAATAAAACCGTTAGTTTCAAAGTTGATAAGTTTCGTTTAGTAATATATTTTAACAAGGCCTTGCAGTTATGCTATGTCCGAGTGCATTTTTGTATTCAGGTTTGGATCTCTGACATATATATAGTAAAATACCAAAAACCACTACTAACCGACCAACGCTAGGGGAAACCACCTTTGATAATTTAACTTAATATCACGTCACAGTAGTTGTTAGGTTTACCTTACTGTCTATCTGCCTGAATTACTGATTGTACACTTCGCTCCCTACGTTATACCATTCGCTGTGTCCCTCCGGATAAGAGGAGGAGCGTGGAAGGCCAGAACTCAAGATAGCCCTATAGAACCTTGTTCCATTTCTATGCTTTGCTTTCTTCATTACATTCACACGTATATAAATATCACAAGGTGTAAGAACACTCAATGTGATTTAAGGTAGAGTGTGTTCTCCGAGTTATAATGAAATTCTATATGCCCGTGGGGTGTTGCAGTAGGCTATTGTGTGATGTTTGTCTGTACTGGTGTGTCGTCGTCATCATGTGATGATAGTGCCCTCACCAATATCTAGCAAGCCCCAACTTACGTAGGCGGTCATGTTTCAACCAGATGGAACAATCTGCTAGAATAAGTGAAGTAGTTTATACCTATATACACCCGTAATGATTTTGGATAACAGAGTTTACAAAATTGTACCTCATGGTATTGTTACCCTACTAGGTACCCTTATCTTTTATCAAGTAGTACAATACAGTTGTGTGTTCTGTGAAAACAAAGATTGTAGGGATTCATTTCCATGGCCCAAGTGCAGACAGAACATTGGGGCAAAGCCATCATCCAGGTTGATATCTGTGTGTGCAAAGAAGGTCTGAACAAATTTTACCTAAATGCGCACATTATTGCCTGAAATAAACAGGCTTTTCTTATAGAATTGAATGTATGCAAAGGGGTCAGGAGTATTCTGCCTACCTGATGTTAAAAAAATCTAAATTCCTCGTGGTTTCTAAAAGCCAATGTGGTTAGGCCCGCAGAGTGTCCGATGGAACGAAGAGGGGTTAGCCAAGTTTATACAAAACCAAATTTCCATAGACGGTGATACGTTGATGATGATATGAGAAGGTCCTGGATGGTAAGCGGAGTTGAGAAAAGAGTACTGAGTAGGTTATACGATTTCAGTAGGATATTTATAGACGTGAAGTTGTCTGGCAACCAAGTAACCTAATCTCCGAACCAGTATGATAGAATTTTGAATATCTATATTGAATTCTAATCCATCCAATAAGTCCGGATTTCCCGCATCTTATAAATATCACTGGCGATACACAGTCAGTCATGGAAATAAGCAATGCTTACTCTGTCCAGTGTGATATCGATATAAATATGATAGCATGATTTATATTAACGTCATTTATCACATTAGAGAGAACTCTGGTAATGTATCGTCCCTTACCCTCCCCGGGTGAGCTGTCGCATCGCTCACCACATTTATTTGATTCACATAACCAACGTAGCACATACTCTTGCAAAAAACGCAATTAATTCCCGGTTTCGTTTGCAACATCCACTAGAGCTGCTGAATCTCCAATAGCGTGACACACGAGGTTGGTTTGATTTGCAGCAGCCATTGACGCTCCTGAGGGTCCGTTGCAAGACGAATGATTCAAATTCCAGCTTGGTGTAATATACGTGACCTATATAGAGTGACAAACTCATCTATAACGCAATAAAATAATATCACTAAATTATGAAAGGAATTTAGTTTGTATTTTATTTTAATGCTATAAACACAACTGAAAAACTTTTGTTTTATTTTACAGATGAACAACTTACGGATAATTGCCACGATTACTTTACTACTGATGGAACTTTCTGCGGTATCTTTCTTATGTGGAGTAACAACCGCAGGCATTCTAAAATATGACGTATTGGAAGAAACCACCGATATTCCTGAAACTATTACAACGGCAGGCATTCTAAATGTTGACTTATTGGAAGAAACAACCACCGATATTCCTGAAACTATTACCGCCAAGAGTAATCTTCAAAAGACAGAAGTGGACACTCTACAGAATACAGTTTCTAATCATACTATAAATCTTAACAGAAACAAAATAAATTTGACTAAGGATGATTTAGAAAAGAAAAGCTCAAACATTACATCAAATGAAGGTATAACAGATATGCAAAAGGACATCTCAAACTATAATTCAAAAAACATTCTACGTAAAAATACAAGACAATTTCAAAATAAAACCATGAAAATTCTCAGTAAAGTTTCAATAAATATGAAAAATACATCTCAAAATAATATCAGCAAATTTAAAAGTAATTTTGAAAAGAACATCTCCATTATTACATCGCAAGATGGTTTATCGAATTTGCAAAAGCACATCTCCAACAATAATTCAAAAGACATTCTACCTGAAGGTGCAACTGATTTACATTATACAACAAAAGATATTGCATCTAAAGATAAGAAAAATTCGCAAATCAACATATACAATAGATCACAAGAAACTGTAAATGAAAGTAATAACAAAAGTATTAAACCACAAGAAATGATTAATCAAACTAAAAATAATATTGAAATGATACACAAGAATGACAGTGATATGGATGAATATGAATATCACTTAAGTAATGAAAACACTTACCGAAAAATAAACACAGAAAAATAAACACGATAAACCAAATACATCAAAAGAATATTGTTAGTATTATTAGATTATTTATCATTTATAAAAGTTGTTTATTTATGGATGTGCAAGTAAGATTCATGATGTTAAAATAACAACAAAGAGTTATTATAAAAACATAGTTAAAAATTTCTTTTTGACAACAATCTTTATATTTATATCATTTCCTAATGAAAAATTTTAAAAGAAAACATTTCTATAACGATGCAAAAAAATGTGGAAAAATAAGAGCTATTGTGTGTAATAAGTAATAATACAAATTGTAAAATATTTATTTCACAATATTTGGTAAAAAAATATTTGACAATTTCTCTAGCTCAAACTTATTAGTTGACTAACAAAGACAAGACTGTTCTTCAAGTTGATTATTTTTCAATTGGGAACTACAGGTCAAACATTGTTGGTGAAGAATAATCTTGGCTTTGTTTAGTCCAATAATAAGGTTGAGTCAATCGAAAATATATTAGATAACCTTTCTGACTTAAACATTTTTAAAAAAGTTACAAGTTAAAACCTAGAGACATATATGCGTATACAATATACAAGTGTTTATACAAGTGTCCAGTTAGTTAAAGCTGGAAGAGCGGTTTAAACAGAAAAGTGATGCAATTAAAATTGAGAGAGTGGTTTATGTATAGAGGGTAGTCAGTTAAAGCTTTGAGGGCGGTTAAATGGTAAAGGGTAGTCAGTAAATATTAGAGTGTGAATAATTCAACACTTTTAAATAAAAATTATTTCCCTTCGGAAACAGAACTCCATACCTAACCTAAAATCGTTTATATCTCTTACAATGCCATCACCGTTGTGTCAACCTTGTTTGTGCTCTGACTAATATATTAAAACAATATTAAATTTGTGTTGAAACAAATAATATTTATTATATATCACTGTTACAAAAGAAGGTGTTTTTAAAAATAAAAAATATAAACCAAATACATTAAAAGAATATTGTTAGTATTATTAGATTATTTATCATTTATAAAAGTTGTTTATTAATGGGTGTGCAAGTAAGATTCATGATGTTAAAATAACAACAAAAAATTATTATAAAAACATAGTTAAAAATTTATTATTGACGCCAATCTTTATATTTATATCATTTCCTAATGAACAATTTTATAAGAAAACATTTCTATAGCGATTCAAAAAAAAATGTGGAAAAATATGAGGTATAGCGTGTAATAAATAATCATACCTCAATAAGCTCATAGCTGATGTAACTGAAGTAGAAAGTGTAATAATTCTCTTCAAAAGCAAAACAAATACAAAAAACAACGGTGAATTTGAAATATGTGTCATAACTTATAATAGTATTTTAAGTTTCATTTAAATCATTTGTTTAACCACTCTTTACATGTTGAGTTTATGTCAAATCAATTTATTTATCGGTAAAATTTTCGTTACATATTTATAGGAAAGCATAAATATATGTGCATAAACCTGTAAGTGGTGAAGTTTTTGCAACATGCATCACCATAACTTTCGTACAGTAGTTTTTCAATTACTTTACACGTTTATAGATGCAATTATATCACAAATAAACATTACTATACCGTCGCGGCGTAAATGAGATACTGAAAGATTTAAAACTCCAAAAAAAGGAGAGATATGTTTGCTTTTACGTAAATTTAACAACTTGTTGAATATTCTCTCTCCCAACAAGCTACTTACAATACACTCTGCCGAGTTAACTAACAAATATATAAAGTCTTACAGTATCCTTTTATTTATACCCATAGAAACTTTATTTTAGTACACAGCAAATTCCGATTACGTAAAATCAAATTGTTGATTTTTATTCTTAGTGAATATGAACAATCAAAACCTAAGCGACTAAACAATTCTCAAAATATATTTACTGCCAAAACCGACACACATCAAATTAAATTGATTCTCAGTTGTTTGCAGTTCACTGCACGTCTATAATCTAAGTTTTATACGCCGAGACCTACATCTATGTGAAAAAGTAAGAATGTGTAAAATAAAATGATGAAAATACTAATTTAAATTTTATCAGTTTACAATATTATATATGTTTAATGATTTGTAAAGTAAAGATGTGTCAATATACAGTTGAATACAGATGGATTTATTATACAGTATAATCTTACCTTTTTGTTTCGAATTTCAAATTCGACTTGATGCACTCGAGGGTGTGTTTCCGTCACTTTGTATGGCTTATTGTTAATTTAATCACTCATTGAAAAGAAAACTATTAACACAATGTTTATTAGTGATAAAATTGTTTGCAAAGATATATTACTGGCTTCAGTCTATTGTGATGACTTACAACAATATGTGTACTTTGAGACTATTGTAGATGGATATTTTAAGACTTGCAGACAAAATAAACAGTGTACAAATCTTTCTCACTTATCTAAAAGAAAGATTTACCTCACTTCGCTCGTGTCTTACACATTTCTTCAACACAAATCATAATTGAACAAAATCGAGGGATGTTAACGGTGCGTGTTCATTTCTTTTTAATTATTT
>OY740776.1:37339811-37476062 GCA_963513935.1 Aphrophora alni
ATTATCGATTTTGCACTCATGTTTGGTTAAGTAATGTTTATATTTCCCTACAATATTTTCATGAAATTGTTGTATCCGATTATGTGATTGTCGCTTTATTTATTCAAGGCTATTACATTTTGGATTACTAAGAAAAATATCCCGAAATATTCCTTATATTTTGTATGAATATATATATATATATATATATATATATATATATATATATATATATATATATATATATAATCCCGACTACTTAAATTTCTCTGACCTACGAAAATGCCTTTATGAGAACGTGAAAATAGCATTCTTCCAAACAGCGAAACAAAAACCTTATCAATGATATAAGGAAGGAATATCCCAGCTAATATGTAATGGATACTGAAGTTTTGAGAACAAAAACATATTTTGATAAAGAAGTCAAGCAAAGGATTGGCATATTTCTCTTTAAATTGATTGGCTACAAACAATTGTTTCAGTATTATTTAACTTAGTACAATGTTATTGTTTGTAAATATCGATATTAAGTATTTAGCAATAACAATAACACGGAGGACTATAAAATTTACAAAGCCAGTCCTTTGTGTATATTAAAATAATCATTAAATTTAAAATGTTTTCACAAAATGCCGTTATTTTCTTCTCCAATTAATTAAAATTTTATTGTATTCGGGAGAATAGAGACACGCGGATGATAATGTTACTTTAGGTAAATAATATTTCTATTTGCGAAATTACCATGTATAATTATATTTTAGATATTCAATCTAAAATTAGTGAGTAGGCATGTAGAAATCTTGAAATAGCACGGATAGATTAAACGAGTAGTGTTGCCGTTGACCAGTAGAGCTCATTACTGTTCTGGACTACTATTATAGTGTATTATAGTTCCATATAACTTGTACTCTACCATTGGATACCAGAGTGCAGTACAGGTAGTATAGTGTTTTATATTATCACTAACTTGCATTACGTCTTTAGCTACCAGAGCGCACTACTATTTTGAATTGTTATTGTATTTTGTTATTTTAAAATATATTCATTTTATTATTCCGGAATTAAATAAATGTATAAAAATAGTGGAGTGATCTATCCATCCGTACATCTATCTTTGGAGATTACAATGAAGAACAGATCAGAAGAGCAGTCAAAGAGGTAAAACGAGTGAGAATCTATGTTAACAAAACCATCCCAATATATCCTTACATCAGTACTAACTACTTTAATCCCACAACCTCGATGTATGTTGTACATATTTTACAAAATGTTAACAATTTATTTTCTAAATATTTATAGAATAGAAGTATTTTTTTCCCTCTTGTCCCTGAAGCTCTTATGATATTTTGGAGTACAATATCAAATTTATTAATATTATATGTTGTGACTCACTTTGAAAATGTTAAAACAAAATTAGGCGATCTGATATTAAAGTTATTAGATAAGGGTGATTTTTCATCTTATTGTCATTGTCTGAACTAATATATGTGTGATATAAAAAATAGTAAACTTCTTTTCATGAGTATAAATGATGTCCTGTTGACATAGAATGAGATATAAATAAATATTGTTCTTGACTTGTGAGATAATATTATGTAGAACAAAAACTCGAACACAAGATCTCACAAAACTACGTTTATACAATCAAACGCGTTTCAATGACAAAGTGGCCATCCTCAGTGATGCATAAGCTACAATAACAAAACGATAACTTCAACTTATAACTATAATAGAATAAAGTTTTTTACTTATAACTTCAGTTATAGTTTTGTTAATGTTCCTCATGTATAACTGAGGATGGAGACATTGTCGTTGAAACGCGTTTAATTGAATAAACGTAGTTTTTGTGAGATCTTTTGTTCGAGTTTTTGTTCTACATGTGATGAGATTCATAGTTTACCGGATAAACCAAAAAATAACCATTCCTCAGGCTCACAATCACTATTAAATATGTTTAACAGTTGCTAGCCCATCATCCTGTAGAGAAGTTGTGTAACTTTGAGGTTACCTAATCTTATTTATTCTCCGTTATTTTGACTGCTCATGTCCAGGTTGTGTCTAAGGTTCTTTCTTAGTTTAACAGTTTAGGTTTAGTTTCCAACAAGGATCTAGATTCTTAACCATATTGTTCATATTTATTGTTTATCTCTTAATAACGCGAGAAGATTATGTTCTCGAAACGTCGTTTATTAGACTTAAAATACAAAATTGATTATAAATTCCGTTTGAACGTTATCAATAATGAAAACTGGGAACGTTATATTTTAGTTAATTATGTAAACAGATCGTTAAAATATATTTTCAACCAAACGAATTTTTATTTCTTTATATTAGATGTATTAGATACTGAATTAGTTTTTAATTGGTTTATTTTGAATCATTAAACACACAATATTAACAATTGATCTTCCTATTAGGCCTAATAACTAAATAAAATTAAAACCTTCATTTTGCTTTTTTATTTATGTAACTTATATATATATATATATATATATATATATATATATATATATATATATATTTTATTTACATGAATTTCTCAGAAATAATTTCTTTTCAAGCTTTCTTTAATAGTTTTATATTTTTAGGTGTCATTTAACAAAATTAATTAAAAAGTGTGTAATTAAATGATTTTTCTTGAAAAAAATACTGTAGATACAATATTGTTTTTTATTTTATAAAACCACTAAAATATAAACCTTGTTTTAATGTTTTCAGACTGACCTTGAGAATCTCATGAGGATAACAAAAGAAGAAGGTGTTATAGTATGGTGGTCCTGGCATGACTTAAACACTGCCCACGAATGTAAGGAGTTCAAGTATTACGTTAGAAATACCTTCAGACCAATGGCTAAGAAATAGATAAGTTTCAAGTAATAGTTGGACAGTGCACAGACTGTACATGCTGACAATTGGAATATTAATGGGAAGATTCAGCTGAACCAGTACCACATTTTACCAGACATATGAGGCAGGTATTATGTAACTAGAGCTCAATATAGCAAACAGGATTACCAACTACACCATAATATATTTGTCGTATTATAGTATGATATAGTTAGGCCAGGTTAAGGTAATGCTTAAATTAAATTTCCATAACTATCCCGACCTCACGTACTGTATACATCAGTTTTGTTGACGTTCTGTTTGCTGAGTGAACTCTAACATCACTATATACTTGTGGTTATAAAACATTCTATTTTTAAATACAAAAGGTTTAAATATTTTAATTTCATTTTGGCACATCCTAATTTGTATTATTAAAGTCTATTTATAAAAAAAAATTTGCTTAATTATTTCATAGGAACAAATTTAGGTGTCGTTAATGATATCATAATTATGCATTTATTTTGTTTAAACTTTAAATTTGATAAATTATATGCATTTTCTCAAACTTCATTACATGTGCATCTTCACAGAAATACAAAATATATCATATTTTGTTATTTTGTAGTGTTTAAGACATGAACGCTGCCGCGCTACTCACAACTTTCGCGTCGGTTTTGTTGTTATTGTTTTAATCAAACTTATAATGATACTTGGCATTGCAGGGTTCAGAGGGAATGTAACATTCTCTTGCTTTGTTTGATTTAAAAACTTGTTTCCGTTATACTGCTTCAAAAACACCTGTTTTCAATACATACATTGAGATGCTAAAGTTATTCTTTTTAGTCCTATAACTTAAAAACATCAGCTGAGGCCGAGGTCATCAGCTGGTACTTCGTTTATACGAATTAATTAACGATTTTAAAGCATCTTTAAAAACAACCGACAAAACAGCTGTTACTATCGATTTGAAGGTAAATAGGTTATACATTTTGGTTTTTTTTTAATTGGGTTTTTTATATTGTTTCCAGTATGACGGAACATATAGTTCATCACTTGGACCAAAAGAAGCTTTTCGATCGTCGCTCATTTTCCCTGAGTTAAACTAAGCTTGTATCGAAAAGCTTCACTTTTGGTCCTATTAATGAAATATACTACTAGGTACATTGGATAAAATTCAAGGTTTAACTGACAAGAGTAGTTTAAAAGTGTTATTGTTTGATACAGCCTATGTTATTATCAAGGTTTGTATCATCCAATTCAATTGTGTTGCGCGAGCTTTATGTTTTTGGGGATCATTTAGTAAGCAGATCATTTAGTAATCGTTTCTTGTTGGTTTGAACTTTCGGACAGTTAGAACCGTTTTTATTTTTATTTTCCAAAAAATAATTATTTTCCTAACTCATATATTTAATAGGGTCCAAAATAACTAGGTTTAAAAATACCCAAGAAGAGACAAATATCAGAGTTAATTCGTTTACTCAAAATTAGCATAAAATTGGTGTTGTATTGTTGAAATAATGTTGGCGATATTAGGAAATGACGTAACAATACGACGTATATCTCTTTAAAAAAAATTGTTCTCCATTATTTATTTGTTGCTGTTAATAAATACTACCATTGGCGAACACCCTGATTTGATCACAAGTACAGTAAATGGTTATTTACTATAATTATTTTTTCTACATATTGGGACAGACAAAAATGTGTAGGACCTTACATATTGATTTTTTACTTAAGGATAGTTCTTAGAGTTTTATGAAGAGTTAATATCAGATATAATGATATCTAGTACGATCTTTAAATGCACAAACTTTATTGACACAAAATAATTTATTTGGATAGAATTTAATTAATTAAAATTAGCAGCTTGTCTTACCTCACAGGGCAGATCCTTACTTTATTTTCAAACCGTCAAATTAATTATTACAACGTAAGGTTTGATTGAGATAAATCACTATATATTTTGTTCCCATTCCACCAACAAGACAATGTTGTACATGATGTTTATATGAGCAGAATATATACTGCAACCTGCAAACTACCTATACTGTGCAGTAACTGTAGTTCGTTGCTACTGCACATAGACTGTAGAAGATACAATATCAGATATTGTATCAGTTTTAAGATTAGGGTTAAATATTCCAAAAGTGAACTTTATTAATTTTAGTTTAAAACAATTGGAAAGTTATGATTATTCTTCCCTCTTTGGTGCATAGTATTAAAATATAATTCTATTTAATATATGTAATTAAATTAGTAGAGGAAAAGTGGCGTTTACTTTCTGACATCTACAAATGATAAATGAAGATTCGTAATAATATATACCTATCGACAGTACTCTGTCAATTTGTTCAACCCAAAAGGTTGGTAGATTTCAATCAAATCCGTAGGTTCCCTAAGAAGAAAACACAAAAATTCCTATTATCTTAATTTACTCTCAAAAAAAAGAATATCTGTTAGATGCAATATCTACAATTTATCATTTATGAGTTATCAGTACAAAAACTTTATCGACCCGATTTCACTGAGTTAGTTATATTAAAATTAATGACACAATGACATGTAAAAATGTATTCAGTTTTAGAAATAATTGCAAATGAAATTTAAACTTCATTAATGTGATTAGGAGCACGATAATAATTTAATATCATTTCACAAGCTAAGTAAACTTAAATCATGTTTAAATATAAATATATTTTTTATATGGCTCCCATGGTGTATTTTAATATATTGACTGACAACTCAGTACCTGAAATATTTTGTGACAAGTAATTTTGTTTGGTTTAAAGGATGAGAGAGTAAGAAAGTTTGTGCAATATATTTGCACCCTTCATTATAATATTCACCCTCAGTACACAACCTCGTATTTAAAATTGTACGATCTCTCCTCAGTATCTACAGTCTTAATGTAGAATAGAAACTTCTATTACAACACTTTGAATATTTCATCCCGTACCAGAGCTACCGTTGTCCATAAGGTGTTAGAGAGTGTTGAGTTTTACTTGCTTTCCTCTCTAAATCCATCAACGTGTTGTTCTCTTAATTTTGGCTACTAATCAATATTTAAGATCCAAGTATAAACAGCTTCCTTATTTATCCACCGGCGAGCTGTATACATTCTCATTCAATTGTGCAGAAAGTTATGCATTTCCACGCAACTGTAAGTTATGTCCTACAACTGATTGGCTTATTAAGCACATACTTTCATACAAAAACCATATATTAGGTTAATTCAAACAAATACAATAATATTGTTAACAACTGTGTTGGAGGTTTGATAAATAATATACAAAAATTATAAAATTGTATTTGCAGTTACGAATAGATGAACATATTATTGCAACATCTATTAAAACGTCTCTATTGCAACGTCTCTACCTTAAAACTGTACTGAAATTGCTTTGATATTACAATCAAATCATGTTAGTCACTCAAGACGAGAAATAATTGGTAATAGTAGGGTTACGTATGTTGTACAAACTTTCCTGGATCCATTCAAGCGGAACAATTCCCACTCACAGGTTTATGTCCATGTGTATTTGCGTTCCTACATTTATAGTTGTAAAGATAACAACGACTGGGCACGACTACCTTCAGGCCCATCTTCACAGAATCAGCCTGGCACCAAATGACTGCTGTCTTCTCTGCAAGTCCTCCCGAATGGACGCCCTACACCTTATGACATGCACCAACCTCACGAACATGCCCGATGACATCGCAACACGCTACTGGGAGGCTCGTCGTCTAATGGCCGAACTGCCAAGGACGGATGGCGTTGGATAATAATTAATTTAAAATAATTGTAAAGATGTAAAGTGTATATTACCGATAAATTAATTAATTGGACATAACCTCAACAAGTAGAGAATGGTTAAAATAAATTATTTATATGAAACTTTAAATATTATTATCACTTTAAGACATTAATTTTAAATTTGCCTTTTTCTTGTTTGTGTATGTGAGGGATATATTACTGATAGTTTTTGGACCTCCGACACGTCAGTTATGAACTTATTGTGGTCCCCTATGATTCACCGTAAATCAAACCCGGTGATTAAAACTCGATTGTACGTACATAAACCAAATATAATTAGAATTATGGATATTATTAAATAAAATACAAAGTTCTTTAACTCCTTCTATAAATTCAAAATTACTCTTCACCTTTATGGTACAGAACTAAAATCAATATAATTGAGTAAACGTTGAGATTGCTTGCTTTTTCCTTTCATTGATCTGGAGTCCCAGACATGCAGTAAAACAGTAAGTAGACTGATGTCTTTATTTTTAAAGCTTACAGTTTCATCTAAATTGTCATCTTTACAAACCTTATACGTTTGAAGATCAGCAAATTGAAGATTACAAACTAGTTTTGCACTAACTGATTAAACTGGTAGAGAAGTTATTCCTAAATTTCCTAAAAAAAAAAGTTTAGACAGGGATGATTTTAAACACTTGCAATGCCTTAAAAATTAACGCCGTCACAAGGAGAGGGTAAGAGAGAGAGAGAGAGAGAGAGAGAGAGAGAGAGAGAGAGAGAGAGAGAGAGAGAGAGAGAGAGAGAGAGAGAGAGAGAGAGAGAGAGAGAGAGAGAGAGAGAGAGAGAGAGAGAGAGAGAGAGAGAGAGAGAGAGAGAGAGAGAGAGAGAGAGAGAGAGAGAGAGAGAATTAAAACTTTATTGAAATCGATCGAGCGTTTTTTGAGAAATGTTTTTTAACAACTGCATTACTGACTTCATAATTTGATTTTAACAAAAATTCAAGAATTGTGACATTTTTTAAGATATGGGAACGTATTTGTTTTGTTTAGGTCCTTAAATGCGACACTTGAACAAAATTGGTAATTTTTACAAAGAATTTTGAGAAAATCGTAATTTTGTAATTTTTTCAAATATATTCCCACATTTTAATGTTAATGATTTCTTAATTATTTAGTTCTAATTTATAAAACATGTATTGGCAATAAAGACAAAGACAGTGTAAGGTTGAAAGAAAATTAATAATTTTTCTGTAATTATAAACCATGCAAAAATGTTATACTAATCAGAAATTTCCTTTTGTTTAATTATTATTTTCTACGATATATCTATTTATAGAAGTTATACAATGATGAAACGATTATTGTCTTAAAAAGTAATACCAACATTAAAAAGTATATATTGTCTATATGTGCTGCGCTCTACAGTCTGGACAGGACAACCAATTTTAATAAAATTCGGTATTTGACATATTATGACTTAACATCGGTACAATTTGTTGTCAATAAGTTGTCAGTTGTGTTCTACAGATAAAATTCGTTTACTATTCTAACCAAATGTGGTGCGTAGACATTAATTTATAACTCAAATTTTGACAGTGAATCCTCTAAGTATAAAAACACAAAATTACAAGTTTACAAAAATCTGCCCTATAGTAATGTTCTGAGTTACAAACAATACTTATTTGTGTTCATCTTTCCATATTTTTTAGTTATCTGTAAAAACGTCTTTTACAAAACAAAACATTTCTTAATCTCTGCTTTACCGATTTTGATTAAATTTTATTGTGATGACTAAAACCTGCGTAAAGTCTCAAGTCAACATTTGTCAAATTAATCAAGTTTGTGAAAATAAAGCTTTTAATGACAGCATACTTGGTTCATTTTTGCTTTACTCTAATTAGTAATAATATGTTAAATTTTAAAATTGCGATTTTTCTTTTTTTTCTTTCGTTGTTGTTGTTATCTATGATCTACATATTTTTAAGTTACTGTTGTGGGAACAAAGAGATATTTTGATCAAGAAGTCACGGATTGTATTAATTATCTTTAAATTGATTGGATACACTAATTTGCTTCAGTATTGTTTATTAAAATTCGTTGTAATTTAAATATCTTTGTTTGTAAATCTTTATATTAGGTTTTTAGTAATGCAAATAGAACAAAGCACAATAAAATTGACAAAGCCTGTCTTAACATTGTGTATAATAAAATTGCCATTAAATATAAAATGTTTTCAAAAAATACTTATTCTTATTCAATTAGTCTAGAGTTATTTAAATGGAGCGAGAGTAGAGACACACAAGCGGTGATGTTACTTTAGTAAATAGTTACTTTCATTTTGGAGCATTCATGTAATTTTTTTTTTTTTAATTCAAACAAATTATAGTGAGTGCAGGTGTGGAAATCTCGAAGTAACCTGACTAATTCTAAATTATAGTATTGTTATTGGCCACCAGATTGCACTACAGTTTTGACTACAGTGCCATATAACTTGTAGTACTACTGTTGGATACCAGAGCGCAACACTTTGTTGGACAAGTATTATAGTGTATTATTGTATCATAATTTCATATAATTTTGTTTCCCTTTTTTAGACTGGTATTACAGTTCTGCAGTTCTCCTGTCAAAATCCTAGAGCTTGTTCACGTTTACGATGTTAAAAACCGTTTTCACCCTGAAACATGAACTTCTTTGTGGCCTGATTAGTGTTTGGGGTGTGATCCTTATGAAATGTATCTTATCATAATAGTTAGCGAACGGAGGGACGTGCGGACTTCAATGTTCACCGATGTGATGGGTACATTGAATAACATCGAAAACCTATTACTTCCAGTGGGCCAAAAATAGGCTTAGAGGCGTGTTTGATATCAAAATATATATGTTTACGGGTACGGGGAACGAGACTGCAAAAGTAAATTTTTTAAGTTTTTAGTTAATGTCAGTGAATATCCGACGTCCTTGAAAGTAATACATTAACTCTTCTGACAAAGTATATATATATTTCCGGTTTTAATTGCAGTAAGTTTGAAATATGTTTCGTATAACTAAATATATGTTTTCCTGTTCGAGGAATATGGTAGCAGCGGTAGCGAGTCGGTTAACAAAACCCGTCTACATATGGCTCTGTGTGTGTGTGTGTGTGTGTGTGTGTGTGTGTGTGTGTGTGTGTGTGTGTGTGTGTGTGTGTGTGTGTGTGTGTGTGTATGTGTGTGTCAGAGTGTGCGTATGTGTTGAGACTTACATAACCTCCTACCTGAACCATCGTCACTTTGGAGATATCCACCTCCTCCCCCCACACCCGGCTACTACACTGACCAACCCAAGACCCCAAGACCCCTCACACCTCTCCTCTTTACCTCTCTAACAATATCTCTCTTAAAACTCTTTTTAATTCTTAAAAATCCTTCTTCGTTTCTACTCTAGACACAATCTTATTTCAATAACAATTCACAAAATCATAAATTACAATATATTCAATACACCACTTACTCATTGTCCTCCTGATCCTTGGTCACTCCTGGGCGAGATCGGCTTCAAGCTCTGTAATCGAACAATATTATTTTGTTTGAAATTTAGTTTTGGAACACTAAATTATCTCCAATTTTTCAACACACTTTACTAATTAATATTAATATTTAAATATCAAATAATCTTATTTCTCACCAGACTTAGATTTAATTATTTATATAAAAAAAAACACTTTTTTTATTTATTTAATGCTGAGCCTTATCTCGAGATCGTACCTTAGCGGGACGTTTCTCAAAAAACAAAATGAAAGATTCGAACTTTTGCAATAGTCAATTTACATTATTTCGATCAGAGAACTTGATCTTTATTACTTGGATTAGTTAAAGCAATGACTACATAAATACTATAAGACACGACATAGGATAGGGAAATAGTCTACGCTTTACGGGTGCTGAGTTTGACACACAGCTATCAGAAAGCGCTAGCAGCAGGTGCTTGACTGTACACATCCCACTTGGTTGAGACTGTACAACTGTTGACCTCTCTCTCACAAACCTTCTCACTTACTTCCGTCAGCATAGTCAGTGTTGTCAGTTCGTGCGCTGAGATAAGCGATTCTCGACCTTCCCTCGCATCTCTGGTCCCATATGTGGCATCAGTGCGTTTTCTCTTACCCGTCTGAAACATTGTTTGACCGTAGAGCCACCTAGCGCCAGTCACATCAACTTCAGATTCTCTAGCAGAGCGACCTAGCGGGTATTGGTCAACTCAAGAATAAGCGTAGAATATTTAACATGGCCATGTCGTGTCTTATAGTATTTATGTAGTCATTGGTTAAAGTTAATTTTACTATTTAATGTGATCTTTTGTTTAACTATAAAGAGCACTAATTCTATTGTTAAAACTTAAAAATTAATTGTTTCCTTTCTCAAAATCAACTGTTAGGATTTTGATGATACAGACAATAGAAACTATCTATCAAACACCAGAAAATATTCTTATTTTATAAGACATATATTTTTGAATTATTCAACTTATACAATCCTTATTTCTTCTTAATGTACTTTAAATTTTTATTATTTTAGTTAATAATTATTCAATTGCCACTTACAATATTCCTAGATTGTTAACAGCTATTTCCAATGTAAAAAAGTTTAAACGAAGGTGAGTGTTTACGGTAAATTGTAATAATTTTTACTTAAATTTAATTTTGATTCTACTTTTAATTTTATATATTTGTATTTTAATTGAAGATAACTAAATTAACTAAATTTTCCCCTCAGAAGGGTATTATCTTTTAAAAAACAAATTGCTATTTTTTTAATACTAATTGTATAACGGCAAAGTTGATAAAAATTATGCAAACATCTGAACTGCCCTTCACCTTAGGTAGATGACGAAGCCAGGAAAGCGTTGCTCCCACGGTTAATGGTCTAAAAGATGTTGATTCTCTCGTTTTAGTCCATATCTGCTCAAGCCAGCGATGTGCAGTTTCAGGACATTCCAAGAATGTCTCGTGAAGTATTTTTTTCAAGCGTAGATAAACACCACCTCGACGACCGACAAATGAACGGATAATAAAACAGACAGAAGTGTCCGTCGAATCTTTCACTCGCGTATTTATTGATTTCACAAAAAGTATTTTCTGTATACCAACTTTAATTATCAAGAAAACTGGTAATTTATGAAAAACGTGGCAGAAAGTTGTTTTACTCGGATTTTTCAATTAAAATTGATTCAATTAGACATTGTACTTAATTTTCCTTTCATAAAAAGTCTTTTATTCTAGATAAAATTGATTTAGCCCGATTGACCTAAAATACGGATCGCGGTAGCGAACTACGATCCGAACTTTGACTGTATTAATGTGTGAACAGGAAATCATAATTAAAAACACTTATTTAAAAAAAAATCTGATTTTAATTTTTCCCCCTAACTGTATTCTAAAAACTAATGTCGTTTTTTGATTATTTGAATTTTTAACAATTTTTGATAATGTCATAGAACCTCTAACTAGTGTATTCCCAGATTTCGCTATTATTCGATCTGCAGCTTTAACAGTTTGGATTTATACATTGTTTTTATTATGTAAATACATTCAAACATGTCAATAAATAAGAGAAAGCTCAGTTTTACAACTTACTTGCTTTATTGAAAACTATAAATACTACTTATAATTTTTGAAAATTATACAATAAAGGCTTTAATGGTTTTGGGTGACTTTATGTCTTTAGATGTATCTAATGCTGTACCGTTATCTGAATCTTCGTAATATTCAGTGTTATTTAGATCTTTTAAATAATCTTCGTATATTTCATCATCTGGAGTTGGTGTTGACCCATGATTATTAAATATCTTCGTTAGAGAATGCTTTCCCGGCTTTTCTTGTGGTATTTTGACGGTATTTTTAAAAGTTGTCTTATACAAATTTTTACTTGCCTCTAATTGTGTCATTTTGTCATTAATTTTAAATACCTTCTTTGGGAAATTATTTCCAAACTCTCCGTAAAATATTTTGTCATTAGTATTAAATGTATACTTAGGGAACTGTTGTTTTGTCCTTGCCTGTGGTAGTAAACCGTTCATCTTAAATAATTTTTTTTAGATTGCTTTCCTGCCATTAATTGTTGTGTTGTGGCATTTCTTTCAAACGTCGTCTTAGGGATATTGATTCTTGGTTCTAAACTTGATTTTATGTGATTACTTTTAAATGACTTCTTTGGGGTATAATTTCTTGAGCTTTTATGTGGTATTTTGTTTTTAGTTTGAAATATCTTCTTTGGCGACTTCGTTTTTAGCTTTAGAGGTTGTTCTTTTTCATTAGATTTAAATGTCTTCTGAGGGAAACGCTTTTCCGACCGTCCATGTGATATTTTGCTATTATTCTTAAATATCTTCTTTTGAATTGTTTTCTATGCTTTCCTTGCATCACTGTAACGTTACTTTTAAATATCTTCTTTGTGGTTGGATTTATAGAACGGGCTTGTGGTTTTGTGTAATTACTTTTATGTATCTTCTTAGGGGACTGTTTTACCGACCTTCCATGTTGTATTGTGCCACTATTCTTAATTATCTTCTTTCTGGAATGCTTTACTTGTTTTCCATGAAGCATTTCGGCGTTACTTTTAAATATCTTCTTTGTGGTTGGATTTATAGAACGTGCTTGTGGTTATTTGTAATTACTTTTGTGTATCTTCTTAGGGGACTGTTTTACCTACCGTCCATGTGGTATTGTGTCTTTAATCTTAAACTATTGAGAATATTTTCCTTGCTTTCCATTTAGCCTTGTGGCTCTACTTGTGAATATCTTTTTTTGTGTGGTTGGATTTATAGAACGTTCTTGTGGCTTTTTGTAATTACTTTTAAGTATCTTCTTAGGGGACTGCTTTAACGACCACCCATGTGGTATTGTGCCATTAATATATTTTCATATTTTGTTAATAATTTCCTTGCTTTCCATGTATCATTCTTGCTTTACTTTTAATAATCTTTATTGTGGTTTGATTTATAGGACGTCCTTGTAGCTTTGTGTAATTACTTTGGGGACTGTTTTACCGACCGTCCATGTGGTATTGTGCTTTTAATCTTAAATATCTTCTTTTGAGAATGCTTTCCTTTCATTCCATGTAGCATTGTGGGGTTACTTTTAAATAACTTCTTTGTGGTATGATTTATAGGTTAATCTTCTTTGTGTAATTACTTTTTAGTATCTTCTTAGCGGTAACATTCCCAGCCTTCCATGTGAGGTTTTGTCATAAATTGTTTTTTTTCTTATCGCAGTGATTGCCATTTTTTTGTTATTAGAAATAAATATCTTTTTATTGGTATGCTATCCTGGTTTTCTTTGTTACATTTTATCAATACTTTTAAACGTCTTCTTCTGCGAAATATTTCCATGCTTCCAATACGGTATGTTGTCTTTAGTTTAAATGTCTCCTTTGGTGATTGGTTTCTTGGTTTTCGATATGGTATAGTGTTTTAAATCTCTTCCTAATTAAGTGTTTCTTGGCTTATTTTATTGTCTTTTGTGATTACATTAAAATGACTTTATTGTAAATATCTTTCATATATGGTTATTTTTTATATATATTTTGAAATTTCTTTTTAGTGTAATGTTTTCCTGGCTTTACATGTGACATTTTTTATTACTTTTAAATTATTTCTAAAGTTACACTTTCAAAAGTTTTCCATGTAGCATTTAGTTATTTGTTTTAAATATATTGTAATGGAAATTATTTTCTATTCTCCTAACATCTAATTTTTTCTTGGATTTTTATGATTTTCCTTTCGCACAATATCTCTGCTTCTTTTGTTTCTACATAATTATTGTATCACTGAATGAACATAAACATATAAATATAATTCATATTAATCCACGCATCATGTATTACTTCTTCTTTTTTAATTTCAGTGAAAACTCTTTTTTTGTTGATATTGCAAAGAACGTTTTCCTGAATACGAGTTCGGTAAATTAATTTAATCCTTTTCTTGTTTTCCTTTCTCCAAATCTCTAACCTTAGGTTTGGTTGTACATTCTTTGCAAGTTTTTAAATATAACTTGTCGTTAATCCAATATTTATGTCTTGTGTTGCGCTCTTCCAAGTAAGTTTTCCTTTTTGATAGCTTTGTTTCTGTACATATTTACTTAAAGAAACATTTTCATCGTTTGCGAAATAGTGTCTCTTCTTCGTTTCTATCACTTTAGTGTCAATATTCATGATATCCATTGGATCATAGTTCAGACGATACTTTACAGATCTCAGGAGTTAACATACACAGTGGCAACAAAGGGTAAGAATGTTTTTAAATCTGAAAGCATAAAATAATAAAAATTTTAATAAAACTATTGCATTTGTATTACTGATTTATTTCTATTTGTTGACAACAATATAGATCTTAACAAATGACAGAAGTTTAGTTGAATTGTCAGCTAGATCGTGTAGGGAGAAATCAGCTTCGTACTTCTTGACTCCATATGTAGATCATTACTTACCACTGATATATCTCTTATCTCTAGAACAGATAAGGTAACCTAAAGGTAATCCTTTACATATATAGTTACATAATATAGGTTCTAGGTTAATAATAGATTTATTATTTACTAACTTACCTCCACTGATGTATAGCAATTCAATTCTGCCACTAGTCGCGCCTGGTTCTTGTATTAGGGTGACATCAAATTGTTACTACAAAGCAGCCTCCGTTGACAGCGGTTGCCGCCTTACTATGATGAATGATTTATTGAACACCCTCACACTTCTTTGTATTGGAGATGTTCCTCTACTGCAGGATATTTTGCCATTGCCTGAGAGACACGTCTTGCTGAAGAGTTTATAGAGTAGATTCATCTGGTTTATTCTCAACATTTATTTCCTCTACCTCCATCTGGTTACATCTCCATGAGTATGTTTTTTGAATCTCCCTAGGTCATCTACATTTACTTTTTAATCGATCCAATAAATGTCTCTCAAAAGCATGGGATTTAAACGTACACCCATACAGAACCCCACATTTATATGTAAAGCCAGGTTGAACCTTTAGATCCCCTGGTATCCAGAGTTGGCATATTCAAAACTAAGATCCCCTTAGCCATGCGGTTATCGGAATTTACTGTTCTGCCTTAGCTTGGATTGGATGGCGGCTTACGACCACATCAGTACATTGCCTACTCTGCACACCCGGTGTAGTGTAAAGCCACCCTTGTAAACGCCCTCAACCCCCACAACTTTAATCCTTTAAGAGAGCAAACTGTGGAAGATATGCATGTCTTGCTAAGCACACATAACCGTATTTATATTATTTATAAACACTCCACATCATTTATTTTTCACTTCCAAGTTATCCTTCATAAATGAGCGACTAAAAGAAATGACATCACAAATAACAACAAATGAAAATTTAACTAATCACCAGAGTTGATTATTCGTTAACCGTTAAACAACTGTCATCTGCCGTTAAACACTCGTGTACCGTGTGTTAGAACTTCAATTTAATTGTATTCATATCACAAATAATTCACATTGAAAAGGCTAAAATGAAAAGTTTTGTAAGTTTTTTTCTAATTTATAAAAGTATTACTTAAATAATTTGGTTCTAAATTGCAAAACACAGATTGGAATTGAAAGAACAGAGAGTGTAACGTTAAAAGACAATTCCGTAATTGTAAATCATAGAAAAACAATTATCTAATTTCAGTAATTTTATTTTTTCCTTGCAATATTAATATAATTGTCTACCATATTTCTATTTTATCCAGCTATTACACCGTGAAAGTGGAACTAACTAGTTTACGTTATTTTCAACATTTTATGGAAATTAAACAGTTACGTACAATAAATAAAAATATGACATCAATAAATTTAGTACATTTTATACATTTGCTGTTCATCGTAAAACTCAAATGTACATTCTGCATTCATCACGTGTCTTCTCTGTGCTCGTGGTGGTACCTGATTTGCATACATAACGAATTTATTAAATCATTCTGATCATCCATCATTAATAAAAAATTGTTATTAGAAATATTTTGGACTTATATTAAGTAGTTTTGTTATCAATCTGTTGTCTGTTTTGTGTGAAGTACGCTACGGTTCAAAATCGTTTGTCGATATTAACCAGATGAAATATGTAGATATTTTTAATACTTAAAATATAAGGGAACATGATCTAAGTTTAACAACGCAAAATTATTCTTTTCTCAAAATTAGCATAACAATTTTTCTCAAACTTTGATCAACCTTAGCGTTAAGACCTAAAAACAAAAAGTTATTCGTTTGTAATTACTCTCAAAAAAAAATTCTTGAATTGTTTGTAGAAATGCATGTTATTAAACACGAATTTATTAAACTCACCGATTTTAGTGGAAAGTATCAATATGTTTAATTTATGTTCATTTTTGTCCAATTATACCTGAACTGTAAAGTGTTTTAATTGTCGATTTTTCACGAACGTTTGCTTGGGTAATATTTATATTTTTCTACAATATGGTCCTAATTGTTTTAGCCTAATATGTAAAGATCTTATTTATTTATTTTTGTAAGGAACGTGATATAATAACTCTCTTTAAATTGATTGGCTATACGAATTTGCAACGGTATTGTTTAACCAAATACATTATCATTGTTAGTGAATCATGATATCAAATATTTAGCAATAACAATAGAACGAAGCACTATAACATTCACAAAGCCTGTCATTACATTGTGTATAATAAAATAATCATTAAATATAAAATGTTTTCACAAAATGCGTATACATCTACAATTAAGCAGAGTTTATTGAATGCGGTGAGATTAGAGACACCCCAGACGGTATTGTTACTTTAGTAAATAGTTAGTTTCTATTTGTAAAATTAACATGTACTTTGATATTTTAGAAATTAAGTCTTTTTATTGTGATTATGAGTGTGGAAATCTTGAAGTAACCTGGATAGATTTAACTTGTAATGTTGCAGTTGACCAGCAGAGCGCATTACTGTTCTGGACTACTATTATAGTGTATTATAGTTCCATATAACTTGTAACACTGCCCTTGGATACCAGAGTGAAACACAAATTAGGACAGGTAGTATAGTGTTTTATATTATCGCTAACTTGTACTACGTCTTTGGCTACCAGAGCGCACTACTATTTTGAATTGATTTTCTATTGTGATATATTTTCATATAATTTTGTTTCACTGTATTAGAGTGTAAAGTTTAGCCACTCTCCTGTCAAAATCTTGCAGCTTTTTCGTTTTTTGTTTTTATAACAGTTTAGACGATAAAAATTGCACCTCTTGATGGTCCGACGGGGGCTTGGTGTGTGGTACTTGTAAATGTCTCTTACCGTTTTAGTGTACGGACCTCATACCGTCAATGCTGTGACTAGAACATTGAATAAAATAAGAAACATTTCACTTCTGGTGTTCCCAAATGGAGATAGAGTCTTGTTGACTACCATTTTTTTATGTTTTTGGTCACAGACAAGTGGGATGACAACATGGACGACAGCAAAAGTATCGAGTGTGTGTCCGATACTATTTTCGAGATAAAGTTGTTCACTATAAAGTTTCATTTTCATGGCAAACCAAACGAAAACGTTAGAGTCTGCGTGCGTCAAGGAGATAACTCTCTACTTGTTATTAAAATATTTGTAAGTTGGCTTTTCACCGGAAGTAAATCTTGTAAATCGGGAAGGATGGTGGTTTTTGCGATTTTGTTAGCGTCAAAGAATATTCAACTTCCATAAAAGTTGAAAACAGACATTCCTGTCCATGGGTGTGTGTGTGTGTGTGTGTGTGTGTGTATGTTTTAATTAATGTATTCACATGCCTACTAAAAACTTCTTTTCTATTGATTGGTCTGGAAATGTTACGTCAGGTATTTTTTCAATAAAGATTTTAACACTCGAGGTACATCCAGCGTTGACTTCGTCTTCAGCAGTAACGTAGTACTTCAAGTTATATGAAACTATAATACACTATAAGTCTAGTCTAAAACAGAGCGCTCTGGTGGCAAACAGGAATATTACAAGTTATTTAAAATATAATACAATATAATCCTATTCCAAAACTGTAGTGTGCATCAACGCGATGTTACGGTTAGGTTTGGTTACACTGATAACATGACACACTAATTCACATATTTGTTCATGGATTAGGTTAGGTTAGGTTAGGTTTGGTTACACTAATCTTAGATAAGATGACACACTAATTCACATATTTGTTCATGGATTAGGTTAGGTTAGGTTAGGTTTGGTTACCTGATAACATGACACACTAATTCACATATTTGTTCATGTATTAGGTTAGGTTAGGTTAGGTTTGGTTACACTGATCTTAGATAAGATGACACACCAATTCACATATTTGTTCATGTATTAGATCTCAAATTTCAGGTTGTGTTCACATCTTTATTCAATCTCAAGATTCGGTCACATATGTGGTCATGTTTTACATTTATTCACAAATTTTAGGTTAGGTTAGGTTACATAGCAATTCAAGGGAGGTCTTACCATAAGTCACGTATCCACCCTTACCAATATTTACATCAGGTGAAAGGAACTTCTACTCCAATTCTTTTCGGTACGTGTGGCTGTTATATAATGTGAAGGCTGGGTGTCTCTTTTTTACGTTGTTAAATTTATATAGTGTTAGGGCTTTTCTTTATAATAAAATAAACTAACTAAAGTTAAATGGATATTATGAGTTGAATATACTTACTGTTCGTAGCTATTTAAGGAGAGCTGTCTGACACAAGGAAAGCGAATTTTAAACAATTTAAAAGAGTAAACATAGGCTATGTATTATAGTTTTTTAAAGCTACCACAGCCCAAAATATATGCATGACCTCGGGAATTTCCTTACTCATTTGCTTCAAGATATTCCGTCTTTTTTTCCACCCATAAACCACTGAACTTACAACAAATCCTTTCACAAACTATATTCCCATGTGAATCTTTCAAATGGAAAATTTCATCGCTTTGATTTTCAGTGAACACTGTCTTTCGAAGTAATTAGTCCAAGAGTAGTTGAAAGTCTCCTGCTAACATTCATAGAATTAGTTTTACATAGAGAGAGTTTTAAAACTTATCAAATATTGTCAAATCGGTAAAAATAGGACACATATGTATTAACGAAACTTTTCTATGATTTATTATCTACAAATCAAACATAATATCAGTCATCATCTTTCCAAGAATTGGAATCCATTTGTTTATTGCTAAAAATATAAAGGAATCACTCACACCATCCTGGAAGAAAGAAATATTAATTGTCCAAATAATTTACATCTCAATATGGAAAAATCTACAACAAAACACATTATTATACACTTGAAATTATATTAATTTTAAGTTGAGTACGGTTAAATGTTCCTTTTAACATTACCCCCGATCTAATTTTTTGGTAATAGTGAAGAACTCCTTTTGCTCTTATAATGATCTTATGACGTAACAATAGGGTGTTGTGATATTTCACTTTGCATATCTCTAACCGTATCTCTAGGCTATACAACCAGGTTTCGACAACACTACTATCTCTCAAGTTTGTTACAGGTAGAATTAACTAAATATATTAATATGAGTTACAGTCAACAATAGTCAGTATTTTTTCTTTTTAATTCTAATATTGCACTACGGTCGTTTCGGATATTCCGCCATTAACGAATGCTTGTACAGTTCCCGTTTTTTGTTATTTAAAAATACGATAAGTTAAGTTATGGCTGTGATATTATTAAAGTTTTAAAATATTACATTTTTCAAGAAGGTAAGTGAAAGGTTTTAAATTACTGATTTGATTGGAAAACAATTATCTTCCTTGTTATGTGTGTGTTATTATTATTTGTTGTCGGTATAGGCGATGCAATTCACTACGCTATAAACCTATATAAAAAAAACCCTGAAATTAAGATCTCACAAAAATTATGTTTAATTAATCAAACGGGTTTCAACAACAAAGTCGTCATCATCAGTATACATCTCATACAAAAACGAAACTAAAACTAGGAGTTATAGTTTTGTTATTGTAGTTCATGTATCACTGAGGATGGCGACTTTGTGGTTGAAACGCGTTTGATTAAATAAACGTAACGTTTGTGTTCGAGTTTTTTTTATCCAATATTATCTCACAAGAGAAGCTCAATATTTATTTTATAACGCTATAAACTTCTTAATTGATTTTTCTAAAATGTCTCAAATAGTTTACCCAAGAAAATTTTAATTATTTCTTTTTTATTTTGATTTTCTTATAAAAAGTTTTAAATTTAATCAAACAAACTGTTATCAATCTATTTAACAAGTTTGGTCATATCAAAATCAAAGTATATCCAGAAAACCTTTGTTCAGCTGTACCAGAATAGTCCTGATCTCGTGAACATTAGGATATATTCTGCAAGATGCTTTAAAATATTAAGATAATCTTTTTGGAATAATCGAACCACCTTGGCCAATGAGAAATTAATAATTATTACATCTGAAAAGAAAATAAATATTAAAATTCTGTACAAATATTACACAAACATTATTACGAACCTTTTGAAAAACCTATTCCGCATAGTCTGGTCAAAACAGATTGCTCAGGAGTTATTGATACTGGACTAAATTTAATTAAACTTCATCACTCTCTGAGAAAGTAAAACATCTCATAATTGGTGAAATAAATGTCTGTACAAATGTTTTTGCTGTGATTAATTTTTTTTTTTTTTTTTTAAATAATGAATTGGGCTATAGTCAATATTTATAATTTTGACAAACAATATTGACTTTTCTAAACAAGAGCAGTCAAAAAAATATGTTCAATGAAATTTTTAAAAGAAATATGTTCACAAATTAAAATATATTTTTCTATTAAGTTCTTTATTTTGTGCCAGAAATAAGAAATAATCAGTAAATCAAAACCAATCATCTATATTATATGTTATTATGTTCACAGATGGAAAAACTATCTTCCGCATTATTGTCACTAGGTGTACTCTGTGTGTTACCTTTGTGTTGTGACCTGCGATCTGTGATGGATCGACTGAACCACAATGCAATGGATACCATGAATAATGATAGTGACATGGTAGGAACCGAGATGAGACACTCTCTCTCTAACGATGAACACGTTACTTTGTTTAAACCTGCACAGAAACAAAGTCAACATGAAGAAAAACCTACCAGTAAGGGCGTAGAACAAAACAAAAATACAGATATATGGAAAAGAATTATTCAAAAAGGTGCTACGGAGTTACCACTTCACAAACGTAGGGCTTTAGTTTTGGAAGCTAGATTAGAAAAAAAGGAAGAAAGTAATTTACCGAAATCATTTTCAGGAAAACATTCGTTACAAAATAATACAAAAATCACTTTATCGTTAGACACTATAGTTGAAAAAGAAGAACAGTTTAACGACGAAAGGAGAGACAATGAAGAACATTTATTAGATTATGTTAAATCAATGATCAAATATGCAGAAATTAAAAAAGCAGAAAAATGGGACAAAAGAAGAAATTATAATTATCCAAGAAAAATAAGACGTATTAGGAGCATAGAAGAGAATATCCCTAAGAAGTTATTTAAAACTAATAACGACATACAACAAGAAAACCCTTTAACACAATCACTTCAGATACCATTAAAAAGTAATAAAGAAATGTCATATGTAAAGCAAGAAATATATACCCCTGAAAAGAAATTTGAAACTAATAAAATAATAAAAAATAGAAAGCAAAGAATGAGATACAGAAAGAAATCATTTAAAAGCAATCACAAATTAACAAAGAGAAAACTAAAATCACACTTCACTAAGAAGATATTTAAAAACACTGCGTCACATTGGAATCCAGGAAAACATTCGCATAAGAAGGCTTTAAATAGTAATGATTATATGTCACAAAGAAAACCAGGAAAGCATACCCATAAGATGATATTTAATAATAAATATCGGAATAAAAATGGAAATCAATCAGCTATGGAAGAAAATATAATGTATGACAATACCTCACAAGGAAGTCTGGAATACAAGTCCCCTAATGAGATACCTAATAGTAATTATAAAACGCTACTAGAACATCCTATAAATCAAACAACAAAGGAGATATTTAAAAGTAAAGCCACAATGCTACTTGAAAAGAAGGGAGAGCATTCTCAAAATAACACAATTAAGACTAATATCACAATACCACATGGGAGTTCGGAAGAGCAGTCCCCTATGGGGACACCTAATAGAAATTATAAAAAGCTACTAGAACATCCTATAAATCAAACAACAAAGGAGATATTTAAAAGTAATAATAAAATGCTACATGGAAGGCAAAGAAAGCATTATCGTAAGAAGATATTTAAAATTAATGGCACAATACCACATAGGCGTTCGTTAAAGCAATTCCCTAAGATGTCACCTAATAGTAATTATAGAAAGCTACCAGAACATCCAATATATCAAACAACAAAGAAGATATTTAAAAGTAATAACAAAATGCTACATGGAAGGCAAAGAAAGCATTATCGTAAGAAGGTATTTAAAATTAATGGCACAATACCACATAGGCGTTCGGTAAAGCAATCCCCTAAGAAAATACCTGATAGTAATTATAATAATCCACAAGAACGTCCTATAAATCAAACCGCAAAGGAGATATTTAAAAGTAACAAAACAATGCTACTTGAAAAGAAAGGAGAGCACTATCAAAATAACACAATTAGGACTAATAGCACAATACCGCATGGGATTTCGGAAAAGCAGTCCCCTAAGAAGATACCTAATAGTAATTATAGAAAGCCACAAAAACATCCTATAAATCAAACAAGAAAGAAGATATTTAAAAGTAATAACAAAATGCTACATGGAAGGCAAAGAAAGCATTATCGTAAGAAGATAATATTTAAAATTAATGGCACAATACTACATAGGCATTCGGTAAAACAATCCCCTAAGAAGATACGTAGAAATAATTATAAAAAGCCACAAGAACGTCGTATAAATCAAACAACAAAGAAGACATTTAAAAGTAATGACAAAATTCTACAAGGAAGGCAAAGCAACCATTCTCGTAAGAAGATATTTAAAATTAATGGCACAATACTACATGGGCGTTCGGTAAAGCAATCCCCTAGGGAGACACCTAACAGTAATTATAAAAATCCACAAGAACGTCCTATAAATAACACCAAAAAGGAGATATTTAAAAGTAACAACACAATGCCACATGAAAAGAAAGGAGAGCACTCTCAAAATAACACAATTAAGACAAATAATACTATACCACATGGGATTTCTGAAATGCAGTCCTCTAAGGAGACACCTAATAGTAATTATAAAAAGCCACAAGAACGTCCAATAAATCAAACCACAAAAAATATATTTAAAAGTAAAGCCACAATACCACATAGAAAGCATGGAAAGCTTCCTCGTAAGAAGATATTTAAGATTAATGGCACAATACAGCATGGAAGGTCGGTAAAACAGTCCCCTAAAAAGATACATAAAAGTAATTACAGAAAACCACAAGCACGTTCTATAAATCGAACCACAAAGAAGATAATTAAAAGTAACGCCGAAATGCTTCATGGAAAACAAGGAAAGCATTCCAGAAAGAAGATATTTAAGAATAGTGGCACAATTCAACATGGACGGTCGAAAAAACAGTCCCCTAAGAAAATACATAAAAGTAATTACACACAACCACAGGCACGTTCTATAAATCCAACTACAAAGAAGATATTTAAAAGTAACGCCAAAGTGATCCATGGAAAGCATGGAAAGCTATTTCAAAAGAAGATATTTAAGAGTAGAGGCAAAATATCACATGGACGGTGGGGAAAGCGTTTCCCTCAGAAGACATTTAAATCTCATAAAAAAGAACATCCTCTCAAGCTAAAAACGAAGTCGCCAAGGAAGATATTTCAAATTAAAAACAAAATACCACATATAAGCTCAAGAAATTATTCCCCAAAGAAATCATTTAAAAGTAATCACATAAAATCAAGTTTAGAACCAAGAATCAATATCCCTAAGACGACGTTTGAAAGAAATGCCACAACACTACAAGGAATGTCAGGAAAGCAATCTAAAACCAATCTATTCAAGATGAACGGTTCAATATCACAAACAAGGACAAAACAACAGTTCCCTAAGTATACATTTAATACTAATGGCAAAATATTACAGGGAGAGTCTGGAAATAATTTCCAAAAGAAGGTATTTAAAGTTAATGACAAAATGACACAATTAGAGGCAAGTAAAAATTTGTATAAGACAACTTTTAAAAATACCGTCAAAATACCACAAGAAAAGCCAGGACAGCATTCTCTAACGAAGATGTCAACACCAACTTCAAAAGATAAAAGATACGAAGAATATTTGAAAGATCTAATTAACGCTGAATATTACGAAGATTCAGATAACGGTATGGCCTTAGGTACATCTAAGGTCATAAAATCACCAAAAAACATTAATAAGCAAAAACAATTTCAATATTGTTCTGACGGAAAAAACTCGTTAAACTGTAACAACAGAGGGGATACAAATGATTCACAAGTCCCAGAATACTTTGAAGAAGAAAGTGAACCACTATCTTCGGATGCAATATACGCAGACTTATCAAAAGACCTAAAAACCGCTGAATATTACTTAGACTCAGATATATCTAAAGACAAAAAGGAATTAAAACATCCAGAAATCATAAAATTAAAGGAATCCAAATTCTCAAAATTTTCAAGTAACTCAGAAAATGCAGACGACAAAATCGTTTCAAAAGATTTAAAATATACTACAGTCTCAGGGAATTCAAATGCCTCTAAATTAACAGAGTATTCAAGAGAATCGAAAGAGTCCGACAAATCAAAAGAAACAATTAATCACAAAGTTCCAAAGAGCTTTGAAAACATTGAAGACATAATTGATCAAATATCTTTAGATGATGATATATACGTAGAATTTTCAAAAGACCTAAATAACGCTGAATTCTGTGAAGATTCAGAAAACTGTATAGAATTTGATATTATATATGAAGACAACAAGGAAACAAAAAATTCAGAAATACTTATTGATTCAAAAGACGACGATAAACTAAACAAATCACTAGATTTAAAAAAATCTGATAGTTTAGTAAAATCAAAGGAATCAAAATTCTCCAAAGACTCAAGGGTCAAAATAGTTTCACAAAATATAAAAAACTCAACGGTCTCAGGGAATTCAAGAGACTCGATAATATTAAAAGATTCAAGAAAGTCGAAAGATTCAGTCAATTCAAAAGACTCCAAATCAGGAAGGCATTCTACAAAGAAGGATTTTAAAATTAATGACACAATACCACATTTAGAGACGAGAAACAATTTCAATAAGATGATCGTTAAAAATAATATCTCAATAGTACAACAAAAGCCAGGAAATAATTCTCAAACGAAGATATTTAAGATTAACGAACCAAAAACACATGGACTGTCAGAAAAGCAGTCTCCTAAGAAGGCATTTAAAAATAACGACGAAGGTCATCATCTCAAGCTAAAAACGAAGTCTCAAAATAAAACACTAAAAACTATCAAAAAAACACCACATGCAGTTTCAGGAAAGTATCCCCTTAAGAAGAAAGTTAAAATTACTGCCACAAGACTACAACAAAAGCCAGCGAATCATTCTCTTACGAAAATATTTAAGAATAATGACACAATACCATATTTAGATGATGCATTTTACGAAGAATTTTCAAAAGACCTAAATAACGCTGAATACTGCGAGGAGTCAGAAAACTGTATAGACTTAGATATATCTAAAGACAACAAGGAATTGCAACATTCAGATATCTTAACTGACTCAAAAGACCACGATAAACTAAACAAATCACAACATTTAAAACAGTCTGATAGTTTATTAGAATCAAAGGAATCAAAACTCTTAAGAGACTCAGAAAATTCAGACAAGAAAATACTTTCACAAGAAGTAAATACCTCTTCAGTCACAATGTATTCACAAGTCTCGGAGAACGCAAGAGATTTGGATGATTCTGACAATTCAAAAGACTCCAAATCAGAAAAGTTTTCTCTAAAGAAGGGTTTTAAAATTAATCACGCAATACCACAATTAGAAACAAGAAGCAATTTCCCTAAATCGATAATTAAAAGTAAAACCAAAACACTACAAGAAAAGCCAGGAAATCTTTCTCAAACAAAGGTATTTAAGAATCATGGGACAATAAAACATGAATGGAAGGAACAGCAGCTCACTAATCAGATATTTAAAACTAATGATACAATATTACATGGGGAGTTAGGAATGTATTCCTCAAATAATGAATCTAATAGTAATGACAAAATGTCACGTTTAGAGCTAAGAAATGATTTACCCAAAACGAGTATTGAAAGTAATGTCACAAAAATAACAGAAAAGCCAGGAAAAGATTCTCAAAAAAATAAATATAAGAGTAATGGTACAACACCATCTTCAGATGATACAATATACGAAGAATTTTTAAAATACCTAAATAACACTGAATATTACGAATATTCAGATAGAGGTATAGACTTAGATATATCTAAAGACAATAAATCACACAAAACTATTAAGGCCTCTAATCAACCAGAAAAATTAATATATTGCTCTGATTCAAAAGACTCGTTAAATTGTAAGGAGGGAGAGGATACAAATGATTCACAACTCCCAGAGGACTTTGAAGAAAAAAGTGAACCATCATCTTCGGATGATGCATTATACGCAGAATTTTTAAAATACCTAAATAACGCTGAATATTACGGAGAGTCAGATCACGGTTTAGATTTAGATATATCTAAAAACAATAAGGAATTAAAATATAGAGAAATCTTAACAAACTCAAAATACAACGATACTCTAAACAAGTCACAACATTTAAATCAGTCTGATAGTTTAGTAGAATCAAAGGAATCAAAATCCTCTAATGACTCAAGAGGCAAAATAGTTTCACAACATCTAAAAAACTCAACAGTCTCAGGCAATTCACAAGACTCTATAATTTCAAAAGATTCAAGAGAGTCGGAAGATTTATTCATGTTAAAAGATTTCAAATCAGAAAAGTATTCACCAAAGAATCGATTTAAAAGTAATAACACAATACCACATTTAGAGCCAAGTAACATTTTCAATAAGAGGACTATTAAAAGTAATGTCACAATTCTACAAGATAAGCCAGGAAACCATTTCCATATGAAGATATTTAAGATTAATGACACAATAACACATGGACTGTCAGAAAAGCTGTTTCCTAAGAAGGTATTTAAAAGTAATGACGAAGGTCATCATCTCAAGCTAAAAACTAATTCTCAAAATAAAACACTAAAAACTATCAAAAAAATATCACATGCTGTTTCAGGAAAGTATTCCCTTCAGAAGGGAATTAAAAGTAATGTCACAATACTACAACAAAAGCCAGGAAATTATTCTCAAACAAAAATATTTAAGAATAATGACACAATACCATATTCAGATGATGCATTATACGTAGAATTGTCAAAAGACCTAAATAATGCCGAATACTGCGATGAGTCAGAAAACTGTATAGACGTAGATATATCTAAAGACAACAAGGAATTGCAACATTCAGAATCCTTAATTGACTCAAAAGACAACGATAAAAAAAACAAATCACTGGATTTTCAAAAATCTGATACTTTAGTAGAATCAAAGGAATCAAAATTCTCTAATGACTCAAGAGGCAAAATAGTTTCACAACATATAAAAAACTCAACAGTCTCAGGCAATTCACAAGACTCTATAATTTCGAAAGATTCAAGAGAGTCGGAAGATTCAGTCAATTCAAAAGATTTCAAATCAGAAAAGTATTCACCAAAGGAGCGATTTAAAAGTAATGACACAATAACACATTTAGAGCAAAGGAACATTTATAAACTGAGGACAATTAAAAATGACACAATAACACATGAACTGTCAGAAAAGCAGTTTTCTAAGAAGGCATTTAAAACTAATGACAAAGGTGATCATCTCAAACTAAGAAGGAAGTCTCTAAATAAAACACTAAAAACTATCAACAAAACACCGCATGTGGTTTCAGGAAAGCATCCCCTTAAGAAGAAAAATAAAAGTAGTGCCACAAGACTACAACAAAAGCCAGCAAATCATTCTCTTACGAATGTAATTAAGAATAATGACAAAATACCATATTTAGATGATGCATTATACGTAGAATTCTCAAAAGACCTAAATAACGCTGAATACTGCGAGGAGTCAAAAAACTGTATAAACGTAGATATATCTAAAGACAACAAGGAATTGCAACATTTAGATATCTTACCTGACTCAAAAGACAACGATAATCTAAACAAATCACAAGATTTTCAAAAATCCGATATTTTAGAAGAATTAAAGGAATCAAAATTCTCTAATGACTCAAGAGGCAAAATAGTTTCACAACATATAAAAAACTCAACAGTCTCAGGCAATTCACGAGACTCTATAATTTCAAAAGATTCAAGAGAGTCGGAAGATTCAGACAATTCAATAGACTCCAAATCAGAAACATATTCCCCAAAGAAGCGATTTAAAAGTAACGACACATTAACACATTTAGAGCCAAGGAACATTTATAATTTGAAGACAATTAAAAGTAATATCACAATTCTACAAGATAAGCCAGGAAACCATTCCCAAACGAAGATATTTAAGAATAATGACACAATTACACATGGACTTTCAGAAAAGCAGTTGCCTAAGAAGGCGTTTAAAACTAATTACAAAGGTCATCATCTCAAGCTAAGAAGGAAGTCTCGAAATAAAATACTTAAACCTATTAACAAAATATTACATGAAAGTTCAAGAAAGTATTCCATTAAGAAGGGAGTTAAAAGTAATGTCACAATACTACAACAAAAGCCAGGAAATTATTCTCAAACGAAAATATTTAAGAATAATGACACAATACCATATTCAGATGATGCATTATACGTAGAATTGTCAAAAGACCTAAATAATGCCGAATACTGCGATGAGTCAGAAAACTGTATAGACGTAGATATATCTAAAGACAACAAGGAATTGCAACATTCAGAATCCTTAATTGACTCAAAAGACAACGATAAAAAAAACAAATCACTGGATTTTCAAAAATCTGATACTTTAGTAGAATCAAAGGAATCAAAATTCTCTAATGACTCAAGAGGCAAAATAGTTTCACAACATATAAAAAACTCAACAGTCTCAGGCAATTCACAAGACTCTATAATTTCGAAAGATTCAAGAGAGTCGGAAGATTCAGTCAATTCAAAAGATTTCAAATCAGAAAAGTATTCACCAAAGGAGCGATTTAAAAGTAATGACACAATAACACATTTAGAGCAAAGGAACATTTATAAACTGAGGACAATTAAAAATGACACAATAACACATGAACTGTCAGAAAAGCAGTTTTCTAAGAAGGCATTTAAAACTAATGACAAAGGTGATCATCTCAAACTAAGAAGGAAGTCTCTAAATAAAACACTAAAAACTATCAACAAAACACCGCATGTGGTTTCAGGAAAGCATCCCCTTAAGAAGAAAAATAAAAGTAGTGCCACAAGACTACAACAAAAGCCAGCAAATCATTCTCTTACGAATGTAATTAAGAATAATGACAAAATACCATATTTAGATGATGCATTATACGTAGAATTCTCAAAAGACCTAAATAACGCTGAATACTGCGAGGAGTCAAAAAACTGTATAAACGTAGATATATCTAAAGACAACAAGGAATTGCAACATTTAGATATCTTACCTGACTCAAAAGACAACGATAATCTAAACAAATCACAAGATTTTCAAAAATCCGATATTTTAGAAGAATTAAAGGAATCAAAATTCTCTAATGACTCAAGAGGCAAAATAGTTTCACAACATATAAAAAACTCAACAGTCTCAGGCAATTCACGAGACTCTATAATTTCAAAAGATTCAAGAGAGTCGGAAGATTCAGACAATTCAATAGACTCCAAATCAGAAACATATTCCCCAAAGAAGCGATTTAAAAGTAACGACACATTAACACATTTAGAGCCAAGGAACATTTATAATTTGAAGACAATTAAAAGTAATATCACAATTCTACAAGATAAGCCAGGAAACCATTCCCAAACGAAGATATTTAAGAATAATGACACAATTACACATGGACTTTCAGAAAAGCAGTTGCCTAAGAAGGCGTTTAAAACTAATTACAAAGGTCATCATCTCAAGCTAAGAAGGAAGTCTCGAAATAAAATACTTAAACCTATTAACAAAATATTACATGAAAGTTCAAGAAAGTATTCCATTAAGAAGGGAGTTAAAAGTAATGTCACAATACTACAACAAAAGCCAGGAAATTATTCTCAAACGAAAATATTTAAGAATAATGACACAATACCATATTCAGATGATGCATTATACGTAGAATTATCAAAAGACCTAAATAATGCCGAATACTGTGAAGAATCAGAAAACTGTATAAACGTAGATATATCTAAAGACAACAAGGAATTGCAACATTCAGATATCTTAACTGATTCAAGAGACAACGATAAAATAAACAAATCACAGGATTTTCAAAAATCTGATACTTTAGTAGAATCAAAGGAATCAAAATTCTCTAATGACTCAAGAGGCAAAATAGTTTCACAACATATAAAAAACTCAACAGTCTCAGGCAATTCACAAGACTCTATAATTTCGAAAGATTCAAGAGAGTCGGAAGATTCAGTCAATTCAAAAGATTTCAAATCAGAAAAGTATTCACCAAAGGAGCGATTTAAAAGTAATGACACAATAACACATTTAGAGCCACGGAACATTTATAAACTGAGGACAATTAAAAATGACACAATAACACATGAACTGTCAGAAAAGCAGTTTTCTAAGAAGGCATTTAAAACTAATGGCAAAGGTGATCATCTCAAACTAAGAAGGAAGTCTCAAAATAAAACACTAAAAACTATCAACAAAACACCGCATGCGGTTTCAGGAAAGCATCCCCTTAAGAAGAAAATTAAAAGTACTGCCACAAGACTACAACAAAAGCCAGCAAATCATTCTCTAACGAAAGTATTTAAGAATAATGACACAATACCATATTTAGATGATGCATTATACGTAGAATTTTCAAAAGACCTAAATAATGCCGAATACTGCGATGAGTCAGAAAACTGTATAAACTTAGATATATCTAAAGACAACAAGGAATTGCAACATTCAGATATCCTAACTGACTCAAAAGACAACGATAAACTAAACAAATCACAGGATTTTCAAAAATTCGATACTTTAGTAGAATCAAAGGAATCAAAATTCTCTAATGACTCAAGAGGCAAAATAGTTTCACAACATTTAAAAAACTCAACAGTCTCAGGCAATTCACAAGACTCTATAATTTCAAAAGATTCAAGAGAGTCAGAAGATACAGACAATTTAATAGACTCCAAATCAGAAAAACGATTTAAAAGTAATGACTCATTAACAAATTTAGAGCCAAGAAACATTTATAATTTGAGGACAATTAAAAGTAATGTCACAATTCTACAAGATAAGCCAGGAAACCATTCCACAACGAAGATAATGAGGATGAATGACACAATAACACATGGACTGTCAGAAAAGCAGTTTCCTAAGAAGGTATTTAAAACTAATGACAAAGGTCATCATCTCAAGCTAAGAAGGAAGTCTCGAAATAAAATACTTAAAATTATCAAAAAAATATTACACGAAATTTCAAGAAAGTATTCCCTTAATGAGGTAATTAAAAGTAATGAAAAAATGTCACAATTAGAGAATAGAAACAACTTTCCAAACAAGACAATTAAAAGTAATGTCACAATTAAACAAGACAAGCAAGGAAAGCATTCCCAAACTAAAATATTTAAGATTAATGAGACAATAACACATGGACTGTCAGAAGAGCAGTTTCCTAAGAAGGCATTTAAAACTAATGTCGAAGCTCAACATCTCAAGCTAAAAACGAAGTCTCAAAATGAAACACTTAAAAATATCACCAAAATACCACATGAAGTTCGAGGGAAGTATTTCCTTAGGAAGAAAATTAAAAGTAATGACAAAATTCCACATTTAGTGCCAAGAAACAATTTTCCTATGATGACGATTAAAAGTAATGTCACAATACTACAACCAAAGCCAGGAAATTATTCTCATACGAAAATATTTTCGAATAACGATACAATACCATATTCTGATGATGCATTATACGTAGAATTTTCAAAAGATCTAAATAACGCCAAATACTGCGATGAGTCAGAAAAGTGTATAAACTTAGATATATCTAAAGACAACAAGGAATTGCAACATTCAGAAACCTTAACTGACTCAAAAGACGACCATAAACTAAACAAATCACAACATTTAAAGCAGTCTGATAGTTTAGTAGAATCAAAGGAATCAATCTTCTCAAAAGACTCAAGAGACTCAGAAAATTCAGATAAGAAAATACATTCACAAGAAATAAAAACCTCTTCAGACTCAAAGTATTCACAAGACTCTAACATCTCAGAGGACGTAAGAGATTCCGAAGATACTGACAATTCAAATGACTCTAAATCAGAAGAGTTTTCCCTAAAGAAGGGTTTTAAAATTAATCACGCAATACCACAATTAGAAACAAGAAGCAATTTCCCTAAATCGATAATTAAAAGTAAAACCAAAACACTACGAGAAAAGCCAGGAAATCTTTCTCAAACGAAGGTATTTATGAATAATGGGTCAATAAAACATGGACGGACGGAACAGCAGCTCCCTAAGCAGACATTTAAAACTAATGATACAATATTACTTGGGGAGTTAGGAATTTATTCCTCGAAGAATGAATCTAATAGTAATGACACAATGTCACATTTAGAGCTAAGAAACGATTTTCCTAGGACAAGTATTGAAAGTAATGTCACAATACTAATAGAGAAACCAGGAGAGGACTCACAAAAAAATATACATAAAGCTAATGTCACAATACCATCATCAGATGATACAATATACGAAGAACTTTTAAAAGACCTTAATAACGCTGAATATTATGAAGAGTCAGATAATGGTTTAAACTTAGATATATCTAATAACAAAAATGAATCAAAACATCCTGAAATCTTAAATGACTCAAAAGACAACGATAAACTAAATAAATCACAACATTTAAAACAGTCTGATAGTTTAGTAGAATCAAAGGAATCGAAATTCTGGAAAGATTCAAGTGACACAGAAAATGAAGACGACAAAATCATTTTACCAGATATAGAAATATCATCAGTCTCAAAGAGTTCAAGAGACTCTAAAATCACAGAGGACGCCAGAGATTCGAAAGATTCTGACCATTCAAAACGCTCGAAATCAGGAAAGTATTCCCGAAAGAAGTTATTTAAAAATAATGACACAATACCACAGTTAGAACCAAGAAACTACATTCCCAAGAGCATAATCAAAATTAACGTCACAACACTACAAGAAAACCCAGGAAATCATTCTCAAACGAAGACATTTGACATTATTGGGACAATACTACATGGACGGAAGAAACAGCAGTTCCCTAAGAAAAATTTTAGAACCAATGACAAAATAGATTCAGAAGGCTTTATATTATCAGAGGGTTCAAGAGAATCGAAAGATTTCAACAAATCAAAAGACTCAAAATACTCAGACGTTTCTGACGACGAAAAAGATAAAAAACGTTCAGAAAAATCATATGAAACAATAAATTACAAAGTCCCAAATATTTCGGGAAACTTAAAAGACCCAAAAGATGAAGATGTTGCGAAACAACCAGAAGTACCTAAAACAATTGAACTCCAAAACCAATCAAAATTTTTTAAAACAGATGCAATAGACACTGTAAACTCAAACGACAGAGATACAAATGATTCACAAGTCTCAGAAGTCATTGAAGACAAAAGTGAACAAATATCTTCAGATGTGACAATACTACAACAAAAGCCAATAAATTATTCTCAAACGATAACATTTAAGAAGAATGAAACACCATTTTCAGATGATGCATTATACGTAGAATTTTCAAATGACCTAAATAACGCTGAATACTGCGAGGAGTCAGAAAACTGTATAGATTTAGATGTTTCAGAAGACAACAATGAATTGAAACATCCACAAATCTGAAATGACTCACTAATACCTGGTACATTTGGGGGAAATATCATACTTCAATGATTCAGACGAATCACGAGGTTCCTTCGATTCCAAAGACCAAGAGATTCCAAAGAATAAACATCAAAGATGTTTCAAAAGAATCTCTGATTTGACGCAGTAGATGTTTTAGACGCAGTAAAGTCAAAATAATTGTCTGATCTTAAGACGTCCTAAGAAAAACAGCAGGCAATGGATATTATTAAAATGAACGTGTTCACTAGGCTAAACATTCTCCTAACACTCACCATAAGATCCGAGATACTTTAACTAATTAGAAGGATCTTTAGACGTAAAATGTTCATACAGACAACAAGCCTCTAAACACACAGATGAACTTTAAACCCAGAAGATTCAGACATAACACCAGACTCAGTTCAGTCAGAAGAATTGACTACTTCTCACATCCACATGAATCGTTAAGAGTCGCAAGGCTTTTGAACAATCACCAAAATTAGAAGTATTAAAACAAATTTCCGACTCAGACAATTCCAAAGAATCAATACAGTTGATTTGTTGGAGTCAGATTATTCAAATGAAATACTGGAGTCAGAAAATAAGATTAATCACTGGGATCAGAAAAATTCAGATAAACCGATATATTAAGGAGTGTAGGTAGAATCAACCGATTGAGAAGAATCAGATAGAATCTCCTCATTGAACTTATAAGTTCATTGGTGTTGCGATTACGTAAGGATGTGAGTAAAAATTTGTGTAAGATTTATATACAATTATTGTTAAAAACGAAATGAATTAAAATATTCGAAATTAAAAAATCGAAATTCCTTTAATACACCTTGAATTATTTTGACCCCAATTTAATCTAGTTTAATTTGACAATTTCAACTTCAACAAAACATAATATATAACCTTCTTTAGATTGGAAATAACCAACAGGTAATAGCCACCGCAATACAATGGTGTGTAATTATTAGAAAACAAAAGTCGTTATACGCGTGGAGTCATAATGGCTGCACTAATACAAACTTTATTGTAGTGGGGGAGTTTTGCTTGCAGGACACTCCCACTTGCATATTCCCGGTCCTAATATCCCAACTAATACCTCAGTCATGTAGTTAACAGTGTTACCGGTTTATAATTAAGTGTGTACGGGTTTTGCAATCTTGAGCGAACCTAACTGGGTCTACGAAGTTCAGAACCTTGTATTGCATTAAAGGTTGAGCTCAAGACAGGCATCAGTAAGCTGTAAATATAATAATAATCATAATAATAATTTTTTTAAATGAGGTTAAAGCAAATCTTTCGAAAGTGCACCATATATATATTGTTTTTTTCTTAAAGAGGTAAAATGGATATGACTATCACGTATAAATTTATGATACAAAATGTATCGTTTCACAAATTTTAGTAGAGTATTTATGATGTATAAAAACAATTCTTTTAAATTGTTTTTCTCTAAGTTTTTACTGCGAAAAAATTAAAAAAGGAACAAGTAGACCCACCACATATTGGACTTTTTTTAGCTTTATATAAATTATTTATTCAATCATGAACTTACTAAATTAATTACACAGATTATATTTAAAGCATCTTAATATATATATATATATATATATATATATATATATATATATTAAACTACGTAACGAGTTTCTCTGTTCCCAAACTTTCGTATCTCTAGTACACCCATTGTGCCCATTTGACATGATTTGAGGGAAATGAAAGTAGACTAATAATAGTAAGTTCACACCTCTATGGTATTGAGACGCTTTGATATGATAGAGGGAAGAATTCAATTAAACTAATAATCTAATGTTTCATACTTTATTATATTGAAAGGGCTTTCGTAGAAGGAACATAGTTTATAATAGAAATTACGTATTTAATTACAAAACCAGGTTGACATTTTGACGTTACAAGAAATAAATTAAAATTTATAAATAAAACGTTATGTAGCTAATTCAGAAAATGTCTAATAATTTTTGATGTTTTAAAAAACGCCAAATTGAAACGATTGTTTTAAAATTGTATTTTATAGCTCTCTGGTGTCGTATAGATGCCATTTTCCACATAATTGTATGCCTCATCGCAACGACGCGTAACAGTAAAGTTGAGTCTCTGAGTCATTATATTATCAAAACCTCCGATGTACCAAACTATAGTTCAAACAATGTATTAGAAAAGATCTCCCATTACATACTACAATGTGAGGCTTCATTATGTAAATAGTATTTGTAGTTTTGTGTGTTCAGTTCAGATTGCGCTTGTGTCGGAGAAGTTGGAGACGAAAGATAACATGCTGACCTTGATATGGATAAGAGCTTCTAATTTATGAACTTTATACCGTACCATTGTAACAATTTATTTGCACTTTATACGAAATGAATGGTTTAACTAAGAAACAAACATATGTTTTTCGTGGGTCAGCATAAGTGTTTTACTTAAACCGTCCAGTAACTCTAGTTAATGTTATTGAAATCAGTGAAGTGACTAAGAAAATTGTTTTCACTTCCTATAAAGATAAAGTTTGAAGTAACTGGCAGTATTTAATACATGTACATTATCACTTGTACACAGTATAAAGCTATGTGATGGCTTGAAAATCCATGGAATGTTTTTTGTAGATTTAGTAGAAAATAGTTTTTATTTTTTTATTTTATGTCTAACATTCTGTGGTCTGGATGCAGTGTGGTAAAACAGAAAAGGTGAAAATATTTCAATAAAATGTATTATTTAAGTATATTTTATGTTTATCTCTAAATTATTTGTCAATTCTTCGATGACTCAATTACTTGGTGTAGTTGCCACCATATGATACAAAAAATAATGATTTTCTAAAAATCATTTACAAGTGTAGACCATCGTAAACAAAATTGCATATATTGGTCGTCATGTTTCTAGAAACGTAAGTTTTTTTAAAATATCAGTAAACAATACCCAAACAAGGTCAATGGGGTGGTATTATTAAAATCCAAATGTCTCAAACCTGGTTTACCGATTTCGTTAAAATTTTAGAAATTAACATTTGAATTAACATTTTTAGAAACATAGTAAGTACAAAATATTACAGTTTGGAAATAATTATGATCATTCAATACCGCCATAAAAGTTTAATTGACATTGTATTAAGTTTTTACTTATACAATACATATATATTTTTCTCAAAAACTTCATCCATGTTTCATTTTTATATTTTTCACAGACATAATCATGTTTTATTTTTTATTGTCATTTGTTTTGTTTGGGTTTTATTCACATTTGGAGATGGGTGAGTGACAAAGATTGTGAAAAGTTTTTGCAACTTTAATTACAAATTTAAGAGTAATATCAAACTAAAATCATTTAAATACTTCACAATAGCAATTAAGTATTTAGATACACCTCGATTTGTCTTCATACAACGAAAGATTATAAAAGAACACACCTTAGTTAATTAACTATAACGTGCTATAAATCATTGGGGACTTGACAACTCTTGCAAAAAAATAAAATAAAATAAAGACTAAATTTCTATATTTCATAGTCGTCTTTTTACTATAGTTTAATCGGACTTTTGAATATACACGACGTTTAGAAAGTTGAAATCAACTACCATATCAAGTGATATGGTAGAAAATGGAAAGATCGAAAATTGTCAACATAGTTTTGTAGTTTCAGGTCAAGTCAAAAATTGTAAATATATTTAATAATCTAAGAAAAGAACTGTGTCTTAAAGCTAGGCCGGAGCTTTATTATTATTCATAAATAATGAAAACCAACCAAAACGTGATAAAAAAACACCACTTAAAGGTCTGTTTGCTTTAAATATTTCTACTTTCTCACTCGATGTATAAAGAAATATTAGTACTGTAATAAAATCATTACTGAGATATTTCTGAACATATTTTCGATATACTAATTCAAAAAGTGTTTCAGAAAATGGTGTCTTCCTATTTGCGGTCAAGTGTAGTTTTTTGAGGGGACGATCAAGGTCCTGTGGGTGGAAGGGTTTCCAGTTTGCGGTCACGTCTTGAGATGTAGTTAATTTCTTCCCGTTCTTTGCTTACCTAGTCACTAAATACATAACAGAATGATTTGACTCTAATCACAAATCATGACTAGTTATATAGGTTAGGTTAGGTTAGGTTAGGTTAGGTTAGGCTAGGCTAGACTAGGCTAGATATTGGAAAAATTGAAAAAATATAAATTAGGGTAGCCCAAGATATTTTTGGAGTGACCGCAAACTGAACGATTTTACCCTCGACCGCTAATAGGACTGACCGCAAATGGGACACAACCCAGAAAATGTTCTACTATCTATACATCTGTCATTGTTTTGATTTTTGTTTTTTTAAAATTACTTTTATTTTCATGAAACGATTTAAATCTCTTTTGTTCTCATTTGGTATCTATAATAATTAATTCTAAAAAAACAATAAATAAATAAATGAAAATGTTTATCTTGTATAACTATTTAGATACTCTTTTGGTTAATTATGAAGTAACCAAACCATGTGTAAAATAAAACCTATATTAAATAATTTATTAAAAATAAACTTAGAATGATATTAAAACACTTTCAAAGCAAGTTGAAAGTCTTTAAATATTACACTTGTGACACCTTGCGTGGCCGTTGGTAATCTTAAAATACACAGGATGACCATACTGTTAAAGTTCTTAAATGCCAGTTCTAAACACCCTCCACTGTCAATGTTCAAAACTGGAACTCTTCTCAATACAACCATTGATTTGTCTAACCTCCACAAGTACGCTACCCCTTATTCTTCCCTCTTGTCCATTATGTAGATATACGTAACACGTTACGGTGGCTTATAAACAGACCAATCACAACATTAAGTTCGCTCTTGTTCAACCCTTCCTCTCTTACTTTTTCTAGCCTGTCCACCGTGTATTTACATTACACTGTCCTTGCTGTCTAATAACTGTCAATGTGATAAGTATCCTTTTAACGTATCATTTGATGTAATCTGTATTTAATAATTTATTATCATTCTAAAGCAGAAGTCAACACAGACTTTGCTCTTTCATACGCCATTGTATGTTGAGTCACAATTTGCACTGGAACAAAACCCAGCACTAACCACCTAACTTTCTGAATAACAACCACCACCATTTAACCACTTGATTTGTATGTTTGAATATTTTCTTTGTATAGATATTATTATATATTGTATCCCTAAATATGTTTAAAAAAATTATATATGTACTTATTTATATATACTCTGGATAAAAAATCCGATTAAAATTCACTAAGTGTGGGATAGGTGATGTGTTTGTTAAATTTACAAGTGGAAAGACAGCTTAGGGAAGTACACCTTTAAAATTAGGGTCATTTATCAGTCGGCTTTATTTGGCAAAGCAGGGGATTAAAGTCCCCTTGCCTGAAATAATGAGTTGGTAAAACTAATGCAAAGTTACATCACACTTATGCTTGTATTTCTCCACAGCCAAATCTAGGTTTTTGTAATAAAACTTTAGGTTACTCCAAAATTTATTCTGAAGATCAAAAGTCAATAATGAAGTATCGTCTTTCCAAGATGACGTCCGAAGTTTGAAAGATTACAACTATTGACGACGTTCAATAATTCAAGTTCGAATCATTGCAGCCAATATTTGAAAAAACGATTATAAGTTTGTTAGAAGTGTATTTTTTTTTTTTTAGAAAATGAACTTTGGTTTGTGTTATCCAATATTTACTAAACAAAAACAAACAAACACAGAACACAAAACTTCAAACTGTCGGATGGGAACATTTATCACGTGACTGTTATTGAATCGTTAATTTAACGATTATTTAGATACTTATATTTTTAATTTGTAATAATCAATTGTTACCTCAATGTTTATGATCATGTAAATGAGAACAAAGAGTTGTAAAACTAAGAATCTAACACAAATAAAAACATTACAGCATAGATAGCGGCAATCCCTCTTCATTACAAGAACTGTCCTGCAGTTAGTTGCAGACCAAGATAAGATTTCTTCTCAAATAATTTTGGTAATTATTCTAATTAATTTTCAAGATTTTATTGTATCAGGTTATATTTCAGTCCGTTGCACTAAGTTCATATAATGCAAATTAATGTTTACGTTTTCAATATAAAGAAAGTTGAGGGATGGGTCAGAAAAGAAAAGTTGTATTTCTGACTAAACGATCCTTAATGACGTCATCTGAGTGAAAAAAAAGTGTTTTTTGGTTTTTTTATGTCTGTCGAAGTGATGTAATGGTATAACAAGTAGATAGATTTGTATCAAATTGGACGTGAGGCCACAGATAGGAAATATTTATTGTCTCGCATATAAAAATATGTACTGTAGAGAAAGTTATACTATGGGTAAAACAATCCTAATGAGTGTTTTGGGGAATTTTAGTTTTGAATAGGTGTTTATTTTAACTATTGTATTTCAATGTATCTGTGCAGTTTAAACTCCTGAGCCGATTTTAATCAAATTTGTTATGTGGTATATATTTTAATATTTCAAGAATTTTGAGATATTCGTAATATTTTTGTAAATTTTAAATTTGAGGAGAGCAGTCATAAGATAGCATTAATATATTTTTTAATTTGTACTAAAGATTGTGTTCTATTTTACTCCATTGTAGCTTCAAAGCATCCAATCAATTAGTCCTACTAAATATAAAATTTCCTCTTCTTGTGTTTGCGGCTAATTATTTAAAAAACGACCTTACAACTGTTATGAAACAGAGTTTTTAAAATATAAAGGCTATTCTCAGGAATTCCAATCTTCATTTACATGCTGTTTGTTACATGTTATGGCTCATAAATTTCCTAATGACCCAGAGTTAATAGTTCTGTTTTCCATTTTTTTGATGGCCTCTCATATTTTATTTAATGTCTTCATTTGTTTGGGTTCTTAGAGCCTGAAATTTGTTCGATTTTTCATACAAATTATTTTAGACAATTTCGAGAAAATCTGAATCTGGTATGACAGTTTCCATTTTACAGTTTAGGCAAAGTCTATTATGTGATTTGATTTAACGACTTAAGGCTTTATATAAAATTTAATTTTTAGAACATAATTTGTCATTTGGGATACCAGAGTGAAATTTAAAAAGACGCACAGATGTTAGAATTTGTATATAGTCCTAATAAATTTTTCTTGATTTTCCATACCATTATACTTTAACTATAACGTTTATACATTATATAACTGTTATAGTGTTGTTATAGTAGCTCATGTATCACTGATGGGGACTTTGTTGTTGAATCACGTTTGATTGAATAAACGTAGATTTTGTGAGATCTTGTGTTAGAGTTATTGTTCTACGTTATGTTATCTCACAAGTCGAACTGAACATTTATTTATTATTCTTAAATTATAAAAAAAATCACCTTTATTATATTTTTTAATATTAATTTCATTGCATTACAGCTGATTGAGTAACATTGAGACTGTTGCAGTTAGGCAGATTGTCCTCAAATAAGACATAATTACAGTATTATAATCAATATTCATTTACCATTACATGGCTAAGAATAAAATTAGTCACCATAGATAATATCAGTGCATTAATCTAAAATTTGTTTTAGTTTGTTCAAGATATAAATATGAAATATCTTTAAAAATACTCATACATACAGATGAGCACATTGCATTAACAACAAATACCAAACAAAAGCAATAACATAACAGTAACAAATTTATACATGATTGATAATTTCTCAGATTTTACCTTTAAAATACATAACACGCTCACAGTATAAAAGATTCCTACCTTGTAGGAAATCATTTGTGTTATAATTATGTTTTCTCCAGCAAACGTTGCTTCAGTTTCTTCTTTTATTTATTTATTTTTTTTAATAGTGATATTTCTTGTATCTTAAAATGTAGAATTTAACTTATTGTAAAATTTGATGTCCTTATAGAAAAAAACTCCTTTCCAGCAGTGTAAGCCTGTGAATTGGGTAAAACATTGCTTCTCTGTTTCTTGTGCCATAATTGTAGTGCACACAATTTTCTGCAAATAACTGCTTGATACATTGAAATACAATAGTTAAAATAAACACCTTTTCATAACTAAAATTCCCCAAAACACTCATTAGGATTGTTTTACCCATAGTATAACTTCCTCTACAGTACATATATGCGAGACAATAAATATTGCCAAACTGTGGCCTCACGTCCAATTTGATACAAATCTATCTACTTGTTATAACATTACATCACTCTGCGCACGTATTTCTGCTAAACAAAAAAATTTAATATACGTACACAAGATAAAATAAACACACTTCTCTTGACTCTTAACATCATACTTCTGTTGACTCTCAACATCATACTTCTGTTGACTCTTAACATCATACTTCTCTTGACTCTTAACATCATATTTCTATTGACTCTTAACATCATACTTCTCTTGACTCTTAACATCATACTTCTCTTGACTCTTAACATCATACTTCTCTTGACTCCTAACATCATACTTCTCTTGACTCTTAACATCATACTTCTCTTGACTCTTAACATCATACTTCTCTTGACTCTTAACATCATACTTCTCTTGACTCTTAACATCATACTCCTCTTGACTCCTAACATCATACTTCTCTTGACTCTTAACATCATACTTCTCTTGACTCCTAACATCATACTTCTCTTGACTCTTAACATCATACTTCTCTTGACTCTTAACATCATACTTCTCTTGACTCTTAACATCATACTTCTCTTGACTCTTAACATCATACTTCTCTTGACTCTTAACATCATACTTCTCTTGACTCTTAACATCATACTTCTCTTGACTCCTAACATCATACTTCTCTTGACTCTTAACATCATACTTCTCTTGACTCTTAACATCATACTTCTCTTGACTCTTAACATCATACTTCTCTTGACTCTTAACATCATACTTCTCTTGACTCTTAACATCATACTTCTCTTGACTCTTAACATCATACTTCTCTTGACTCTTAACATCATACTTCTCTTGACTCTTAACATCATACTTCTCTTGACTCTTAACATCATACTTCTGTTGACTCTTAACATCATACTTCTCTTGACTCTTAACATCATACTTCTCTTGACTCTTAACATCATACTTCTGTTGACTCCTAACATCATACTTCGCTTGACTCTTAACATCATACTTCTCTTGACTCTTAACATCATACTTCTCTTGACTTTTAACATCATACTTCTCTTGACTCTTAACATCATACTTCTCTTGACTCTTAACATCATACTTCTGTTGACTCTTAACATCATACTTCTGTTGACTCTTAACATCATACTTCTCTTGACTCTTAACATCATACTTCTGTTAACTCTTAACCTCATACTTCTGTTCACTCTTAACATCATACTTCTGTTGACTCTTAACATCATACTTCTGTTGACTCTTAACATCATACTTCTCTTGACTCTTAACATCATACTTCTGTTGACTCTTAACATCATACTTCTCTTGACTCTTAACATCATACTTCTGTTAACTCTTAACATCATACTTCTGTTGACTCTTAACATCATACTTCTGTTGACTCTTAACATCATACTTCTGTTGACTCTTAACATAATACTTCTGTTGACATTATACTTTGCATGTACGTCACATTAGAGAAATCGATCGTCTGAAGAATTTCCTCTGTTTAATATCCAAGTTGTCAGAGTAGTTGCATCGTCCTAGTTCTATAATTAGTAGATAATAATATAGTATAAAAATATATAACTTTTAAGAGATCTTTGTAATTTTAAAGTAAATTATGAAATTAAACTTTGAAAATTCGTAGTCTCCTCACTTATTTCTACAGTTAAAATAAACAAAACAAAGAACAATATTCTAATTTGTATGATGGTATTTTTAAATATATATATTTTAAATTTACTCCTCACTAGTAACTTGTTTCATGAATGTGGTCTCTGATTAACTTGTGTCACTAATTATCAAAAATTTAGAATCACTTTGGATGATATTAATAAGGTGAAGTTTTATTTTATTTTAAACTTTTTTTCCTTAAAAAAAATCGATTTTTATTGTTTGGAAGTTGATAATCAATGATTTGCTATTTTGTTTTCAAACAGTAGAGGATTGAAACAAAACATACCCAGATCCACACCAACCGGATTACAGTAACATCATCTAACAATTAGACCCAAATCCTATAGGTATACAACTTATTATAGTAATATTTTCACGAAATAACAGATTACATGTTGTAATATTACATGTGTAATATTAGAAGTATCGTCCTTAAATATTTTTTTCTCTCTCAGATATGAAACAACAAACGACGCTGTCGTTTCTGATTTTCTGTTTGCTGCCGTTGAATTGTATTGTGGAAACTCTCCATGAAAATGAACAGCAAAGCTTACATGAGATATTAAAAACACTGAACGATATATATGATATTATACACAATAGGAGACACCAAGATCCTCAACAGAACAATGTGAATTCTATAAATTATGTGTATCACCCAAATATGCCTATAACAAAGGAAAACAGACGAAACATGCATATAACATCTGTGATTACAACAAAGGAATTAAACCAAAACTTGGATCCTGCAAGTAATGAATCCGGGGGACAGTTGCACCAAATGACGAAACATTTATCTGTGGGATTCAAAGGAAAACACAACCATCCATCTATGCCTACGATGAAGGGATACCAACACCAAATTACCACACATAGGACGATGGAATCTAGACGATACCTACATTCAACGACAGAACCTGTAACGAAAAAATCCGCAACAAACCTACACAAATCAACAGTGCATAGATCGAAAGAATACAGTATAAATCTGTACCAAACGACAGAACCTACAACTAAAAGATTCAAACAAAATCTACAGCAAACGACTGTGACAACAAACAAAGTATTCAGTACGAACCTACACCAAACTACAATGCCTTCGAGGAAACACAGTGGGCACGTACACCACACGATTAAATCTACACTGAAGGGATCCAGAGAAAACTTACAAAAATTGAAAGACAATACAACAAAGGCTTCCAAGCAAAATCAACACCAAAGATTTGAACTTACAATAATTGAATCCAGACGAAACCCACATGCGACGGCAGAACCTCCGAATAAATCCGAAACAAACCTACACAAAACGACAGTACATAGATCAAAAGAAAACAGGGGAAACCTATACCAAACGACAGTATCTACAACTAAAGGATTCAAACAAAAGACTGCGACAACAAAGAAATTAGTCAGTATGAACCTACACCAGACTACAGTGCCTACAACGAGAAAATCCAGTGAACACTTAAACCGAATTATAAAATCTACAACTGAGAGTTTCACACGAAAACTCGAACAAAATTCTGTACCTACGCTTATTGGATACGGACAAAACCTACAAACATCGACAATGCCTACAACGAAGGGATACAGACAAAACCTACAAACATCGACAGTTCCTACAACGAAGGGATACAGACGAAACCTACAAATATTGACAGAGCCTACAACGAAGGGATACAGACAAAACCTACAAACATCGACAATGCCTACAACGAAGGGATACAGACAAAACCTACAAACATCGACAGTTCCTACAACGAAGGGATACACACTAACCGTAGGTACAACGTCCGTACTTCTAAAGAATAAATACAAAATTAATCTAAACAAAACGACAATGGATGCATCAAAAATATACAGTAGAATCATATACAATACGACAGCACGTACAGCGAATGGATACAGGCGAAAACTAAAGCTAAAGTCAGAGACTAGAACGTTTAAATCCGGGATGAATCTACATCACACGACGGTACCTAAAACGAAAAAGCCAAGACGAATTTCACGCGTAAAATTGATGAATGCAATAATGAAGTCCGGAAAAATACTCAATGAAATGAAAGGGATTATACCTATGAAACCCAAACCAAACCTAGCTCTAGCGGCAATACCTGTACTGCAGGCAACCGAATTAAAACTACACCAGATGGCATTACCTACTATGCCCGAGTATATACGAGTTATACACGAACAATTAGTGAATGCAATAATGATGTCGACCCGAAAACTAAACGATATAATGTTGACAATGAACGTGTCATCACCTCGTGTCAATAACGACACCAACAAAGAAGCGATTCATCGGAAATCTTTAATAAAAACCACAGACAATATAACGACAACTGAACCTACAACAAATACAACATCAAGAAGAAAATAATTCCAACCTAAATATCCAACATATTAAAACGTTATCCCTAAAGTTAATCGTATTGATAAATATTATTGAATAAGTTTAGAATGAATTATATCAAAGCTGTATATTTGAATGAGTTTGTAATTCAAAAGCGTATTACCCTTGTAAAATGTGTTATCTTATGACGTAATATATTGTGAAGATATTGAAAATATTTTCGTTTTTAATTTCCAACATATGAACTGTTTAGAGAAAATTATCTGATTCGCCATAAAATCTATGTGGAAAATTGGTACGGATATCAGTTCTTTGACCCTCTAAAGAGAACATAAATTTTGTTGTTCTCTCTATGTTCTATCTGTTTATCTGTCATATGTTATCTTTGACCTTTCATCATTCATTTGTTATCTGTTACGGTATCTGTTGTCTTTTAACTGTCATTTGTTATCTTTCATCTTTGAACTATCATCTACCTACTGTTATGACAATATTGAAATTGTAATAATTTTTATTTTTTTTTGTAATATTATTATATACAGTGATTTTATTAATTATTTATATCTATATAAGCATTTAGGTGTTGAGTTTTAAAAGCTTCCTTTTTAATTATAATTATACTATATTTGTAGTGTGTGAGCGCTAGCTCATGTGTGTACTACAATATGTATGTATGTATATATTTAATAATGTTTATGTTTATTTATATAAAAAAATATTAATCCTGAACTGTACCTACATCACTCAGAACTGTGTCGAACTATCGTTGATCGTTATTGACAAAAAGAATTGTCGTTACAACATTTTAAAACTGTTCTAATTGCAATTTTTGTTTGTTAAATAAACATTTTCTATAACTGTTCTAAATGTATTTTTTGTTAAATGAAGTCTGTCTATAACTGTTTTAATTGAGATTTGTTTTAAATAAAGACTTGTCTATATCTGTTTTAATTTTAATTTTTGTTATATAAAGACTGTCCATAACTGTTTTATTGAAATTTTTGTTAAATAAATATTGCCTATAACTGTTCTAATTGTAATTTTTGTTAAATAAAGTCTGTCTATAACTGTTTTAATTGAGATTTGTTTTAAATAAAGACTTGTCTATATCTGTTTTAATTTTAATTTTTGTTATATAAAGACTGTCCATAACTGTTTTATTGAAATTTTTGTTAAATAAATATTGCCTATAACTGTTCTAATTGTAATTTTTGTTAATTAAAGTCTGTCTATAACTGTTTTAATTGAAATTTGTTTTAAATAAAAACTGTCTATAATTGTTTCAATTGTGATTTTATTATATAAAGATAGTCTATAACTGTTCTATTGAAATTTTTGTTAAATAAAAACTGTCTATAACTGTTTTAATTGTAATTTTTGTTAAATAAAGAACGTCTATAACTGTTCTATTGAACTTTGTTAAATTAAGACTGTCTATAACTGTTCGATTGAATTTTTTGTTCAATAAAGTCTGTCTATAACTGTTTCATTTGAAATTTGTTTTAAATAAAGACTGACTATAACTGTTCTAATTGTAATTTTTGTTATATAAAGACTGTCTATAACTGTTCTAATTGTAAGTTTTTGTAAATAATGAATGTCTATACCTGTTCTATTTGTAACCATTGATAAATAAAGGTTGTCTATAACTATTCTAATTGTAATTTTCGGTAAATAAAGACTGTCAATTTTTCTATTCTATTTTTTTTTTGAAAACATCTTTGGAGAATATATACTTTACTTTATGAAATAGGCTTTACTATGTTTTATCTATCTAAAAATATGTAAAATGTCATCTTTAAACTGTCATCTATCATTTGTTAATACGTCGTATTATTCACGCGTTTACTTGTACGACTAATATCACTATTCTGTTTCGTGCGCTCAAAATTAAATCGACTTTATGTAAAATGGTTGTTTCGTTCACTAATTAGCACGAGGCTCGCTATGTATTTGTATTTTTTAAATTGTAAAAATGCTTAGTTCGTCCACGACGCGCCTTTATATATACGCGTAAACTTATGTGACTAAAAATCACATTTCTGTCTCGAGCGCTCAAGATTAAATCGACTTTACAAAAAATAGATTTTTCCCTACTTTTTAAAATTTTTACCCAAGATATTTACTGATGTTTGCTGTCTACATACCAAATTTCAATGTAAAATCGCTTATTTTGCCCACAAAGCACCTTTTTATTCGCATGCGTACTGCTGCAACTAAATATCACCTATCTCACTTATGCCCCCAAGTTTAAATATAATTTACAAAAACTAGTTTTTGTCTACTTTTTAATATATTTTAACCCGTTGTAGGTAGAAATGATTCCTATGTATATGCCAATTTTTAAGTTGTGTAAATGCTTTGTTTACCAATTTTTATTCATGACTGTATATGTGCGACCAAATATGAATATAGATTTTGAGTTAACTTTTAAAAAAATATTTGTTATCTGCACGCCAATTTTGAATTTCGTTCAGGACACGCTTTTTATATACACGTGTCAACTAATATTAAATTTTGTCAATAAATATTTGATGGTCTATTTCTTGGTAAGAAAAGTTTACTTCTTGATGATAAATATAAAAAAAGTTAACAGAATCGGATGCATTTTTAGAGCTAACTTGAGTCATAAACAGCTCGTAAAAATGTATCTAATACAATGTAGGAACTAAAACTCATAGTAATAATCTAAACTGAATTACATAGATTAGCCGTGAGCAGTTAAAATATATTACGTTTCTCAGTATAGACGCAAATTAAATAAGATTCGTTCAAAATTACGATTGTAAACTTTTGTTAATTAATAATACTGGATAAGTCTTGAAAGGTAAAATGAATTCTGTCATACATAAAACTCTACTCTTGCATTGCACGTAAATATTTTAAAGCGGTCACTTGTCTGTGACAATACTTTTCCACACTTGGTCGCGTTGTGCAGTGAGATAACGTCGTTTTTATTATTTACATCGAACATTTTGTTTTATTCAGCTTAAACATGTGCTGTTCTAAAATAAGTTATTTTAATTGTCTTTCTAATCTGAGAGTACGTAATGTATTTTGTTGTATTACTTATAATTTTAATCACATTTGGATTTATCATTATTTAGGTCAAATCTCTGGTAGTTATTTTTGTTATAAATCAATTTTTTTTAGGTTTCTATCATAATAGTAAAGCAAAAAATTAGGTTTTTCACAAAACTGACAATAACGATTTTATTTTAATTATGATTATAAGTTGTGTATAAGGACGTAAACAAAATAATATTAATCACTTTCGTAACAAAACTACCAGTTTGTTAAAGCTACACAAACAAGACAATAGGTTGTGGAGTTACGATGTTGTAAAATCGTTAATTCACAAAATTGGTTTTACCGAATTCAAAAAAATGCAAAACAATTCAAAGCCACTTTTTAAATATGTAAAATTTTAGTCTAAAACTTATTTAACTTTTATTTTCACATTTCGACTGTCATTAAAAAACTTCCGTTCTTTGTTGCTTTTTATTTACAATTGGAAATGTCTGAATGAGTAAAGTTGTGAAAATTATTTGTAATTGACACTTTAAACAAAAAAAATGTTCAGTTTGTGGATCCCTCCTACCTTCAGGTTGAAGAGAACTGAATTGGTTGTGCCCAGAGTGACGTACGAAATGACTGTCTTAGTGTAACAATTGGTTAAAAAGCTGTCTTGAACACTTAACAATTAATTGATAAAACATGCAAACTTAAATATTTCATGAGGTGTGCAAAGAAAATAAATAGTTTTTATGATGTTAAAGTTTTGATTATAAAATATTTCTTTCAACGGAATAACATAGGCCTAAAGCAAGTAGTTGGAGAAAAATATGAATAAAAAAAGATTTTTTCACTTTATTCTCTAGATTTTAAAATGATAACCTGCAATAAATGACAACCTGTATTAAAGGACAACATGTATTAAAGGACAACCCGTGTTAAAATACAACCTGCATTAAAGGACAACCTTCATTAAAGGACAACCTGTATTCAAGGACAACATATATTAAAAGACAACCAGTATTAAAGAACAGTCTGTATTAAAGGACAATCTATAAAAGAACAATCTGTAATAAAGGACTATCAGTATTAAAGGCCAAACTGTATTAAAGGACAACATTTATTAAAGGACAACCTGTATTAAAGGGGAACCTGTATTAAAAGAATATCTGTATTAAAGGGGAACCTGTATTAAAGGGGAACCTGTATTAAAGGACAACCCTTATAATATTTTGACCTTCCTAAATATACAAACTGAATAAAATGTTACCTGAATAAAATGACGACCTGCATAAATCGTTAACCTGTAACCTTAAACTGTAACCTTAAATTGAAAACTACTTAACAAGTTAACCTGTACTGTAAACATGGAAAACAATTAGTCAAAGCTGTTTTCTTTCCGGTGTAGATACAAAATAAGTTACGTTTTTATTATATATTTCATTAAATAATTCCCAAGTTATGTCAGTATAAGTTATAAGTATTACAGTATTTTGAACGTTTATTGTGTATTTTCTGTAATATCTTTAACTGCTGGGGCCTAATAGTAAAAATAATTATATTGTTTGCAAATATTAGTCGTCAAATACAATAACATTTTAAAACATGTTATTTCATATTATTTTCTCTGGACTATATGTTGCAACAAGTCAAATGCAAATGTAAAAAAAAAAAATTGTAATTACACAAACAAATATTTGATTTAATAACTAAAATGCCTCTACTTTATTATTGGTTTTAATATACGGTATCCTTTGCTTCTTACATTGATGATACAAATCGTATATTCCAAGCGGATGGATCCTAAGTCTAAATGTGAACATGAACAGAAAGACATATTTTCAAGCAGGCATAGTTTAAGATATAATACACATGTTTAAAATATATATTAAACGTATAGTATAATGAAATGGTATCTTAGGAAAAGCTAGGATATATAAGTTCACAGTAGATATATTACTCATTTTTATCATGTGATAAAAATTAGACAAGTTTAATTAGATGATGTCATTAAACAAAGTTGGCCATTTTAATATATTGCCTTTAATAAATATAGAGAATACTGCCATGACTGTGGGGTAGTATAGTGTCTGATATTTAAAGACGTTGATCACTTGGAGATTTGTTTATTTTTGACAACCCTCCCTACCCCACTACTGTAGTCTCCAAGTCATTTGAATGACATTTACTTTATACAAATTATGATGTAAACTATTAAATAACAATTTAAACAACCTAATATCCATTCTTCTGGGGTCCAACGAGTACAAAAATATGATTTGGAGGTTAATGTCTCTAGAATGTTAAACATGTGTTGTTCTAAAATAAGTTATTTTAATTGTCTTTCTAATCTGAGAGTACGTAATGTATTTCGTCGTATTAATTATAATTTTAATCAAATTTGGATTTAGGATTTTGTAGGCCAAATTTCAGGAGGTTAATTTTTTTAATAACTAAATGTTTTATGTTCTACCGTACAAATAAATCGAAAAAAGTTTTCCTCAAGACTGGCACTAATGATTTTATTCGAATTATGATTTAAAGTTATGTATAAGGACTTTAAAATGTGTAAGGACTATCTGTCGTCCGTGAAATACTCTAGAGTCCAAATGAGAGAGACAATTTAATTTATATTTTTACTATACATTGAGATTATATCGTGGGTCATTTGTTTTAAATTTTGTTCGATAACTAAAATTTTGTATGTACCGGGTATAAAATAAAATAAGGGGTTTTTTTCTCTCCTAAAACTACTCTAACCCTTTTGTTAAACATTTTGTGAAATGTAGTCTCTAAATACCTAAAGTCTATAAGTACCTAAAAAATTTGGTCTTAAAGTAACGTTTAAAAAATAATTTAACAAAAGAAAATTTTGACATCTGTAATTTAAAGTGATGTCATCGGATAAAAATATAAGACGTATTATTAATATAAGTAGAGTAAGTGTATGCTTTATTTAAATATATGAGTTTTTTTTTTTTTTTTTTTTTTTTAAATAATCTATAAAATCTTAAACATTGTTTCTTTGATTTTGTTTTCTGACTACTGCCGAACTGAAGTTTTTCGTTTTATATGATTTTGTTTGGTCGGTATGTCGCTCTTGAATTTGTATGTCAAAATGTTTGTGCCATGTTTTACACTATTTATTTTATCTCACATAGGTACTGAAAAAGAAATTTCCTTCTGTTATAAATAAATTGAAAAATATCGAATATAATTGTCTACTATATTCTATATTTATAACATATGTAGTCATATTTCTAATCAATGTATTAACTATCTCAACAACAATGTGCAACCAGTCACTATACTTCAATATTCAATGGATATTTTCCTTCTTATTTCTCCAGGGAGATGTGTTACTTTGAAAAAGGATGATTTGGGTGTTTCTATGTATTAAATGTATCAAAATATATCCTACGTTCTTTAAGCATGTCTTGCACTTCGTAGATACAAACAATAATTTTAAGATGTAGTTCATAATAAATTAACACAAATTTCAATTTAAGGTGCACACACTATATTAAAAATTAGCCTACCATCCGCTACCATTTCACTATAGAGGAAGTGCAATTTTTAAATTATCTCTTTAGAAATAAAACTCCCTAATTACTTCTCAACATAAATATTTAAAATAAATAAAATTTATATTAACGAGAAACATGGTTATCATAATCAAAATCAAGGAAATACTGATTTTGTTAGAATCATACAGACTGTTATACGAACTTCCCTGGCCACTGTCACAGGTTTCACACAATGTTTTAAATAACAAAATGATACTGCAAATAGAAATAACTTTAATAATAAATAAGTTATAAAAGTAATTGTTTCCTTTTATATAAAATGGCTCAATGTCATTTTCCTGTAACATAGAATTGTTTCCGTAATACAGTTAGAAAATTCACTTAAATTAAATTCACAGCAATTTCTTGAAACACGTTCATTTTCATAGCATTTCAAAGTATTTTCATATCAAAAGACATTGATGACAGGTTATTGAATGCAGATAAAGGACCTATCCCTATTTCTTGTCTTTTCTCGTTGTTGAAACCAAGATATTAACTTTCATGATATTCTTAAAGAAATACAGATTTTAAGTTATGTAAAATTAACTATGTATTTTAGTTATAAGATCTATACAGATATTAACTTACGTCTATATGTAACAAGTTAAGTTAGAATTTACATATGTATTCTATTAGCTGTAAAATGTATATTAAGTATATCAATGTAACATATGTAATCAATTAGTTGTAAGATATATATGGATATTAAATTTCTTAGTAATATATGAAAAATACAGATGTAATAAATTAAGTAGTCACATTATATTGTATTTTTAAGTTTATAAAGACTTTTGTAGGCAACCTGTTCTCATTATTTTTGTTAGAGGGACAGTTATCTTTCACCCCACTCCGTAGGTCAAAGACATACAACAATAACTTGACAAAGGGCCAGCCCAATCCTCTACCTTACTGGTCAACTGAGCTGTGGAGTGGGAGGGATTTTAGCTTGCACTCAGGTTATCATAGTTTTAGGTTTAATTTTATTTCATTAGTAGATATGCATGTGTAGATTTAATTTATAAGCAAGACCCTCCGATGATGATAACCATGATATCGAAATGAACATCAGGGCATTTAGTGGAAATAATAAATAAAGAACAATTAATCAGATAATTGTGTTTTATTTTAAAGTTTCTAGTGATTGTGGTTAGGGACAAATTCGATTCATTATTATGGTAGATAATTAGTTGGTCTGAGATTAAATAACTTTTTTAATTCCGTAACAAAAAAGTAGATTATTTTAAATTAAGCTTAGGCGTTGGAATTATAATTTAACTGAAACTAATAGTCGGGATAATGTGTTGTAATTAGCGAAGTGGCTGCAAGTTGTTTGTTAAATATATTTTACAAAAAAACTTACTCTATTAAAAAACTTAGTTAATTTAAAGTGATCTTTTACATTGTATGTACGTTTTATATAAAAAGAAAACTTTGGAATTGATACAAATTTATGATTGAGGAAAGTATACGAATTAAGACAGTAAAAATAGATAAAACTGGATAAAAGCTAAACCAGAAACATTAGTAAACAGTTTACTGATTTAAGACTGTAGAAAAAACTTGTTATTTTTTAAACAAATCATTATGCTTTTAGTCTCTGATTCTGAAATGATGTACTTCTGATGTTCCAATAGGTCCATTTAGAATATCGTTAAAAACGTCAAATATTTCGCCGCCACATATTGCTGAAATTTTGTGATTTTCACGACATGTAGTAGAATTTTCCTTCTGGGTATGAAAGATTTTCGAGGGTAGTAGAAGTGCCTGTTCTTGACATGAAAAACGAGTCAATCTAGTCCATTTATTGTAGAATAAGCCGTTAAAAAAACCTTTTATTTGTAAGCTATACACAAAGTGGTAAAGTTTACTAATGCCAAAGTAAACCCTGCGTTCTCAGTACAAACGTTTTGTCTCATCAGAAAATTTTCGAAGTTTGTAAATCCGAAATATTTCTTTGTTCGCTACTTGTAATAATGTGCTCTACAATTTCATAAGTAGTATGTATAGATTCTGTCAAGGTTTCTTAAGACATCTTTTCACTAGTCCAAAATTTCTATCTCAGGGGGAATGTCTCCTTACTGGGGAAAATTGTTGAGCTTTAGAAAAAAAACCAGAATCTGTCAGGTACAAAAAATATCTGCTTAATGCTTGGTTTTTATTTCGTCAGTAGCAGTTGTCTGAAAAGTTACTTAATTCCGAGTATTGATTTTTGTTCACATCTTTCAGCAATTCATGAATAAATGAGCAATTCTCATTATGGCCTTTTTGACCTGCAAAACAACACAGAAGTAGGCAGTGCTGCCAACAGTGTTTTATTAGAAAGGTACAAATCCTGCACATGGGCCGTTTTAACAAAACTCAGAATATTGAACAAGATGTATAACTTATTACATTCAGTTGATTAATGTCCTTTTAACACAGTTAAATTTGTCTATGTCTGAAGAATCAAAAATAATAAAAAAGTGAATTTCCCAAAAATTTAGTTAATTCCATTTTAACAAAATACGATCTTTATATAGTCCTTTGCTGATAATACTGTTTTGTTTTTCGCCAATAACACACTGCAAGAATTACAGTCAGCTGTGAAAGTCGACCTAAATATTTTTTGAGCATTACGTGACTTTGAATTGTGAAAAAAAAAATACGTTATATTACATTTAATATCAGAGGGGAGACAAAATTATTAACAACACCTTTGTTTAATAAAATAATGAAGTGTTAATGCTGTGCATGTATTTCGATAGAGCAAATTATTTTATGCAAATATTTAGGTCTCTTTTTCGATGAAAGTTTGACTTGAAAAATGCACAAAATCGTATTATAACCCAATAAAAAAATTATTTTGAATTTTTTTTTTAAATTTATTTATTCATTTTTTTTTTCATTTGCAGATTTCATTTTTATATTCCTCAGATGTTTTACTTAAAATCTATATTTCTGTAGTTTATTTGTAGGTGTAAGTATAGATTTTGTTGTTGAGTTTGTACCTATATTTTATCTCTTAATCCTCTGATTGTAGTTAAAATGAAGTTAATTGTCCGATTGTTAATAATAAGTCAAAATAGTTAGGAAGAAGTCTAATTGTAGTTAATACATTATCTATTTGAAATTGTATTCTACTATTTGTCTACAAGTTATAAGAAACTTCCGGAAAATATTAATACAAGTAAATTGATACTGTTAAGAAACTGGTATGGGTTGTAGATCGTTTTGTTGGTTTATTTTAAAATTATGAAATATTTTACACTAGGTTATGACACGTATGATGGATGACTTGTATGGAGGTGTATGAGTCCATGAATGATATGTAGAATAATGTTGTTGAGTATGAGCGCAGGTGCGCATATGTTTGTGTAATATGTAAGTATGTATGGCTGTATCTATTAATGTATTTTTATAGTTATATATTTTGTTTGTTTTCAAAATATGCACGAACGTATATAGAAATGTTATTATCAGGAATTACAGGATGTTGTTTACAAGTGTTGTTTGTTTATTCACACATATCGTACGTTTGCGTTGAACACCAGTTTATCTATATTTTATTTATTTGAATTAGTTGTGATTTGACTCAATCTGTAATAGTGCTCTGTTTATACCATATAAAATATTGTAACTTTTTTCAACCTAATTTAACTGGTCACTACAAAACTTTTAATCTCTGTTTTCTTTTTTTAGTTCTTTAAATCTCCAAGGAGCACTGTGGTCAAATTTTTAATCCTCAGTAATAAGCAAGCACAACGATAGCAAACCGTTGGAGGTCTGCACTATTTCACTCTTGTTGTAGGATTAAAATTAAATATTTCTCGTTTACTTTTGATTGATTTTTTCTTTTTTAAAGAAATTATTGTTATGTTAAGTTTTAATTTTATATTATTATCTTTATAAGTACACATTTTTTATTTAAAACTTATGTTTTATTGTTCTATAATTCATATGTACATTCATTTTGTTTTGCATTGTTGTATTTGGAATAAATTATATATGAAAATATAAATGTGTAAATCTAAAAAAGAACCCATTGATTAGACCCGAGCAGTTAAAGTATATCACATCTATCAGTACAAACTCACATTACTTACGATTCATTCTAAATGACAATTGCAAACTTTTGTTCAAGATTCATTTCTAAATACGGGAATAAGTCCTGAAAGAGAAAGGTCGCCCTGTCGTAAATAAAACTCTACAACGGGTAGGCTCGTGCCTTGGTCATATATCTCTTGAAGCGGTCACTTGTATGTGACACAATAATTTGTTACATTTATTTGGTCACGCTGTGGAAGTGAAATAATAAAAAAAAATTTTTGTAAAGCGATTCATTGTTTTATTCAAATTGGTCATTTTCATTTCTAAAATTTGTTTATTTATTTATCTCTCAAAATTAAATGTAAATAACTTCGGCTGCTGTATTGCTTATATTATACAATTCCTACATTTTTATGTTACTCATAAACTACAAAGAAAACAATGGAACCTCATATTTAAATTAGTTTGAAGGTATCAGTAAGGGTTAATTTCTCTTTAAACGATAGTGAGGAATATGAAGTAGAGAAAATATTGCCACCGAAGATCCTGGTTGCAATTACTTACATGGCATAATATTTCAATTATTAACCCTAATACCATATGAATGAGTTTTATTGTAGTAACATTTTCAATAATTTATAAATTAGATGTTATATAGAATTATAATAAAAATAACGTCATTAAATACTCTTAGTCTCCTAGAATTATAATGAAATAAAGCTAGTAAATACTTTTTTCTCCCAGATTTGGAACAATATACAGACTTGCTGCTGTTGTTGATTTTCTGTTTGATGTTGAAATGTATGCTCCAAACATTGGTTAAAAATGAATAAATTATATATAAGGCTCTCTTTACTGTGAAAAAAATCTACCAATGAAATTGATAATACACTATTCTACAACAAAAGACTTGAGGTCATAATGCAAGTGGATAAACAAGAGCATTATTAACAGCTGATAAAATAATCGGTTTCACCAAATCAACATCAATGAACAATAAAAGTTGATTTTTAACTCAAAATTTCTGAGAACCTGGCATAACGAATCATATTCTGTATTTCTCAAATTCGTTACTAGCGATTTTGAACACACTTTGGTCAAGTGTAGCCTCAAAGCCCTCAATTGGAACTATTAGATGTCGTTTTTCCAAATATACCGATTTTCTAGATTCGATAAAAACCAAACAATGTTCCATCGGGAAGTTACAAGAGAATTTTTCAAAACACTCTCTACAGATTTCGTTCAAATTTTAGAGTAATGTGACGCGCATAAAATCAATATGAAGTGTCAAATCGTAAAATATTAATCAGGAATTGTGTGATGAACCACCTTGATTTCAATGAGATACTTTATAAATTTAGGAGGGGGCGGTGAAGCGCCTTTAGGTTGAATTTAAATACGTTAAAATGTTGTGTTACAAGGGTGTATCACTAATGGTCCAGGGTTTTGGGTGCGGTTTTTATGTTGCCTCAACTGAAATCAATTTAATATTCCGTATTGGAAAGCTTTGCAATATATTCCAAGATAAAAAAATTGGCCAAATAAAGTCAACGATGTAGAATAAATCAACGTTTACATCAAGTGAGCTCATTTAGATTTTGACTACATACAATTGAATCTCTGGTAAATGTTTACATGAACTACAAACTAAGCTTGTGCGGAATTATTATTTGATTACGTAGAGAAGGTTGGTTGAAAATAAACTTGTTAAGCGCAAATTATGGAGGAAGTAATAAGAAGGGTTGAAGAATCGGTGTCGAATATTTTTCAAATATAATTTGTTTTGACATCCTTATTGTCCTGAAACAGTAGCATTATTCTGTCCGTCTGGGGACTCTTATCTGTGCGATGCTATACACATAAAAGCTGTGACATTTAAATTTAATTTAATGTACAGACATCTCAGTCAGGACACATATATATTTTGTTTCTACAACTCAAAATCTAGGGATAGGTACCATAACACAAACACACAATATTAAAATAATCAGAATTTGTTTAAAGGATTTTGATAATAATTTGTCTAAGTGCACCTCACAGGACGAAAATAAAAAATATTGGCCACATTTTTACGTCATTTACGAATAAAAACTGCCAAAGTCGTTGAAGAGAATGTTTCAGGAAGGCAATTCTTTAATTTGATTATTTTATTTTTTTTACAAAAGAATCATTTCAACAGATTTTATTAAAATTTCAATAAAAATAGAAGATTAACGACCCAAACGCGTGTAAAAACGTAATTAAAATAACATTACAGTTTAGGAATAGGCGATAATGACAGAAATGGTTTTTCGTCTTAAAACTCCAAAAAAAGGAATATATAATTTTCGACCTCCTCATTAAAATACATCTTATATAACCACATAAGATTTAGGCTAAATAAGAATTTTTAATTAACGTAGGCAAGTTAAGGAAATTTTTTAATATCTATCAATTTTTTTTTTATTCACGTCCTTTATTATTTTTCAAATTTCGTTTGTCAGCTACCAAAATTTCATTTTTGAAGTAGAAAAATATTTAACTTTTATTTGGTTTTGGAAAGTGAGAGAGTTCATGTAATATTTATGTGCCGTTTACAGTTTCTTACGTTTTATTTTTTCTTAAGATTTATTTCATTGTATATTTTAAAATTTAATCAAAATCGATAGAGCGGTTTCTAAACATTCCTCATTTAATAAATATTTTTGTATACGTCTTTGTATATTGTCCAAATAAAAATGCCAAATCGAGGATTTAAATAATTTTGTCAAGTTATTGCTACAGTTTGGTAAAATCTACTCAATTGTTAAAACATATTGAATTAAATTCGTCATAATGTAGTTACTTCAACATTAAAATTTGCCAAGATTATAATAAAGCGCAAAATTCGTTGTTAATGTAAGCTACTAGCACGAAATGTGAACTAAATTGATATTCCAGTTTCATAGTGATATGATAATTTCGTTAAGGGCGAAACGGTAAAATCTACGAAATCGTAAAATGGTTATTTGCGCTAAGTTATTATTTCGGCTACAACTAGTGAGGATGTGAAATAAACTTACATTTTCTTGTAAATAAACCCATACTCTCCCCATGATGTTGGAGCAATTTCCATATTACACACTTGGTTTTGCTTCCCGCAATACAATTATATTCAACAACTATAAACATCACTCAATCGTCAAATCACATGATCATGATATCTCTGGTATAATACCTCCATTTAACATAGGAGGATTAAAACAAAAAGCTATTTGAAGTTACGGCCTATGATTGTTTATTATTACTAATTGATATTGCTACTTATCGACAGTCATTTAATAGTATTATTAGCAAAGAACAAAGGGTTATTAATGTAATGATAATTTGTCAATTAAAATAACCAGTAATGATTCCATAAGATGAAAACATACATTCTTTCAGATCAGGTTGGAGACAAGACGGTGAGGTAGTTTTACAAAAATTGTTTAATAATTTTTAATTTTTTAAAATAATTAATTTAAATATAGATTACACACAGATTTATTTAAATATTATTAAGTAACCACGCGAAAATAAAACAGTTTATATGTGTTTATTTTGATTTGTAATCATTAATCGGTTTTTAAACTTGTGATACAAGTATAAATACGTAACCGTTAAAAAAAAAAATTGTAAACGTGTTAGTTTAACAATTTACAAATATACATGATATTTAAGATTTTCATTGTATAAAAATATTAATGTTGGTGTAATCTTACATATCTACTATATAACGATATATTTATAGATCTTTCACTCTCCTGAGCAATCTCATATAAACGATGAAAGTTACAAGTGTTTCGACTATCTGTCAGTAATCATCAGAAAATATACAACATTTATCACATTACAATATGTTAAACAAATTTGAAAACACACACATTTACAGGTAATGAAAAATAAATTGTTAAAACTGTATTAATTTTATATTACATTGAGTGACAGAAAACTTACATATTTTCTGTTGAATTAAGATCTTTTGTTATTTTTTAATAAACACCTAATTTTATTATATCTTTAAAATTAGGATTTAAAATTAAATCTTTGTCTTTTAAATAAGCAGTTATAAAATGACCAATAAAATGTCTTTTTTTACATCTGAGAAAGATCCAGTTTCAGGAGAACTATCTCTAAGTCCAGATAATATTTATTAACCTTATACCTAAAGTTTATTTACTTGGGGATAATTATATTTGTTTAACTGTGCCTTACATTGGTTTTATACAATATTAGTTTACCTCATAATTAATAATGTGCTTCAATTCCCTCTCTCCACACACAGGGTACATATCACAGCACTGTATGTATATTTTACAAACTAGAACTAGATCATTAAGAACATTTCCATATTTACTTTCACATTGTTATTAATTTAACATGAGATACGATTGCGACGAAATGCTTTATTTATAATTTTTTAAAATTTATTTGCTTAACACTTAAAATCTTCTGAAAGTTTCCTGTTCTCAAGTATTTAACTGTTTTATTTATTAACCTTAAACCAAGTATATATTATAAAAATATTTGTTTTATAATTTATAACTTTGACTATTGCAGTATTGTCCATTTTCTTTAATACTTTACAGTTAAAATTTCTACTAAACCTACAAATTTCGTGTAACTGAATCTTGATAATACATTTTATGCTTTGACTTGGTAAGAAAAATTATCTAGAAGGTGTAATAGTGCATTACTGTTATTTGTGTGCCTAAAGACATTAAATGTCTACCATTCATTACGTTTCCACTATCTTAAGGAAAATGTCTACTAATTTACAATTAAAAAGTAATAACTTACAATCACTTTTCATAGTTTTTTTTGTTACTAAATTTACTTTATCATTACTAACTGAAATGTGTACTTCAAATATTTTGACTCTTGTAATGGTTGACTCTAGTAATTATTTATAATAACGTTTACATAAAAAAATATGTCATTCTTGATTTACTTTTTATTTTGGTTCCTTACCTTATCTGTGGATACAATTATAATATTATTATAATAATTATTTTTCAATATGTGGAAAAGTTTCATTATTTGGACAAGTTTGATAATTTTATATGTTACAGTTTATGTAAGACTATGTTATTTAACAATTTTAAATCCTTATAAATTAAAAGTTTTAAATAAAGGCACAACTGATGCATTGTCATAAGTGCTCTGTGATTTATAGCAAAATAATAGTTAAATAAACCAATCACCAATTTCTTTAGAACAATTACTTATTTAATAACATCTTATGTATATTTTGATACCATGATAATCATATCCTAGAACGTTAAGTTGCTTTTGTTGTTACATTTTAAAATTGAAAAGAAAATTATTTCGCAGCTTTTTCCCCAAACTGTTTCATAACAAAATGTTTTAGAAAAAAAATTTTTAATTGAATATCTACGTCTTTCAATGCACCATAAAATTTAAAATTACTTGTTACATAACATATTTAGTTAGAGAAATAAAGTTATAACCTAAGTAAAACTTAGTCAATAATATACTGTAAAGAAATCTAAACTAATCATCTTTAAATTATGCTCATTTGTTTTGTAATAAAACCTTTCGATTCAAGTTTGAAAAGTAACAGGTAGTCACGAATTGTAGTAAGGTCTTGAAGTTAGTATATTTGTCCGAGTACATGTTTTGTATTCAGCTATAGATCCATGTTAAGTTATATGTAGTGTAACATCACTTGTACTACTTCTAACCAACCAACACACGAGTTAACCGCCTATCGTAATATGACATCACAGAGGTTATTGTTGGTCTTGTTAAATATATCTGCCTTAAGACGGATTCCTCCCTAAAATAAGTCCAGGATTTCCCGCAGCTTATGAGTATCATAACCAGTAATGCAGACCCGTGATGAGATGACTGATATTAACGCCATTTATCACATTAAAGACTGCTCCAGTGATAACCCCCCCCCCCTCACCACCAGCACGGGGTAAGCTGTCTTATCGCTCACAATATTTGGTCGATATTATCAATGTAGCTCACAACACTCTTCTAAAAATGTAATTCAAGACCGGTTTGGTGTGAAGCAGCCATTGGCGCTGGTGAATGCCCAGAACCATGACGAACAAGAGCTATTTGATTTGCAGCTGCCATTGACGTGGATGAATAATTCCAACTAGTGGTATCCGTGTGTTTTATATAGGCAACCGTTAGAGTGTCAGACTCTGCGATTCCATCGCAATCCTGACTAATAAGGACAATGTCACATAATGATATCTCCAAGTGGTATAAGGAAAATATTAGTTTACATTCACATAAACAGCTATAAACACAACTGTTACACTTTTGTCTTATTTTACAGATGGACAAGCTATCTAACTTGACGATGATTTTTGTACTGGTGGTACTTTGTGGATTATCTTTATATTTTGGACTAGCAAATAAAGAAGTTCTAAACTTAGACGATTTGGAAGAAACCAACGCCATTCCTGGAACTATTGGAACCATGAAGAAACTTCAAAAGAGACAAGTGGACCCAATGAATGGAGCACGGAATACAGATTCCAATCAAAACAAAAATAAATTGACTAAGAATAATTTTGAAAAGAAAATTTTTAACAATACATCAGGTGAAGGTTTACCGGATTTGAAAAAGGACATCTCAAACTACAATTCAAAAGACATTCTAGGTGAAGTTGTAAAGGATTATCAAAGTACAACTCTAGTAATTCTTCGTAAAGATGAAAAGGATATTCAAAATAACACCTCAAACATTACGTCAACAGAAAATGATAGTATATACGCCATGGAAGGTGTAAAAGTATCAGCATACGACTATGATACTTATGAGGATGGAGACGATTAGATTTTAAAATATAGAAAAGTGTTGACAATTTAAAAACCGCAAACTTTAAAATAAAAAAAAAAGATAAAATGAGGAGTAAAAAATAAAAGTGTTCACTATTAAATTTGTAAATAATTTATAAGTATGAAAATAATAACAAAATGACCGATTTTTATTACAAGGGTTGCAAATGAAAATTTGAAGTAATTGAGAATTAATAACAATTAAAAACAGGGACAAGACAACCTGCACAACATATATAGTAACATGAATATTTTTACCAGTAGCAAAACTTCTACTAATAATGTACACAGAAAATGAAACACACTAAACCTTATAACACTACAACTGTAGAGAATATTGTTAGTATTATCAGATTATTTATAAAAGTTGTTTTATAAAGGGTGTGCAAGTAAGATTCACGTTGTTAAAAATAACAAAAGTTCTCATAGTCAAACATTTCTGGATATTTTTTATAAGAAAGGATTTATATAGTGGGTTAAAAAATGTGTTACAGTGTACTATATATATAAAAAATACAAATTGTAATTTTTTATATTACACTATATGGTTGTAAAGAATTAGACAACATTTCTTACTCAACGTCCCCCCCCCCACCCGCCTTTAACAACTCAAGGTTATTTTTGAACCTTGACGGACCACATGTATATTGCATAATGTTTTTTGTGTTCATTGTCTGTGTAGTTTTATTAATGCACTGACCTCTGAAGAGGGAATATTGTTACGTGATGCAATGCAGTTGTTTATCAGTGATTATATTTGGATTTGTTCCATCTCTGATGCTTACGATGTAATTTCGCCCATACCTTGACTACGTTGCAGTACAGTAAACACGCAGTTGTGGAAATTGGTCCAAATCGTGTAATGGAATCTGATAATTTAAACACATAAACGTAAAGGTGATTGTAACCTGATGGTCGTATTTGCAGTAATGATAACTGTTGCTTGGTAACGCAACACATTGCAACTGTTCCAAAACAGGAGGTTGTGTAGATGATTTTGAATCTTTGTATTTCGAAAGGTGGATCTTTTGAATAAAATACCCAGATATATTAAAAATGTAAACATGATATTGTATATAATTTTGATAATATTTATCTTTTGTTTCCCAGTTCTACATAATGTTGTTTGAAGTCAGATAGACGTTTATTAAATTAAATTCGTTTTAATTTCACATTTAACGAACAGCTAGATTTTGGTAAGTTAATGAAGTTGTAAGTAACATCTCAAACACGTGTCATTGGCCTAAAGTCCTGAGGCTCCTTTAGGATTACTCTCCTTTATACAGACAAAACAGGATGTTAACCTTTATTCTAGGGATAATATAACGTTACCTTTACTGATAAACCAACAACACCTTATCTATATAGTTAGAACTGTGGGTTTTAATGGATAAAATTACCCAACAGCTCTGCATATAATCAGAAATACAATTCGAGGATCTTGAAGTTGTTTCCCCTCACATCATATTGTCTATTGTAAACTTTAATGTTAATAAACAATGTCTTGGTGACAGACATTGTGTGATCCTGAGTAACTGAGTTACAGCTTTGGTTAACTCTTCCTGACACGTCACGGAAGACACAGATGATTGCGTATCGTGTCTAGTAGGGATACCATTTGTGATACTGTATATGAGCTCTTGAAGGACTTGTAGGAACTATTCCAGGTGTAATAGAACTTCAAAAATTCAGAGTCTGTACTGGAGAATGTTTCATGGATAAATGGTTATCTAACTTTGGTTGCTGGAAATTGCAACTCCATATCTTCTATTTTAATAATTGAGAGTAAATTTACATATGAAGCAGTAATTCTGTAAATGTGTTAGAATCATGTAGTACAATCTGATAAGGTATTTTAGCACATATTCAGAGAGTCTGATGGTCATTTTGGAATTAAAGATAACGGACGCTTAATATCACATTATATTGCTACGGTTCTGATAGATAGAGGGTGTTGTGTACATATCAATGGTTTATGAAGGTGGATCTTTTCAATGGACTGCGCAAAAGCATTCAATGTAAAAATCGAATAATATGGAAGATAATGTTGATGATAGTTTTATTTTACTTCCCTTTTTTAGCAATAATAATTGAAGAGAGCGAATAATAAAATAGAGAGAGTATAATAAAATTAGATTAGATCACACTAAAATTAGTTTATAGACGTTGGACCAAATTCTACTAATTTTTGACACTAAAATGTTTTAAATACGCCTAAAACTTTCCGTGGCTTCAACAGATTTACACTTCTTTTACAGGCAAAACAATATTTCATTGTTTGTCCAAATGATAAGTCAAAAGAATCAGCAAGTGTACTAATAAATTATAAACAATTTTTTTTTAAATTTATTTATTTATTTTATTTTTTTATGTGAAGTCAAAAAACACTCGATCATCGAAGCTTTATATAAAAAAAAGTAAAATAACATTAGATTTAAAAGCCCTCGAATACTGTAGCATAAGATTCGGAATAGAACAAGAGTTGGTTAATAGAGAATTGATAGTAAAGATGAAATAGAGGGATCTAACCCAATACAACTTGAAAATGTGTGAAAAACTATCAAAGATTCCTCGTGATTTCCAGACCGTACTGACTATAGAGAGCCCCTGAGACACACACACAAACACCCTCCCCCCCTACACACACCCCACACCCCCACATATATATATATATATATATATATATATATATATATATATATATATATATATATATATTTAAATATATATATTTAAATTTCATGGATTTATTGTTTATTATAAAATATTAACTGATATTATATTACAGTAATTTAATTTTTATTAAACATTGTAAAAACATTGCGCAAACTTTCTAACTCCCTCTACAAATCAAATAAAAACCAATGAAAACTCTTACATCACCAAAATCGTCAATTTTGGAGTTGAGAATTAGAAGGGTATAATAATTAACCATGGATGCTATTTAAAAAACAAAATTGTAAATTTAAATAATGGCATAAATTTGCCTGCTTATGGCATGAATGCGTCATTTTTAATGTAACTTGATTGCTCTGTTTGTAAATATATACTTGGATTTCATAGTATAATTAGCATACCAATAAACAATGCTTGCATATATGACTTGTAATTGTACAATTAAATAACCATTCTCCAATGAATGTGATGTTAAAATATTTTAGTTCTCTTGGAGTTTTTCTTACATATTTACAGTTGTGAACAGTCTTCAGTAGGGTGAGTTTGTTTTACATAATTTTGTTTTACTTTAAGTTGTTACATGATAACTTGTTTATTGATTGTTTAATAGAAAGTTATATTATTTTAATTTTTTTAAATTTTTCTGTATTAATAAATAAAATATAAATTTCAAAATATTGTTTCGTCGGTTTAAATGGTTCAATAATTTTAAGGACGAAACAGTTATCAGTTTTGATTTATTCCTTTAATTTATTTTATATTTCTTAATAATGTTTGGATTTATGGCATGATATATGTAGTGCAGAGAAAGTATTGTAATGTGTTAAAACATTAGTGTGAACATTCTTCAGAAATATCCATTTAGATTTCCTCGGAGTCCAAAAATAATATTCTCGCAATGAGATGAGATTGTCGTCTGTGGAGAACATACCCATAGAATAATTATATTACAATTTGTTACTTGAGCATATTTTGGTTTCATTTATAGATTAGATTCTCATTTTGATAATAAATTTAAACTTGGAGATAAACACGAGAAAAGAAAAAAAATTAATATTCGAGATTTGGTTCTAACAATTTTGGCAAAATGTTTCACAAGTGTATCCCTTAAGGACCCAAAAAAGCTATTCGTCAAAATCGTTCTAAAAATTAAATATTCTTGAGTTATCAGGAAAAAATATAACAAAAAATCTAACATGGGCGTAACTTTGTACCTCCAATGTCGATTAAATTTTAATAAAACGTGATTTTTAATAAAACAAACGTATTTAAAACAATAATAGCTGAACTTTATAAAATAATTTTAAAAATCGTTTTAAAATTTCAATTTGAAATAAAATTTGGATTAATGTAAAATATCGTTTTATAATATACCTTTAAAACATGAGGTAAATTTATTGTTAGCATTCCTGCATCAACATCAGCTGATAAGGTTGACAGTTACATCTCTTACATTGACTAAAAATAATGTATTTCAAAATTATCATCACTGAAACATACATACACAAGTTGTGCTTATTGTTTGCATTAACACTAGAAATGGGTTTTATAAACTTTCTGATGACTATCGTTTCATAAAAAAAGAATTATCATCAATTCAATATTATTTTGTGTATCTTGATTTATAAAAATTTACATTTCTAGTAATTTTGTGTATTTAAAGTTTAATAAATAGAACCTTGTCATTACTTAACATTTTACAAAATATACGGATTGTAGGAAACTGGCTATTTTTAGATGAATAGTAACATTCACACTTATACAGAAAGATTCTGATATGGTGTCGACAATGTGTAAAGATATATCGATTTGTGCTACAACAAGCAAACAAATTCATTCTACTTATATGTTATGCTGGGACCCCATTAAAATTATTTTATTTTATTTCATCTACAGAGTGTGCCAAAATTGGGGTTCCCGGGGTACAAATCTCAAAATGTTTAAATGTAAACATAGGTCGTTTTATACCTCATTTTAAATATCACCAAACCTTCATCAATTTGACGTAAAACGTTTTGCAATAGTGTTATCCATATATATACAGAGTGTCCCAAAATTTTTACAATTTTTTGGTTTACATTTGATTTCATTTGAGAAATATTAGATTTGTATCATAGGTCAGCTAATAACATACTGTGGCATAAAATTAATAAATAATTTGTCAAGTAAGGGCCGTTTCCCTCCCATTTTATAAATTTTATAAATAATCAAATATTATAGATTAAAAAATTAGATCTAGGTAAAAATTATTAAATAGCAACCTATGCTATGTTCAAAATAATAATTACAGAGCCTACGTTGACATTAGGTAATATTTTAAGTAACCATGAGGATTGTAGGAAACTGGCTAGTTTTAGATGAATTATACACCTTATGTTATTGTAATATATTACTGTATTTATAACATTTTGCATTTATTTCATAATTTTATGAAGATGTATTTGAGTTCTGGCTTTATATATCGATTAAGTATTTTAAAAAAATGTGCTTATTCTATTAAAAACATTAACAGAGTATACAATTAATTATAGTTTACGAAATATATACCTTATTTGGTATTTGAAATATTCTGCTATATCATAGTCTGTATACAGTTGTCTTACATATATGTATGGTTAATTGTCCCACAACTAAATGACAAATGAACGATATCCATCAGGCCTAGTCATTAGGAAAGTAAAGAATAATAAATATAAATTAAGGCCTAAAAGTAAAATTAAAATCTTTGTAGCAATTTATGAGATATTTTCCGTTGTAACTGTTATAACCATACGTACGATACAGATTGTGATTTTATTGTTTTCTGTATGGCTTGAAACAAAACAAAATAAATTGAGTAACAAATGCATCAGCCAATGTATTAATACACATAAAACATACATATAAAAACTCTGTGATTATTATTTATTTTTGAGATATCTAATTTGTCAAAGTGTAACTATTTGTGTTTTTAGTTTGTTTTTTTTATTTATGAAAAACTTACTTTTCTTTGGAATCTTTTATTATTCTGAAGTTTTTCTAAATGATTGTAACAAACAGCAATAGTTACAACGGAAAGTAGATCGAAAACTTGTCTTTGCGTTGCCACATTGAAAACACAACTTTTAAGAAACATTAAAAAGAGAAGATTTACCAACCAGGAGTGCTGCAAAACAAATAGAGATCATCGTGCACAACTTATTAGACACAAAATAACAAATAAGTTCTCTGTAGAGACAAGATACATTTTAGAAATTTTAATTATTTCTAAAAACAACAACAACATATAAGTTAACTCTCGTAAAACGTATTACAATCTTTATTTATTTAACTTTTAAATGAATTTTTCTTTAAACAGTTGCATTACTTCAAAAAACAAATTTTAACAAAATATAAGTATATACAAAATTTAGATTATTTTAGTAAAGATTAAATACACCAAATATTTTTAATTATTTATTCATAACTAAAATTTCCAATTTGAGAACCTACTGGTTCCGAGATGCAATTTTTATGAAAAAAGAATTTGTTGAATATTTGATTCAAATCTTTACTTAAAATTACAAGAAACAAAGTGCATGTTTATACAAAAACCTCAGTCGATTCCCTTTTTATATTCTTATACTTATAAATATTTTTGATTGTTATTTATAATATTATTATTTCATGTTTAGAATTATTTTAGTTAGTTTGTTTCTTATATAAACCTCTCCCCTCATTTTGAAAGTTTTAGTTGATCCTCAATACAACATTTACTGAAACTGCTCAACATATTAAAAGTTATAGTTGATCCTCAATACAACATTTACTGAAACTGCTCCCCATATTGAAAGTTATAGTTGATCCTCAATACAACATTTACTGAAACTGCTCCTCATATTAAAAGTTATACTTGATCCTCAATATAACATTTACTGAAACTGCTCCCCATATTAAAAGTTATAGTTGATCCTCAATACAACATTTACTGAAACTGCTCCCCATATTAAAAGTTACAGTTGATCCTCAATACAACATTTACTGAAACTGCTCCCCATATTAAAAGTTATAGTTGATCCTCAATACGACATTTACTGAAACTGCTCCCCATATTAAAAGTTATAGTTGATCCTCAATACAACATTTACTGAAACTGCTCCCCATATTAAAAGTTATAGTTGATCCTCAATACGACATTTACTGAAACTGCTCCCCATATTAAAAGGTATAGTTGATCCTCTAAACAACATTTACTGAAACTGCTCCCCATATTAAAAGTTATAGTTGATCCTCAATACAACATTTACTGAAACTGCTCCCCATAATAAAAGTTATAGTTGATCCATAATACGCCATTTACTGAAACTGCTCCCCATATTAAAAGTTATAGTTGATCCTCAATACAACATTTACTGAAACTGCTCCCCATATTAAAAGTTATAGTTGATCCTCAATACGACATTTACTGAAACTGCTCCCCATATTAAAAGGTATAGTTGATCCTCTAAACAACATTTACTGAAACTGCTCCCCATATTAAAAGTTATAGTTGATCCTCTAAACAACATTTACTGAATCTGCTCCTCCCATAAGGAGCAAGTAATACCGTAGTAAGAAAAAAATACAATTTTGTAACAGAATTGATTTATTAAAATGATATGAAAAAAATTAACCAGGATTTATATTTTGATTAAAATCATCTACGAAAAAGAATTAATGCATAGAAAACAATTTCAACAAAGAACAAGATATATTGTCAATATTCGTTATTATCTTTTCCTCCTTTTTTCTTTAATTCCTCGATATGAACAATTTATCCGATAAAATTAATAAACCAAAAGTGAACAATGAATTTAACAATAATAAATTTAAATTAAATATTCAATAGAAATTATTACAGAAAAACCTTTTTTTTAATTTATCAAATCCTCTAAGAAAAATCCGAGCAGTATAATACAAAGTTCAACAATTTACTCTGCACAGAGTGATTTTTACTTCTTAGGTTTATTTCTAAAATACATTTAAATTGAAATTTATATTTTGAAATTTCTTTATTTATCCCTAATGTTTAAATTATGATTTATTTCAAGATTTAGAGAAATATACATTTGTGTATAATAGAGTACTCAGGATAAATATCATAGATACGAAAGTACCTGGTAGTTGCAATCAGGGACAGCATTTTCCTCCTTGTCTAGTTTAGCACATTTCTTTAAAAAAATTCAGCATTGGTAGAAGAAATGATAATTTTTCACACAGTCTGTGTGGAACCTTGAACTTAGGTACACTTTACCCGGAGTCATTTACTTAACTAACTGCACAAGATCCAAAACTGTTGTCTCAGCTTTAGTGTCCTTCAAAACACGTGCCTTTTTGTGTCACAACCTTCAGCCCTATTTTGTACTAATGCTTAAGATGAATAATAATCATGAGTTTGCTAAGCTCAGGAGGCGAAATGAGGGTATCTCTCATTTTTAAAACAGGCGGAAATTTTTATCATTCACTTTATATCTGTCTTCAATTGAAATTAAGATCATTTCATAATTATTAATTCAGTTGAAAAATAAATTGGGCTATGACCGATGGTTAAATCTGGTAACGTGTCTCACAACACCGATTTTGGGAGATTAACTGAAGCTGAGTTTAAGACGAAGTGTACTTTATATCAGAGCTTAGTCTTAGATTAACGTGATAAACTTAATAACCACTTGAACATACGGTTATAAGATTTTAACCTGTTATATTTTAAGAACATTTCGCATGAAGACACCATCAAATAACACAAAATGTGCATCGTTCTCAAATTGTCCATCTTGTCATTCTGTCTGTGCATTCACAAACCTTGGTAATCTTTAATTACTGGTGCCACAATATGTCTCTTATACATTGTGTGTAATATAATATTTTTCCTGCACTGTCTCTTCTAACAATCAAGATTTTTAATCTTTCCCAATTCATATCCTGTAACTTATCCTTCCATTCAAAAATAACCCGAGGTCAACACCAGATGTTAAACTTATTTATTGAACAATCATTTCCAATCAACAATGTAACCGAAGTCAAAGCTATATCTTTCAAAGCTCTATCAAAGGAAATCATCACAAATATTTCACTTGTCCTGAATTCCACCAGCCATGCTCACTATTTATTAAAACTATAGTCACCATTTGAAGGCATCTCCAAATGCATACTCGAAACACAAAACTTCAACGGCGTTCGGTCCTTGATCCTTGACTTTAAATTATCTTTTAAACACACCACGCTACTCGGACTTACACTCCAACAAAGCTTTGATATCCAACAATTCCATGTAAGCACTAGAATAAACAGCTGTTTACGTAAAAGCTTTGTTTCTGCAAATTATATCGTAACAAAAACAAACACAAATATTAAAATATAAATATCGTAAAAATTAAAACTTATTCTGGAAATATTTAATTGTTAAAAGTTAAATGTAGTTTTATTTTATTTAACTGATATAAATACAGCTGTTAAACTTTGTCTTATTTTACAGATGGACAAACTCTCGTACTTTATGATGATTCTTGCACTGGTGGTACTTTGTGCGTTACCTTTGTATTGTGAACTGAAAACTGATGAAAGTTTAAACTTCGATGTAATGGGAGACACTGGCGATGATCCTGAGGCTATGAGAGTCAAGAGAGGACTACCTGACGCCAAGGTCGAAGACTCTTCACTTTCTAGACTTCGTAAACGAAAACACACAGAAAAATCCATTAAACAGAAAGATGATGATGTTAAAACAGTAAAACACAGAAACACTGTTCTGAAACCTAAATCACGCGTCGGTAAGCACCGCGCTCTGGATGAAGTTTCAGGACATAAAACAGGTCAAAAGTCGGTTGATAAAAAAATTTCAAAAAATATTGCTAACAAAAAATCAGCAGTGGTGAGAAAAGTACGAAACAGTCCACAAAAATCTGTTAAACATGAAATGAAAATAGAGAGAGATGGAGTTTGTGTTGATGATAGATATAATATTGATGAAAGGAAAATAAATCACAACATAGAGAAAAGAGGAAAGTCTGGAAGAAAAAATAAAAAGTCGGTGAAAAGAGATATTAATGTAAATACTTTAAATGAAATTAAACCTTTGGCTAGAAAAATAGAGGTAGGCACTCCGTATAATTTTGAAAAGAAAATCGCAAATACAACACTTGCAGTAAATTTAAGTAAAAATTCACAAAATGGCGCCGACAATGATGATAAAGCGTGTGTAGATGAGAATGGGGTACTTAAACCAATTAAGTTATCAGAAAATGGAAATCAACCACCTTCAAAACGAGAAGGAAATGTGCCTGCTTTTAATTATTATAAAACAGAATCTTTTGATAAGTAGTATACAATAATATCCCTAAGAAATTTATAGTCAATATTGATAAATACCTTTAACCATAAATACAGAAAATTATTACAAATTAATATCCAGAAGCTAAAAAGAGTAATTTTCAAGATAAATATACAATATGTATTAGATATATGTAATGTATTATTTATATATTTTATATATGTGTGACTTGTAGTTGCTTATAAATATATTGATTTGAAGTATAGCAATGTTTCTCACATTAATTTGTATGAATACAGGAAATTGATCGTAATACAATTAGATGTTTTTATTTTACTTTCATGGCATATAGGAGAACGTTATGTGTTGGGTTAACAAATCGTTTTCGATTGGGGGGGGGGGGGGATAAATTCGTTTTAACGTTCCCCGAAGTACTACAAAGTGATTTTTATAATTCTGCGTGACGTCTGTCGTCTGCGTATGTGTTGTGATCTGCAGAACAAAAGTAATGTTGAATTTTAAACACATTTTGCCATGTGGGTGTACTTTGGTCATATCTAGGAACGAGTTTCTAATTTTCACGATAAATCAAAATTTGGGGTAGTTAGCACAATAAAATAAAAATAAAATATTCTCAAATCAGTTCAACACATGTTTATAATTTTTTTTCCATGTGTAGCCTCCTAAGGAAGCAAATAAAACGTTTTGTCCTTATCTATACAACCGGGTTGTAGTTATCGGGAAATAGCCAAGATATAGGGTCTTTATCAAAAATGTAACTTCTCAAAATAGGCTCTACCTATTTTGTTAAAATGTTAGTGAAAATCCTATATTAGTGGCTCGAATCAGTGCGAAAAATAGCGATTAATAAACAAAGTATATTTCTAAAATATTAGACTCAATTGAAAATGAATGTTGATTGAATGAACTGTCATAAAACATCGATTCAAAAATTTGTTTATAGTGCAAGCGAATTAGATCAACATTTAAATTTATAATTTTGTTTTCACAGGTGTTCCGGTTTCATTTTTACTGAAACTCTTAAAAAGATATGTTTAATGACGTTTAGTTCAAAGAGAGAGTGAGAAGTTGTGTGTAATGTTTTCTAAATTGGTTCAATCACTACAATTGGTTCTCCGAATGTGTTGATTACAACTTCATAGTTTGCAAAACAAGATCAGAAGACACACCAATAAAATTAGGGATTTTACATGTCACTGTTTATACAGTGTTTTATTTTTATCTGAAGAAATATATTTTATAAGGGTAGTAAAACAAATTAAATAAGTGTAATGACTATCTTAAAAATATAGATAATGTAATAAAATCAATTTTAGTAAACCATTTATTTCGTCAATAATAGTAAAATAAACGTTACAAAACATTGCACACACACCCTCTATCTCTCTCACTAATTTATCCTAAAAACCACAATAAATATATACCAAAACCTTTCGTCAATAATATAACAGTCATTAGTTGTCTGTCACTTACAACACTGGTTAATAGTGGTCTACATAATATTTGGTCTCTAGAACTCTGAATGGACAACAGATAGACAGACCGATATCGTTCTCAAACCGACTCAGTTGTTTTCAAAGCTATATTCGTCATTTTATTGGAGTGATGACAGACGAGTTTGAACAAATTTAATGTTTGTAGTTTTTCTATGTCAGGTTATGAACAAACATTTACAGTACAGGTAAGGTTTCTTTGCAGAGGAGTAAAAACTCATTAGTTATATTTTTGTTTGTTTAAGATATAGAAAATTATATTTTGAGAATCCATTTTGAAGGGGCATTCAGCGAGGTATTTTAAAATTATATTTCTTTTATCTGTAGAGGATATTCACCTCACAATAGTTATTTGTATGAAACAATAAAACGAAAAAATATAACATTTTGTCAGACATTCTGACACTACGAGAATTAAATGTAAAAGCTTGGAGGGATTTTACGGTGTATTTTTTTAAAATCTTGTATTTATTTAACATATACAATAAAACTAAAACAAAATGAAATAATTAATAAACTTGACCAATCCGAATAGGATCGACTAAAGACTTATTGCTCCAATACATTATATTTGGTAGGGTTAACATTAACAATTCGGTCCCTTCACTAAGTCATATTGGGCCAGATCATGAGGTTTGGTTCTATTAAGGCGACGGGCATCGGTAATAATGCTGTCAGTCTTTGTTTTCATAACCTGACTAACGTGAACTTGGAGACGTTGTTTATGCCTCAAAGCCTCCTTCTTTATTTCCTCCTTCACTATATGATCTCGGTGTTACGGATGTACCATTGTAAAATCTCTTTGACAATGACCATGAGTATGACCTAAGAGTTGACATCGTTTACATTGTGGAATTAAGTTATTATTCTTCCTTTATGGAATAATTTTAACAACTATTCCCATAATTGACGTTAAACTAAATATTTGTTCTGTACCTTCTCCTTTATTGAAGGTGAGTTAAAGAGCGGCATTCCTTTTTTTATTTGTAATTCTTTCACCTTTTGAATTTACCCTTCGATTGCTTCCTAATCATGTCTTTTTGCCCACATGGTGTGAAATCCTTTAAATTTCAATCTTTCAATTATATCTTCTTCTTTGCAAGACTAGCCAGTTCCCTTACAACAACTCTTATTGGTCTATTGACGTTATCTTCATAAGTATGCCTTGAATTTGGATTTCAGTGAGATTTGCCGACATTTTTCAATATAAGTCTCCATTTGGTGTGTTTATCTTCCATGTTTCTTTCGCCAAATAAGTATACTTCATTCTTCCTAACTTATTTCTAAAGACAATTGTTTAAGATCATGAAATGTTCCAACTCCTGTGACATAAATAGGTGGAGGTGCATGTAGAATATTTATAGGTTTCTCAAAATTCCTAAACTTTGTAGGATCTATTAAACATGATTTAATTGGATTGGATTGAGAGTCACGTTTATTTTGATCAGTAGAACATTTGGGTGATGGAGTTACTTTCCTTTCCTTATGTCTGTTGTTCTTTTTATTATCCTGTGTTACCCAGCCAACTGCCTTGTGTAGATTCCTTTCTTTTGTTCCCAATAGATTAACTAGATTTTTTTTTGTCCTAACCCTTTTTCATGTAAGGCATCTAGCTGAAATTACATACTTTTTAGTGTAGTTTCTAGTCGCTCACTCACGTTTTTTACTTTAAGCCATGCATTATATAGAATTTTTCATTCTTATTTCTTGTTTGATTGTATTCGAATTGTATTATATTGTTGTGGATTCTTCAAAATGGTCTGATCTGAAGACAACGATTTAGTTTTTCGCAATAGATCATTTCCCGATGAGGATCTAATAGTTTTTTAGCTCTTCGTAAATAGGCAAACAGAATGAAATAGTTGGGCATCCAGAATCCATGAGGCCGACGGCCGACTAGTTGTCCACCTGGGGTATAATTTCCAGAATTTCTTTTTTCCATTGCTTACCATGGACACCAGGTTGTTTGTAAATTTTTAATGGAGGTTAAATTCCTCTAGTCTTTGTACAGCCAACTACAAACTACCAGTTAGTAGGTTCTCTCTTATCCAACTTAAGAGAAACAAGGTTGCTACCTTCACCAGTCTTGCCGTACAAAAGATCTTCTTTTCGCTGAACAACCACCGTTAAAGAATTCGCCGTACCTTGGCAAGGGGCCCTCACAAGGTATATCAGCCGGGCCAGCTGAACCAAGTTTTATTAAAGAGGTGTTACTCCTCTATCACTCCTCCTTCCTCGTCATAGACAAGACCCCGGGCTTGTGACCGGCAAAGCGGAGTTTGGTATAAATGGTGGTAAGTTAGTAGTTACAGGTCGGTTAAGGGGTAAGTGGTAGTACATTAAAGGTTAAAGAAATTTACTGGGTTAATGGGAGGTATGTTGCAGGTTAGAGGGCAGTTAAGGGGTAAGTTGTAATACAATAAAGCTTAGAGGGTTTTTTAGGGTTAATGGGAGTTAAGTTAATGGTCATAGGGCGGTTAAAGGGTAAGTGGTAGTGTAGAAACGCTTAGAGGATTTTATAGGGTTAATGGGAGGTAAGTTAATTGTTATTGGGCAGTTAAGGGATAAGCGGTAGTACATTAAAGCTAAGGGTTCTTTTAAAGGTTAAAGCGTGTTGAGTTTAGGGTTATAGGGTGGTTAAGGGGTAAGCGGTAGTACATTAAAGCTAAGAGGGTGTTTACGGGATAAAGGGTATTAACTTAATGATTAGAGATCTTTTAAGGGTTAAATTGTGGGATGTTAATGGTTACAGGGAGGTTAAGAGGAAAGTGTAGTACGCTAAATCTAAGAGGCGGTTTTAAGGAGTAAATGATTGTAAGTTAATAGTTAGAGGGCAATTAAAGCGTAAAACACCCAAATAGTCAAATAGTTGAACTGATCTTGCGGTTGTATTACAATTTGACGTACGAACTTGTCTTATGACACTGAGTAACTGCAAGGAAGTAAGTTTATGTATTTCTACACTATTAACTTTGGTTGAAGCAGTATTTCAATGCACACGGATTCAATAACTTATCATTGATGTTCCTTTTTAGGACATCCTAATCTCATTAGAGTTATGTTCAAGTGTTTCCGTTATTTCTGAAGGTCAACAATGGATTTGTGCCCCTTCTTTTGTAGTTCTTCAACACCCCTCGTCTTCTGCTCAATTACTGAGGTTGCATCGTTTAGCTTTAAATATAAGCAGTAATAGTTAGTGTAAAAAATGTGTTATAACAGATCATCGACAATGTCAAAGATGCAGAGATGTGAACATTAACTAAGAGAGGATAACATAATGTAAACACTTTTGAATGAAAGCTGCTAAAGAAGATAAAAAAAAAACATAATTATTGAAGCATCAATGAGGAGTAATAACGACAAATAAAGTATTGAGTAAAATTTCACAGCAAATCGCGTTTGATAAAAATGAAAGTTAAAGATTTCGACGATTTTAGTATTAAGTCGAAGGTAAAGATTAATTTACATGTTTAACCAATTTTTCCTAAACTTTATATTGTCAAATATTTTTAGTATATGTAGAGTCAACTCATCGAAGTATTGTTTTTATTATCGGCGCCATGGCCAAATTTTTGGCTTTCTTTTTACCAATAATCCACTAACCGGAATAATATTTAATGATATAAAATATAAATCGTAATAATAGTCAACTATTTGGTGATATCTAATAGTGGGTACACTCTAAGTAAAAACTATTTCTTTGAATCAGTCTTTAATTGTAAAAAAAGGAAGTGTTGAATATAATATTAAGAGATGTGTAATTTTTGTGAATAGCTGTTTTGCATAATAGAAGATTTACAATAATAATATTGTTATTTAACAATGACTCTTTAATTAATTATTTAGTTATACCAGTGTAGAGTGATGCTTGAACTCAATAAGCAAATCATGATTTCCAGCGTCACCATATACTGGACGTAAGGTAATACATTATAGGTTAGGTTAGGTTAGGTTAGGTTATATTAGGTTAGGTTAGGTTAGATTAGGTTAGGTTAGGTTAGGTTAGGTTAGGTTAGGTTAGGTTAGGTTAGGTTAGGTTAGCTTAGTTCAGATTAGGTTAGGTTAGGTTAGGTTAGATTAGGTTAGGTTAGGTTAGAATAGGTTAGGTTAGGTTAGGTTAGGTTAGGTTAGGTTAAGTTAGGTTAGGTTAGGTTAGGTTATGTTAGGTTAGGTTAGGTTAGATTAGGTTAGGTTAGATTAGGTTAGGTTAGGTTAGGTTAGGTTAGGTTAGGTTAGGTTAGGTTAGGTTAGGTTAGGGGCTTTACCGATTGTTTATTTCAATCGGCCAAACAGAATTCCATGCATCACAGTATCTTACTGGAAGATATCTCAGTCTCATTGAATCTTATCTATTCCCTAACCATAGGTCCGAAAGTATTTCTGACTCATTCTTTAGTGTTTACAAATACTTTATATTTTACTCTTTAAAAATAAAGAAAGATATCTATATATTTTTGTTGAAACCGTCAGATAACCGAGTTATGGATAAGAAATATGTGCTTCGTTATTTACTATATTTGATCGAAATCTTCTTTTTTAATAAAACAATTAGACGCAGTTGGTAAAACCGATTTTTGAAACAGTGCGTATTGTATCCCCTGATTTTACCTTTAACTCACTGACTAAATTCTTAAGTAATTGGCTACCTATTCGTTTTACTTTGGTAGTTGGGTGTTAGAGTTTTACACAAATTTAATCAAAATCGTTAGAGATAATTTAGATTTAATCGGAAGGTGTGGAATTTTCTTATTGTAGGTACAACCAATTTTTTGCGTTGTACGAATATGAAAACCATATAATACGATATATGCCAACAAATCAAATTTATCAAAATATATCTACTTGTTTGAGCACTGCACGTGACAGATACGATGATATCATTCCACATTTCTGCACTCATTGGATTTCAAAATGTATTTCCACTAAAACTCAACCATTGATTGACAAAATAAAAGAGCACAAATTTTGAAGAAAAAAAAGTTATTCACAAGTGAACATTTCATCAAGCTAAATGTAAATGAACAAAAGTAGGTAATTCAAAATAAATTTTAACCTATTTATATCTAATTCTGTTCAACATTTATAAATTTATTTCCTAAAGTTCACCCATTTGTATTACACAATGCACTGTATTGCGAGGTAAAACAGTGTTTAAATGTATGCTCTAAGGTCGCGAACAAGGTGGAAATATCAGTTTGGTAGTTGCGTGATAAAAATGTGAACCATTTAGGAAGATGTAAATCTATCCAGGACCACCTAAAGCGATTATGATCATATTATTTGAAACGGTGAGATGTATAACCCACACTAATTTTGTAAAGCACCTTAAGTAAAACCTATTTTTAATTCAGAGCAGTTTAGTCATAAACAACTAAAAGAATCATGCTGTGCTACAATGACAACAGACAGGAGGCATTAGTATATCAGTGATTTGGGTTTGGAAAAATTAAACTGATATTTCCACGAACACCACAATTACACATATTTCTAGTTACATCATATAATTTTCTCAATACATGTGAAAAGTAAAAATAACTTATATTGCATGTAATTTCATAGTTACAGGGTACATTTTTTTTGTGAGGATTTCCTATATTACTTAAATATAAATATTATTTTCAGATTTAATGATGATCGTTTCATTCAATCTTTATAAAAATTTAGATACAATATAAAAAATAAGGAGAAATTAACCATTTCTAAAATAAAGTTTGACCTCAGAACATTAAAATATCTATATTATTTTATATCAATGTCTGAATGTATTTCAATATTGAAGATATCGAACTGAAAGGAAATACACCCCCGTCCCACACACCAAGACGTTAAGTTTGTGCTGCCCGAATAGATACACAGTATGCATGGGTAGTCTTCGAAAAGCAATTGTGAATTGAGTATGGGGAGTTATGGAGAGAAGCTTAGTATCTTTAGAAAAATAAATATTTTACCAGTTAAAAAATAACTCGGATGTAAAACTAGTTGTCTGAAGATGCTTAATTGTGAAACAGCTGTTACAATATATGATTAATTTTTACATGTGAGTTATTATTTACTTTAACATGGAATTACACCAAGTACCGACTATGTTTACTTAATGTAATTGTAGAAAATTTTAAATTTTTTTCAATTTGCTTTTATTTTAAGTCTTTATTTTGTAGGAGAGGAATGTTCTACTTTAGTTTGTAGGCTATACATTGTCTTAATGAATCGAATAGAAAGGACTGTAAGAAAGATTAACAACAGTTTAAGAAGTGTTCTCAACTAGGAGTGGTAATTAAAAAACAGAGAAAATGTTTCCTCTTGTCCACTGTACTCGAACTGATGAGATTGTTACCAGGGGACTTAAATTTAATAAAGGCGGAACCAAAATGGTAACAATGTTTAGAAATGAAAAATAAAAAAAAGACAAAGACAAGTTTAATAATTAACAAGGCTCAAGTTTATTGAAAACAGAAAAGAAATTTCGACGGTTCAGACTTTGTCATTTACAACAAAAGACATCCTGACACAAATCATCAGTAAAAAAAAAACTTATGATTAACAAGATCATAAATTGTAAAGTTATAAGCCCTTAATTGTAACATATAATAATTTAGATAAAAAAATTAATCAACAGATTCTAAACATTTATCCCCCCCTTTTAGTTTATATATATATGTTTATAGTTACAAAAATTTAACAATAAAAAAAGACAATGAGCACAGCTTAATAATTCACAGAATTATAATTAATCAAAAAAAAAGATTATACGCCCTTAAAGTAAAAGTATAATAATTTAAAAAAAAAATTAATCAAGATTTTCAAAAAAAAACTTATCCCCCCCTTTTTAGTTTAGTTTATAAGATGATAGTTTCCTTTTAAACAGTAACAGAAATTAACAAAATATAAAAGAGCTTGATATTTTAAGTTCAAGAAAGATCATATCTATAGTTAACATGTTTATCACTAAACTAAAGTAACATAATATAATTGGTTTGAAAATTTCTTAAAAAAAAAGAAACTGTATTGGCCAATAAATTTATATTTAAATAAAAAAAAAAGGAAAATTAATTTAGAATTTTGAAATTTTGTTAATTGACGTCAATTATTTTAATTTAGAAACTAACCTCTTGGAGGTTGTTAGGACCGAAAATTGCATGCAGGCTCCACCCAATAAATTGTTATATAATTTATAAATAATTACAAAAATCTACATCTAGAAAATAGTTTGAAGGAACACATATTTGCGGAAGTAAATTTAGGCACATAAATCATATGAGTTAGTTAAAGTTCAGTAAAGTCAGCTGTAAAAAAAGGACATCACTTTTATGCACTTGAAAATCTGAAGTTATGTGATGCAAAAACGTGTTTTGCCAACAGGACGAAACTTGCTAGGATGATTCGCTGGTTTGCGCAATATGAGACAAGAATTTCTCTATTTCTCCTACCAGCATATTGGCTGTGGCAAACAAAAAACACGTTTCTTTTAGCGTCTGTGCAAGATCAGACATGTTGTAGCATTAATGTTCTTTATAGAAGAAAATATCTGGTTATTTGTCAAAATTAAAGTAAATTAATTGCATCACAGAAATTCGTTAAGATTGTAATTAAAAGCTTCTTAGATGATTATAAATTTATTTATATATATAGTTTTGTTTTAAAAGAAAGCTTGTATAAGACTTGTAAGATTCTTCAAAAGTCTATAAAACGAAATTTTCTGATTTAGAAGAAATTTCTCTAATTGTTTTATATTTGACATGTTCAATAGGATATTCTGATCATTTAATGTTCAACATTAGTCTGCACTTATTTCACAAAATTGTTCAAAACTTAAAATGTGCCTTTACAAGGTTTTGTAAATGATGTTTTAAGAAAAGAAAATTTTTATAATCATTTAGTTTCAAAAGAAAATAGAATATTAAATAAAACATGAAATACATATTTTAAACAATACATGATAATTAATAAATTATTTTAAAAATTAACAAAATATATAATATGACAAAATCTGTAAGGTTGAAGTACCTGGTTAATCCTGTCGCAGTTCACGTGAGCTTGTACCGAGAAAAATGATGGTTATTTTAACATTTTGAACTAGGTTATTTAAACTAAAACGCACGAACTGTAAATTAACATGATGTTGTATGAGACTTGTAAGGTTAGAGAGAAAAAAAACTTTTGTTAGATGAGTGATGCAGAATGTAGACCATGTTGTTATCACATCTAGACTGTGGACCGGGTATTAGAGAAGCTAGCTTGACCGGCGAATGGACTTTGTGTTTTGGTATCAGGCGATGCTTGGTTTTGGAGCGGGCCGCCAGGTGCCAGCATCTGTCAAGGGACGGAAATTGGATGTGGAAGAGAGTTAATGAAGTTATATTGCGGAAGTGTTTTTTTTTTAATTTAAATGCTACAGCTCTCCCCCCCCGAAAGACGGAGTTAGGGTAGAGTCAGAAAAGGGGGCCAGAAGGGCCTCCCACAAAATTTAGAAAAAAAAAAGGGACAAGGGCCAGAAGGGCCTCCAAAAGGATTCTAAGGAAAGGGGCCAGAAGGGCCTCCTACAAAATTTTGAAACGGGGCACCTGATAGAAACAACGCTTCATAATGCTTTAATAATCACCACTCTAGGGTGTAGCCTCCTTCGGCACTTACTTATTAAATTTTGAAATTTCTATAGCGTCTCAGCTCTTCCCACCTATCATTGGGTCAAGCCCCCGACAGAAAGAGCTGAAGGGTGACGCAAAGGTCGACATTGCTGTGCATGAACTGACTTGGTACTCTAAGGTACGTGGGGAAAGGGGTGGAGTGGCACCTCGGGAAACCAAGTGGAGGTGACCACTCCGGGGACTGGGGAGGGAATGTGCAGCGCACATTGGACTTACAGGAAAGGCCGGACTCAGACGGGGGGGAGTATCCTCTGAGCCGACCTTTACATTAAATTACAAAAATAAATAAAAATAAAGAAAAACTCCTGAAGCCAATTAGGTCAGATCATGCTCAGCGTCGTTATTTTTAAATTCCTCTTCTCCCATACGAAGAGAAATTTAAACTATTCACGGCTCTTAACAATTTCCGTGAGAAAAAAGAATTTTGAAGGGTCTAAACAAATAATACTTTTTGAAAATAAACAAAGAAGCAGTATGAAACGTTGGGGAGTCAAAATGGTTTTACTGCGCAAGGCAGGGCATGTAATATTTGACTTAAGGTCTTATGTATGTGTATCTTTAATCATGTGCCCCAAAAAGGAATTTAAATTAATCAAAAAGTGTAAAAAAAAATTTCATCAAAATATTTAAGTGTTTAAAAAAAAATGTACAAAAGAAAGAAGTGTAAAAAAAAAAGGTGTAGCAAAAGAGTGTGGCAAAAGAGATGGTACCAAGATGAATGTATATAAAAGGTGACCCATGATGAGGAAAACCCAACTCCGGTTTTCTCAACCCTAAACAAAAAATTTAGGAACAAACATGTTGACCTGCCAATAATTAAACAACCGAATAATTTAAAGAAAGGAACAAACAGGCCAACCATGTCGTCCTATATACAAAAACTGGGCCCCTATAATTTGGAAGAAAAAAAAAAATTTTTAGCACACAATGATATATTATTAAAGGTGTTCAACATTTCAATTTACTATTAAGCAAATGCCACCATCTGCATCAACCAGTCCACCGCCATCTTGCCTATTACTCAACATGATAAAATTAAAAAAAAAATAAATAAAAATAATTTTCCTTCAAGATGACCAAAACAAATTCAAAAGCAAGCTCCGTGTTCTTTAACGGGTCCACTAATCGCAGCAAATCCACTGCCATCTTAACCGTTGCTGATAATTATTAAAAAAAAATAAACCAAGTAATTTAAATAAAATTTCTTTTAAGAAGATGCCCAAAAAAAAAATTAAAGAGCCAGAGAAAGACTCAAGTATTATATGTAGTGTAGATGTTGTGTATATGTGTGTGTGTAAGTATGAATCAATACAGACAACGAAAGAAAACTCGAGAAAATTTTTGAAGGAGTTTTTGAAATTTTTTTTTGTTTTTTTTTTTTGTTTTTTAACTATTTTTGGATTTTATTATTTATTTAAAATTTTTTTGGATTCCCGAATGACCCCGCTGTCTGGATCAAATTCAGTGAATGAGTCGTGTGCAGTGTATGTAAATATATATATATATATATATATATATATAAAAAAAAAATTTAAGCAGACAAAATAATAATAAAAAAAATTTATCGAAATTGGTTTAGAAGTTTTTGTGTAAGTGTTTATAAAAATAAATAAATAATAAAAAAAAAGAGACTATAGATTTATAGAGCTTTAAATATTTAAACTAAATAAAAAAAATTTCATCAGCAACAGTTGTACAGTATTTGAAAAGCTGCAAAACATAAAAATGAGCCTTGTTTAACAAAATAATTTTGAATTTAAATTTAGATAGTTCCAATGCGAAATTTTGAAAATTAACTACGGTTCCAGAATTTAAAATAAACCACGCTCTGCTACCAAAAACATGTTACCAGGGGACTTAAATTTAATAAAGGCGGAACCAAAATGGTAACAATGTTTAGAAATGAAAAATAAAAAAAAGACAAAGACAAGTTTAATAATTAACAAGGCTCAAGTTTATTGAAAACAGAAAAGAAATTTCGACGGTTCAGACTTTGTCATTTACAACAAAAGACATCCTGACACAAATCATCAGTAAAAAAAAAACTTATGATTAACAAGATCATAAATTGTAAAGTTATAAGCCCTTAATTGTAACATATAATAATTTAGATAAAAAAATTAATCAACAGATTCTAAACATTTATCCCCCCCTTTTAGTTTATATATATATGTTTATAGTTACAAAAATTTAACAATAAAAAAAGACAATGAGCACAGCTTAATAATTCACAGAATTATAATTAATCAAAAAAAAAGATTATACGCCCTTAAAGTAAAAGTATAATAATTTAAAAAAAAAATTAATCAAGATTTTCAAAAAAAACTTATCCCCCCCTTTTTAGTTTAGTTTATAAGATGATAGTTTCCTTTTAAACAGTAACAGAAATTAACAAAATATAAAAGAGCTTGATATTTTAAGTTCAAGAAAGATCATATCTATAGTTAACATGTTTATCACTAAACTAAAGTAACATAATATAATTGGTTTGAAAATTTCTTAAAAAAAAAGAAACTGTATTGGCCAATAAATTTATATTTAAATAAAAAAAAAAGGAAAATTAATTTAGAATTTTGAAATTTTGTTAATTGACGTCAATTATTTTAATTTAGAAACTAACCTCTTGGAGGTTGTTAGGACCGAAAATTGCATGCAGGCTCCACCCAATAAATTGTTATATAATTTATAAATAATTACAAAAATCTACATCTAGAAAATAGTTTGAAGGAACACATATTTGCGGAAGTAAATTTAGGCACATAAATCATATGAGTTAGTTAAAGTTCAGTAAAGTCAGCTGTAAAAAAAGGACATCACTTTTATGCACTTGAAAATCTGAAGTTATGTGATGCAAAAACGTGTTTTGCCAACAGGACGAAACTTGCTAGGATGATTCGCTGGTTTGCGCAATATGAGACAAGAATTTCTCTATTTCTCCTACCAGCATATTGGCTGTGGCAAACAAAAAACACGTTTCTTTTAGCGTCTGTGCAAGATCAGACATGTTGTAGCATTAATGTTCTTTATAGAAGAAAATATCTGGTTATTTGTCAAAATTAAAGTAAATTAATTGCATCACAGAAATTCGTTAAGATTGTAATTAAAAGCTTCTTAGATGATTATAAATTTATTTATATATATAGTTTTGTTTTAAAAGAAAGCTTGTATAAGACTTGTAAGATTCTTCAAAAGTCTATAAAACGAAATTTTCTGATTTAGAAGAAATTTCTCTAATTGTTTTATATTTGACATGTTCAATAGGATATTCTGATCATTTAATGTTCAACATTAGTCTGCACTTATTTCACAAAATTGTTCAAAACTTAAAATGTGCCTTTACAAGGTTTTGTAAATGATGTTTTAAGAAAAGAAAATTTTTATAATCATTTAGTTTCAAAAGAAAATAGAATATTAAATAAAACATGAAATACATATTTTAAACAATACATGATAATTAATAAATTATTTTAAAAATTAACAAAATATATAATATGACAAAATCTGTAAGGTTGAAGTACCTGGTTAATCCTGTCGCAGTTCACGTGAGCTTGTACCGAGAAAAATGATGGTTATTTTAACATTTTGAACTAGGTTATTTAAACTAAAACGCACGAACTGTAAATTAACATGATGTTGTATGAGACTTGTAAGGTTAGAGAGAAAAAAAACTTTTGTTAGATGAGTGATGCAGAATGTAGACCATGTTGTTATCACATCTAGACTGTGGACCGGGTATTAGAGAAGCTAGCTTGACCGGCGAATGGACTTTGTGTTTTGGTATCAGGCGATGCTTGGTTTTGGAGCGGGCCGCCAGGTGCCAGCATCTGTCAAGGGACGGAAATTGGATGTGGAAGAGAGTTAATGAAGTTATATTGCGGAAGTGTTTTTTTTTGAATTTAAATGCTACAAGATTATCAACATTATCAACAGATGAGATAAAATCTGTTAAAGGTTAGGTAATTTAAGGTTGTGTTTTACACACATTCAGTATTATTTGACAGTAAAGAAAAAAAGTAAGTTGTCAATTAAATACTCGTTTTACAAAAAATTGTATCTTTTGTAAAACTTAATGTAAATATAATAGATAATATAATAAAGCAAACACTTTATTTTTAATATTCTTACTCCAGCATCGTACACACTATTCTAAACAAACAAACACACACACACACACACACACACACACACACACACACACACACACACACACACACACACACACACACACACACACACACACACACACACACACACACACATACACACACACACTGAGACGGCTTGGGAAAAGCCAAAAGTCTCAAGCCAATTTAAAACATTTTAAATTCCCGCGATAAAGCCATGTAGATGGGAGACGAGGGGGGACGATGACGTCACGGCAACAGGTGTTGAACACTGCATGTTGGATCGTGTACAGTCGCTCTGTCTTGTTTCTTATTTTATTAAAATACTAAATTATTAAAATAAATTAATGTTCAGTAGAATCAACCGATTAATAATATCGAAGAATAAATTTAAAAGCAATTAAAACAAAAAAGTTATTCAAGTTTTTATAGGGGCTCAAAAACCTAAAATTTGGAAAAAACTTAAATTCAAAATTCAAAAAACGTAGAGTCATAACTAAAAGGGGAACTAATAATAATCATAAATAAGAAATATGAATTAATAATAATGAACAGGTGAAAATGGACTTAGAAAGTCATTCTTGGGGAGTTTTTTGGAATTTTTGAGTTGAAGGGGGGATTATTTAAAAAATAATAATAAGTACTATTGAAGAGACCACAATAGGGCACAATAATATGTACTTAGAATCAAATTTGAAAATAAAATAAGGGAGATATAATAATTACAAAACGTAAAACGTCAAAGCCCAAAAGCGGTTAAATTAAACGTTAAAGGGGTAAAGTAACATGGTAATTATAGATATCTAGTATGTAAAATTGTAAAACATCAAAGCAGAAGTAATAATATATAATGGGGGGGGTTTTATGAACATAAACTCATACGATGCAAACTTTAGGACTTCAAGGACACATAACTCAAAAACCAAACGAGTTATGAGAAAAGTACAAACATAGTTTTTCGTCGTAGTAGAAGAGGAACAAGATTTCGTCAAAAGAATTTTGAGAAAGGACTTATCTCAAAATTTGGATAGAAGAAAAATCGAATTTCGGGAAAAGGGCGATAACTCGCGAACGAAGCGCAGTAGAGCGATGAATCAAGTTTCACAAGACCCACAAGATGGATAGGAAGAAGAATCCGAAAGGAACTTTAAAATCGGTTCGAGCGTTCGAAAGTTATAGCGAGTTGAACGAAAAAACCAACAAAGTAGAGATTTTCATGCAAAAACATGAAAAGTGGCGTGCGCATCCTCAGCAGGAATCCAAAGTTTAAAACATCATATTGCCAACTTGGATCACAGATAACGTTGAAGAAAAAATACAATAAATTATTAATTAAAAGGTGTTTTAATTAATAATAAAGGAAGAAAACTATTCATTAGTCAAAAAATATGACTAATAAAATATATAGTGTAAATATTTCAGACCAAAAGGGCCTGAAAACACGTAATAAGAAGAAAATACCTTTTTCCCTAAAAGGGAGGAAAATTGGCTCCAGGAACTGGATTAATTCCCACTAAAAGGGAGACCGTAATTTATCCGTCGAAAGACGGGTACTTTTGATTTGGAATCGACGTAAGGTGGACGTTTCTTCTGGTACAGACTCCGAGCTGAGAGGAAAATTCAACTGTCACTCTACTTAACTGGACTTAGAATAATTTCTACTCCTATCGAATTTCAAGGCAACTTAGAAGAATTCGAGACCAGCATTCAACTACATAGCAGTTTACAGACTCTGGATCGAAAATATCATATCAACAGCAGCCTAATTATACAACAAATTCAAAATCCAACTAGAACTTCTAATAAAGTGTGAAGGTATCTTATACTTAAGGAATAATTCGCAAATATTAACTTCATTTTAAATATAACGTCATTAGGGGAATTATTAAAAATTAAATTCATTTTTATACTTCTGCTTTGGTGTTATAAATAATTAATAATTAAATACGACTTTTTCAGTACAGGAAAAACTGTTTGTGGTTCTGTCTGAAAAGTCAAGCGTTTTTATTTTTGTTTAGAATATAGAAAATAGTATATTGGTAAATTTTGTCAAATAAATAAATAGTTGTGTTGTTGTTTAATCAAATTTTTGGTGGTATTAAAAAAGTTTATGAATTCAACATTTTTACTGTGCAAAAGAGAAAAGAATATATAAATAATTCATTTCTAAATTTTGTTGTGTTTTCAATATATATCCATTCTGTATATGCTATTAACCTTGTTTAAATATAAATCTTATATATGTGCTCTGGTAATATAATTTGAAAATTTTAAAAGTTATCATCAGAACTTAAGAGCCGATTTCTCCCAAAAGGCACGACCTTGGAGAGAGAGAGAGAGTGTTAATCTTAAGAAAGAGTCAAATAATCGAGCATTGAGATAAAATTCAGGGAATTTTGCGTAAATTAAAAGTTAGTAAGTTTATGAGGACAAGCTCATACTTACTAGAGCCAAGATTTGCAATATCTTTGATTGAATAAAAGGTAAAAGTGAGCATCTTGGCCTTGTCCGCGTTTGCTCTGAGCTGAAAGGTGGTTCGCCCAATCGGTGGTGATCGTACAGCGAGTTTAAGAGTTCGTGATAAATAGAGTTCCAAAAAGGGAACAGAGAATCTTAAAATCGTGAGCGAAGGGAGCGTGGTAAGTGACTTTCCAAAAGGTGGGGCACGAACTTACGAACGCGAGAGCGAAGCGAGCGTGGCAACAGACACACACACACACACACACACACACACACACACACACACACACACACACACACACACACACACACACACACACACACAAAGAATAATTTTGACTGGATAGCAAGTAATTGAATATTTTTGAATATATTTATTTTTATTAATACATTTGGATTAGTAATAAAACAAACACAACATATAAGGAAGTGTTATTATCTTCAATAATCAGTAGATGTTTTATTTTTTACTACCTTTTACATATTTTTCTTCTGACGACAGGTTTTTGCTTGTCTTGTACTTTTACTTCTTCACTTTCACTTTTGTGTAATGTTTTACTTAGTACCCCAGTATCTTCACCTATACCTGGCGTTTTATCTCCATCCACCCAGCCTTCTACCATATCTGCAACTTGATCTACAATGTCTTTTCCACTATTTTTAATTTGATCTGCAAAGACTTTTCCACTATCAAAGTCCTTATCTACAAAGTCTTTATCTACAAAGTCTTTATCTACAAAGTCTTTATCTACAAAGTCTTTATCTACAAAGTCTTTATCTACAAAGTCTTTATCTACAAAGTCTTTATCTACAAAGTCTGTATCTTTATGTTTATCCACCATGTCTTCTTCAGGATAATCATCTTCATATTCCTGTTTTTCTTCAGTACCTTCAGTACTTGGCGATTCATCTTCTTTAACTGTATTTGACATTTTTCCATTTTTTTTATTTACTTCAGTACCATTATATATTTTTTTATCTTCTTGTTCCTTCTTTGTTTGAGAAGTTTTACTTGATTTTTCATATATTGTTGTTTTTGTTTTATCTACTTTTTGTTTATCTCCTTCGGACAATTTTATTGCTGTTTCATCTGCTTGTTTCTTGCCTTCTTCAATATCAGTACTTGCTTTTTTATCAATTTCATTTTCTTTCCTCGGTGTTTTAACTTCTTGTTGTTTATTTCTTTCAGTTTCTTTATTTGACGTATCTTCTTCATGTTTCTTGCCTTCTTTATTATCATTACTTGATGTTTCATGAATATCATTTTCTTTCTTTGGTGTTTTATCTTCTTGTTTTTTATCTTTTACGGTTTCTTTATTTGCCGTTTCTTCTTCTTGTTTCTTGCCTTCTTCATTATCTGTACTTGCTGTTTCATCAATTTCATTTCCTTTCCTAGGTGTTTTACCTTCTTGTTGTTTATTTCTTTCAGTTTCTTTATTTGACGTTTCTCCTTCATGTTTCTTGCCTTCTTCGTTATCATTATTTGAAGTTTCGTGAATTTCATTTTCTTTCTTCGGTGTTTTATATTCTTGTTCTTTTTCTCTTACAGTTTCTTTTATTGCCGTTGTTTCTTCTTGTTTCTTGCCTTTTTGATTATCTTGAATTGCTGTTTCATCAATTTCATTTTCTTTCCTAGGTGTTTTACCTTCTTGTTGTTTATTTCTTTCAGTTTCTTTATTTGACGTTTCTTCTTCATGTTTCTTGCCTTCATCGTTATCATTACTTGAAGTTTCGTGAATTTCATTTTTTTCCTTCGGTGTTTTATCTTCTTGTTCTTTATCTCTTACAGTTCCTTTATTTTCCGTTGCTTCTTCTTGTTTCTTGCCTTCTTGATTATCTTGACTTGCTGTTTCATCAATTACATTTTCTTTACTCGATGATTTATCTTCTTGTTTATTTTTTTCTTCGGTAGCATTACTTTCTTTATTTGGTTTGTCATCTTCTTGTTTCTCATTGCCTTTATAATTTGTACTTGGTGTTTTATCTTTTGGTTTCTCATCTCCTGCATTATCTTTAATCGAAAGCCCTTCTTGTTTCATAACTTCTTTTGTATCTGTACTTGCTGTTTCATCTTCTAGCTTCTTATCTCCTATATTAACGTTACGGGTTATTTTATTTTTTCGTCTTTTAACACTTCTTGTATTTTTACGTTGACGCTTTTGTGATTCGTCTACATTTACAATTGTTTTCTCACTTTTCTTATCCATCGTTTCAGAATAATTATCTAAATATTTCGTTGCCATTCTTCTTTTTACTCCTGATTTATTCTGGGTAGATTCTTTTTCTTCTTTATTACGTGCTCTAATCTTTCGTGATACTACCAAAGGTTTCTGAACCAATAGTTTATTACGTTGTAACATTGAAGGTGATTCCAAAGTTATTGTTTTAGTATCTCGTGGTTGAACATTACTTCGCTCTAGTCCTGGTTTTATATTTTTACTCACGGTATTCACGATAGAGTTCTCATCTTGATGAGTATGTTTCTGCCTTTGGCGTTGAAAGATAGGAACGTCTTGATCATTGACCTGTCTCTTCTTAGTTTTCAACATATCTGCACTGATTTTCGTCCCATCCTTTACATTGAAGTTCATTCTCCGATTCACAGATCGCAGGTCGCAATGCAAAGGTAACACACAAAGCAACACTGCTGTGGTCAATGCATAAGTGAGTTTCTCCATCTGTAAACCAAAGATAATATTTCATTATGTCAAGAATCGTTTGCTACATTTTTTTTAACAAAATATTTCATCCGGTGTTAGTTTTGTTTTGTTTTTTAATGTTCGTCTACTTGTAAAACAAATTTATTGTTATTACAACATATAACATGTTGAACATCTTAACATACGTAAACAATATTTAATACAATTATATAATTTAACCCTTAATACAAATGTTGTCACTGAACCTTAGTAATACATAAATGATTTAGAATTTTAAAATTTATAAATTGTGGAATAAAAGAAACAATTAAATATTTCAAACTGCTTAGAAAGTTTTAAGAGTATCTTATTATAAATATGAGGTCGAAAATAGTAAAAATTACAATGGCCATTCCAATATGTAACCTCAAACATTCTTTGTAAAGTCATTTAATAACATGATCGTATATACCAGCTCCTATAATGTTGTGTTCTTATTACATTCTATATGAATAAACACTATAGTTATAAACACTATATGAATAAACACTATAGTTATAAATACTATATGTATAAACACTATTTGAATAAACGCTATATGAATAAACACTATAGTTATAAACACTATATGTATAAACACTATATGAATAAACACTATAGTTATAAACACTATATGTATAAAAACTATAGTTATAAACACTATATGTATAAACACTATAGTTATAAACACTATAAATGTATAAACACTATATGTATAATCACTATATTTATAAAAGTTATACGTATAAACACTATAGTTATAAACACTATATGTATAAACACTATATGTATAAACACTATATGAATAAACACTATAGTTATAAACAATATATGTATAAACACTATTTGTAAAAACACTATATGAATAAACACTATAGTTATAAACACTATATCTATAAACACTATAGTTATAAACATTATAATTATAAACACTATATGTATAAACACTATAGTTATAAACACTATATGTATAAACACTATATGAATAAACACTATAGTTATAAACGCTATATGTGTACTTCTTAAGTAAAGAGTTTGATCCACTTAATGTATTCTGAACGATTTTTAAGCCATTGACATGAAACTGGGAATATTAAAAAATAGGAATACATTTTATACACTATTTCAACCAGATATCAAATAAAACTTAAGAAACTGGAGTTGGTAAATGGTAGGATATCGCTGCAAATATATCCAAAATCTTAACGTCATTCATCGGCTGCAGTTTCAAATACTTTGTTGCAACTGGAAACTCCGCAATGTCACACAATTGTTTATTTACGTGTCTAACTCCTTTTACGTCTATATATTAAAAGTTGTTTAAATTGGACACGATGCTGCAATAAAATATGAGACGATATTCCAGGTATTGTCCTCGAAATCCATGGTAGTACAACACCAGTTTACACAATTTACACATACGGTAATACACACACTAGTTACCGTGTATATTTTTTAACATTTTCATATCATCGTGTGTTTACAAGTTTAGTAGTAAATTGTTTAATATTATACAAAGATTCGAGTTGATATATTTAAGATTGGTGACAATAGAGCCGGTAACACAACTGGTATTTGAAAAATGTATACACCTCTATTTTCAAATATATTTAAAATATAAACTCGAAAAACTCAACACAAATGTAAAACAAGAATATTACCAGGTATATTAAGACAATAGTATAACTGTATAAAATGTTTGAAAATAGAGAAATAATTTTGTTTTGTTTTTTTGGAGTTTTTTCGGTAATCTTTTGAGATCTTTTATGGGAGCAAATATAGATTTACACCGATGTCTGATGGTAGCCACACTTGGAGCAAGGATAATGAATGTTTGGAAAGTGAGAGGGGGGAACAACATAAGTTTAGCATAATGAATCAAAAACCCCATTATTTAGAAGTATTCGAACGAAACATGTTTGAACAAAGGGCAGAGTAAAAGAAGTTTTTTATAATGAATAAAAAAGCCCCCAATATAGAAGTGTTCGAGCGAAACGTATGAACAAGAGGAGAGCAAAAAAAGTTTAGCATATTGAATTAAGCATAATTCTAAATAATTCGAATATTTTATATTAATTATTATTTCTAATAATATTAAAATAATTATGTAAACTAATCAAAAATTCGGCTAATTTTAGCCACATTCTCAAATTTCAAAAAATCGTAGTTGAAATATCTTAGGTCATATTTCTAAAGATATAACTATTTGCAAAGTGCCTTCGGTTTATTAAAAAATTTCGTCAAGAAAACCCGGCAACGGAAATATTAGATTCGCAGGTTTAAATTCGTAAACAAGGGAAATATTAATTTCTATTGTGTTTTAGAATTGTTTAAAACAATTTTATTAAAATTCTAACATCATGTTTTGAGGTTCTAATAATTCTACCCTTTATAAAATTTATCGAAAATTTGGATATGCGATATGGAAGAACAACAAAATGAAACACTTCTAGAGCTTTAATAAAACACAAAAAATATAAAAATAAAAAACAAAAAAGATTAAATAAAAAAAAATATGAAAACGAAAGCAAAAATAACGCACATAAAGTTGAATATCAATCACGCTTATATTTCCATTAGCTCCAAATTCGGATTTTACCCAAAAAACTTGAATCACTGGTGTTTAATTTGTGCTAATTAAAAACTCCTATTAATCGTTTTGTATGTATCTCTTCACATAAATTACAGGTGACGCAGATATCAGGTAAAATAGGGTGCAACGCGTTTTGATGAAATGTGAGGAAGATGAAACAAACAAGTTATCACAAGTAAAATAAGAAGAAAATAAAAAATATTTAGGCGATTTTTGTCCTTGCTATTAGTTTTTCTTTTCTGAATAAAAAATATTAATAAAATACAATGTCTCGGACGCTTATTATTTTTATAATTTCCAAAAATACACTTTTTTTTACTTACATTTTAGTCACTGTTTAAGACTAAAGCACTTAACTAATGATAACAGTTATTAAAAAAACAAGAAATAGGACCATTTTATAACCATTAGGTGAAATAATTGTACTAAAGATATTTTTAAGAATGTTGTATATATATATTTTGCCAAGTGTGTTGGCTAAAATTTGTATAGGCTACAAAACGTTGGCTGTTGCCAACGCATACAGAAACTTACTGATAGACATACTACTAAACAAATATTTTCATAAAGAAAAATAACCTTCAAATGACAAACTCCTAAAGGAACTTTATATGTACTGAATGTGGTAATATCCACTCGAAAATTTCATTCAACTCTCTCAAATACGACAGCGGCTTACAAAACAAAACCAATATAAATATTATACTACATCTTAATATCTCGTGACATGTAGAAAGTAATTTAGAAGTGTAAAATAAATATCTTGGATTGTAACAGTTTATTTAAAGGCCAAACTGGCAAACGGTGTAAAATAGTATATTTCATCACTAAGGCCAAAAGTAAAGCCAAGGCCGGAAAATGAACGTGGATCGAAAAGCTTCTTTTGGTCCATGTGATGTAATATATTTTTCGTATTACTGCAAACAATATAAGAAAACAATTTCACAAAAACTAAAATGTTATAACCTACCTGTTATGCACAAATTTGCCGCTATTTCAGATGCTTTGTTTCTGTTAGTAATAACCTAACAATAACGATAGTAACAGCTGTTTTTTGGTTATTTACAATCGAGAGTATCGGTTGTTTTTATAGATTCTTTACAATCGTAATTAATTCGTATAAATAAAGTAACAGCTGATGGCTTCGACCTCAGCTGATGTTTTTAGGTCCTAAGACTAAAAAAAAACAACTTTTGCATCTCAAAGCATGTATTGAAAACAGCTGTTTTTGAAGCAGTGTGACGAAAACAGTATTTAAAGAGCACCTAGCAACAAATAAGTATTGCCACTACATAATTTAATTATGATCACAATTTAAATAAAATTAACCACCAATATTACAATTTTACAAATATTTTCAAAATTTTACACATATATAATAAAAACAGACATACGGATTGGATTGTAGCATTTTAAGTATAGAGGAATTTAAAAAAAGAATTGTTTAACTATAAACTTAATTTCCACTCCAATTTGTTGTTCGACACTGCGATGAGGATCCAAGATAACGAAGATAAGAGATAACAAGCAGAGATCATCCCTAACAATCAGAGATAACAATAAGTAGTTCATCAAAGGTCACGTGTGTCATGACAAAAAAATGTTTGTTTTTTGTAATGATGTGTTATGCTTATTAGGCCTACTAATGTTTCGACTTCATCTTATAAACGAAATTTTGAAGATGAAACATAGAATACGAAACCCATCGCGCAACGTTAGAAGTGACACGAGACTGAATGAATACAAACTTATCTTAAATTTCGATTACTTGTTTTTGCAGAACTTTAACTTAGAAAGATTGTGCAATGATCTTAAACCATTTATTAGTGTTCGTACCAAATCTGTTTTGATAATATAAAACTATAAATATGGAGATAATTTGAGAAAACGTCAGTAATTTAACAAAACACCCAATATATTGGAAAATTATCTATTAAAACATATTTATTTTAAAATAATCATTTTAAGCGACCCCCCACCCACCCGTATGATATTTGTGAAAACGTTCATCTCATTACTGTACTTCTAACAGTTATCATGTAATTACATATCTAACAATAACTCACCATACTTTGTAAAATCTCAGAAGTTCTGCAAGAAAGTACCAAGAACATTTAACTCCTGTACCATTAAATTTGTTAAGATTAATTTATTGAGTAATTAAATATAATTTTCCATTCATGAAAGGTAATTATTCGATTAAATCAAGCGCAAAGCAATAAACATTCAACGGTAATAAAATAAAATTACAATATGAAATGGAAACTTTTGTAGAATATTTTCAGATACTTTTCAATAACATTGTATTAAGGCAATAAAACTGTTAATATTACGTGAAACAGAAATGAAACAAAGACAATTCAATGTCACCTACAGGAAGTTATTATTACCTGATAAATACGTAGTTAGCTATCGAATTGTTTAACAATCGATACATAATTTATCGTAAAACAAACTACAACATTTCATAGTAATAAGATTTCCAGAAAGTTATCAGAAATATATGGATGACGTGAATTAACATTTTACTGTAAGTATATTTATTTTGTATGTTTTTTTTGTGTCATTATTAGCTTTTAGATTTAGGTAATTACTGATAAGGTATAGTGAAATGAAGAGATGATAAATTATTTTAATTTTCCTACCTTTGTTAAGAAGAAACACTTAAAAGTTTACTTTCTCGTGTTATACAGAGTGTGTCGAAAATGTCGTCAAAACATCTGAGAGTCGTGAATCCAACAATTTCAAAAACATAGAGATTACGTATTTCAAAATAATTGTACCCTGGGAATCTAATGGTAATATCTAATTTTGAGCTCAATGTCCCTAAAGAGACCATTGGGGAATATCTATGAAATTAAAATTGAGAAAATTTTTTTTTTCAAATTCGTTTTCTACAAGAAATTATTCGACAGAAAATCCCCCTTGTGGGGCCCTAAGGCCCTTTGTAGTCCCCTAAAGAGATCTAAATGGGCCTGTTTAGCGCAAATATGAATTTGATATCAGCACATAATTTCCATCTATGTGATTTTTATTCAGTGAGGGTTTTTATCATTTCATCCCCCATCTAAGACACTTTTAGATCCTTTATAGTGTCCGAAAACAACAACCCTTTTAGGCTAAGACGAATTCGGACTTAAAATACATCGCAGGATCCAAAGTTGAGAAAACAATAAAATTAGGGTTCCTTATTGAAATTTCAAAGTTGGGCCCCACGAGGCCTTTGTAGGGAATTTGGGCCCGAAATATTTTATATGGAAAAATAATTGATTTTTCCAATTCTTGAAATCATGGTGTTGTGCAGTTCATCTGTTAACTCTAAGCTTAAGAACAAATAAAATCAATTTTATTGTCTAAATTTACTTTCAAACTAGACCAATAAATAATCAGTAGTAGAGGTGGAAAGAGAGAACCTAGCAATCGTTTTTCACAGGGATGTCAGCAATGTTAGTCACAATATCTCTGTGTTTTCGATCTATATCAACAAGTTGGATTCACGGTGAATATCCACGTATTCACGACTAGGTTGTATGAAAATGAAGAGAGAAAAAGGCACGTTGAAAATATCAACACTAACATGTCAGATTCGCAAGAAAATATTACACTTTACTGAAGAAAAATGAAATCATTTGTTTTGATCTGCAGCCAGCAAAATATAAAAATGAAACTCAAAACAAAACATCAAATGAGACGGAGCTAAAGATATAATCAAAAAACATTTAATTGCTTACGATTCTAACAGTAAAACTCACTCGCGTAGTTTTGTTGTAGAACAAGTACTACAAACAAATGCAACTCTAACAGAATCCAATAGTAACTAGACAACTATAGTCGAATCAGAAAATGTTGTAAGATCGGGCAGTGCCCCAAAAAAATACAGCACTCGACGAATGTAAGAGTCACTATCATTATCTATTTATCCTTTGTTGGTTTCAGAAATTTTTTTAAAATTTATCATTTCACTGTTATTTATTTTAAAACTTCCATTTATAAAAATATATAAAGTATTGGTACTCAGTGATTAACAAAAAATATATATCAATGTAAAAGTTAAAAAAAACTTGTTGTGTTATCATTACTCCTGCTAAGAGTAAAGAAGACGTGCAGTGAGATTTACATATTTAGTAAATTGAAAATGTATAATAATATATATCACATTATTAGAATTTAATAAGCAGGGTAAAATATTGGACACGTATTTTTAATTTAAAAAATATATATAGTAATTTCTTTATTAATGTGTTTCACCAATTTGAAGCAGATACTTTGTTTGGTTCTGCCCTTCTTGAACATATTCATTTAAAAAAAGTAATTTGTAAAATGTTAAACATTTTCAACGAAGCTTATACTTGATTCATTTGTGCCAAAAAATATCTCTAAACTTAGATCAGACATAAAATCGTGTTAAAATAACAACAACAAAAGGTTCATTTCAAGATTGTAGATGGTTGAGGGGATTTTAATCATTAGGTTTTTGTTTACAGCACTACACTAATGTGTTTCTGTTGTTTTGTCTTTTTACTGATAATTTTAAAAAACAGGCCGTTTTAACAGAGTTAGCAACAATGTGTTTTATTTTAGTCTTTTGAATCTGTATTTTGTAATAAATTATAAATATCTTTTTGAGGAAATGGTAAATTAATTTTAATCTTTATACAACCAATTAAAATTTTTTTGAAAAATGAAATTAAAATATAGCACTACAATCATTAGGCGAACGATATACATTAAGAAGAATCCAAATAATATGATTGTTTACTTTTATATGTTGTAAAAATCTGAAATATAAATATATTAATAATATTATAACTCCTTTCGTAAATAATTACATTTATTAAATCTTTTATTTTTATTGTTCATCATTCATATTTATGTTTTTTATACGAAATAATCTTTACCTTATCAAGTTTTAATATTTTTTTTTAAATTTTAATTAAATTAAAGAAACCATAATGTATTTGGAATTGTTAGAAAACTAATTTTGTAAACTAGAATACATTGCTTCTTTTGAAAACCAAAAATATTATTCTAAGTTCATGCATATATGTCATAGTAGATTTAACGGAAATTTTCTCATAACTTAAATAAAATTTCCCCATTGGTTTTGATAATTATGGGTCACTGCAATTACCCATAATATCTGTGTAACTCCCGCATAAAATCACGATAAAATTAACCGCTTTAGTATCTACACAGAAAACAATTGGTATTTGTTGTGTAAAGCTTCTCTAGGATGTAAGTTTATCTACATAACTGATTTTATATTTATTAACATGTAAATATGTTTGATTTTTGATTTTAAAGAGTTGATATTAAAGTAGTAGATTTCCCCCCCCCCCAAATTAAAGGCAATGATAACAGGTGAGATTGTGCAATTTATAATAACACATAAAAGAAATATATAAAAATAAATAATTACTCTTAATATGTTTTATGAAATTACTTATAATTAAAGTTTTAACAGTGTGGAATTCAGCATTATTATTATTTTTTATTTTGAAAAAAGAAGTGAGAACTATAAGGTGTTTTATTCATTTAACCTAGAGACAGCACAATTATTAACATCAAGATAGATCGGCAGAGATCTCACTTCTCACATAAGCACTTTTTATCTTCACATCAAGTTCCAACAGCTGGCGCCCAAAGGTAAAACTTAATATATTGTTTACAAAGTGTCCTACAGGTGAAAACTATTTTATTGTGTCCTCTCTTCTCTTCTCGACTCTACCTATTGTAATTTGTAAAAGAAAAATTATTTGTAATATATAAGTTGTAATAAAATGTTAAAATATTAATTTTTTTTAAATACCCAGTAGTTTATCAATCTAATTACAAAAGTAAACACCCGAGCTTCACACGCTAAAAATATAAATCATGTCATCTACATTTGGTGAAACGTTTAAGACATTTATGTACTTTAATAAGGTAACTTCGTGAAAGGAATCAACCTAGAAGAGCGAAAAAACTAAAATCGACAGATTTGTAGCCTCTAATCTTCTTTAGTTAATCACCAGGCATTTTAAATTAAATAAATCGAATGGATTGTTTAATTGGGTGAAATATTACCACCAAATATGACTTTCTCCTATATGTTATAGAGATAATATTGTAGAGTTGTGAACGATATCTCTCTACTTCATCAGTCATATAAAGTCTGTCCATCTGTCACATGTCAGTTGTCTTTGAAGTGCTCTACAGCACACAAAACGAAAAATAATTAAATATGATAAGTGGACATAGTTTAACCGAATCTCCGACCATTTTACAATTTTTATATTGATTTATTTTGTAACTAAAAATTTAGAGCCTCCTACTTTAAGAAAAAAAACAGAAAATTAAGATGACCAAATGTAGCTCATAAGTATTCAAACAAGACTTATTGATCATCCTATTTCCAAAAACGCCTAGTTAACAATTTTTTATAAAACATTGAGCTGTTATAGATAAGTAATTTTTAAAATGGTGTTTACAACATGCAAAATTACAAATACCGAATAATTAAATGAAGGAATCAAAATTAGTAAAAAGGGCAATGAGGTTTGACAGACGTAATTAGAAACTCAATTTTATTCAAATTATATTTACGCTAAGAACGAAATATTGGTAAAAAAAAATCAACTTTAATATTATTTTAGATATGAAATTAAATATTCTAAAGCCCTTTTTTATTATTGACAACTACCCAACTCTAATTTTTGCTTTATGATTGACAAATTCGGAACTCTCATTTTTGCTTTATAATTAACAACTTCCCAACTCTCCGTTTTGCTTTATAATTAACAACTTCCCAACTCTCCGTTTTGCTTTATAATTAACAACTTCCCAACTATCACTTTTGCTTTATAATTAACAACTTCCCAACTCTCCGTTTTGCTTTATAATTAACAACTTCCCAACTATCACTTTTGCTGTATGATTAACCACTTTTGAACTCTCATTTTTGCTTTCTGATTGACAACTTCCGAACTCTCGTTTTTGCTTTATGAATAACAACTTCCGAACTCACATTTTTGCTTTATAAATAACAACTTCCGAATTCACATTTTGGCTTTCTGACTGAAGACTTCCGAACTCTCATTTTTGCTTTAAGAATAACAACTTCCGAACTCACATTTTTGCTTTAAGATTAAAAACTTCCGAACTCACATTTTGCATTGTTATTATCAACTTCCGAATTCACATTTTTGCTTCATGATTATTAAATTCGGAACTCACATTTTTACTTTACGATTAACAAATTCCGAACTTTAATTTTTGCTTTATAATTAACAACATTTGAACTCTTATTATTGACATCGATTCCTTTACCACTTAGGTTTGATGATGAATGTAGGAAACAGTTTTTGCATTATTTTTCATAGTTTGTTTTTAGTTCAGTTTTTTCAATAGTTTTTATTATTAAATGAGATGTAATGAACATGAAACCTTGAAAATATGTGGTTGCTGGGTTTAGAGATGTTTGTTTTGAAATAAGGATAACAAGGTGGGTTTCTTTTTAATTTTCAAAAAGTGTTCGGTAAGTCCAAAATGTTTTTTTTGGAAAAGAGTCTTGTATAATTTCGGGATAGGAGGGACCCAAGGTTTTGGTTGGTGATCGAAGGAATTATTGGGCGTGGTAAATATTATTTGAAACGTGGTTAAAATGGCAAATTTTTTTTCAACAGAATGGAAACGTGCTGGGAAATTCCCATTCCACCTGCGACCAATTCTATCAGTAACCTCAACTTCGGTTGTTTGATTTTTTTGATTTTTTTTAATAGAAAATATTGTTTAACCATATTTCCATTAACGTGACGATACTCTCTGATGTATTCACTTCTTCTATGAAAACCCGTATGATGGAAAAAGTATTTATTTCGAAAAAGTTCAATATTGACAAAATGGAGGAGACAGACATTTATAAAACAAAAGCTCTTAATTCCACAATGTTTAGTAATCATAGAAGAAAAGTAACGTAAGAATTTATAAAAAATAAATAAATAAAATATATGTGGAGAGTTAAACATACAATAGATTAAAGAAAGTAGTTTAAAAAATTAAAACGAATAATTAATAATAACTTAAAACCCTATAAATCCACTTTTTTTAACTTAAAAGTGGATTTAATAAGTAATTATTTAAGTAGTAAAATCTATATTTAAGCATAAATAACAAGATTATAAACAATACCCAATTATTGTTATTAAGTTAGCTAGGCTAAATTTAAAGATATTTAAAACTTAAAAAAACAAATAAAATATATATTTCCACGTAAATCCAAACTTAACCAGAGAACATTCTATTTCTAGAAATGTATATCCACAATTTTGCTTTCATAATTTGCCCAAAATAATAACCTTTCTATGTAATTTTTTTAAATTAAATATATAAACCGAATTATTTTTGCTCTAAATGACGTCATTAATTACACCGGTTTCACTACCAGCTGGGAAGTTCATGCTACTAAAATATACAACTTGACAATTTGATATTTTGCAGAGATAGTTGTTCTGGTTATAAATACATCTTAAATATTGAACGTAAATAATTTATGTATCTAAATATATTTTCATTGTTAAAACTATTTGGACGTTACCATAGCAACTCTTTTGTATAAAACGACTTTTATATTAACCTCTGAACTTGAACATCGGTAATTTTTATATTTACATTAAAAATGATATTCTAGCTACAACAAAGGGCACTCAAATTCAATACAAATTCATTTGGACGAAATATCTCATTGATAATCCCTCTTGCTGCCTATTTTGTGTGAGCTTTATTTAGTTGTAATTTTCTTTATTAATTATATTTTAATTAGTTTACCATTACGATGAAACCCTGAAATGCTTGGTGTGAAATCGAAAATAAAAATAGTTTTTTCTATTGTCTTAATAATAACTACTATCGCATTGACAATATCGATCTTTTGTAAAAGTTTTACTTCTTTTGAAAATAATTATTCATTTTCGGTTTTTACTTTTCTTTAAAATAAACTTGTCATTAACAACATAAGAGATAATGTTTGTTAAAGGTTGATTAATTTGAGGTTATGTTTCTAAACACATTCAATTTTATATGGAAATAAAGAAAAATGTAAGTTGTCAAATAAATACTATTTTTTCAAAACTTTTTTCTTTTACAAAAAGTTAGGTACATATAATTCATAATATAATTAAATAAACTTCATTTTTACAATTCTTGCTCCAGCATCGTACAAACACATACACACACAAAATATTTTAAAATGAGAATTTTTACTGTCTAGCATTAAATTGAATAATTACGAATATATTTTTATCGATGCGTTTGAATAAAATTTAAGTCAAACATAACTATAAGCAAATTGGGCAAACATTCGGTATTTTTTTCTGTTGTGCAACGCATATATCTTTTGTTGTGATGGGTTTTTTCTTATTGTCTACTTTTACTACAATTTCCACACGTTTATGTAGTGTTTCACTTATTGGTACATCTTCTACAGTATCTTCACTTGGCGTTTCATTCACTTGTTTCTGGTCTCCTTCACTTAACTTTCCATATTCTTGTTCATTGCTTTCATCAATATCTTTACTAGATGTTACATTTTCAAGCATCTTGTTTACTGCAAATGCTCTACTTATTAATTCATCCTTTTGTGTCTTTTCTCGTTTAGTATCATTAATTGCTGTTTCATTTCCTTTACCATGTGTTTTATATTCTTTTTGTGTATCAATTTCTGTATTTTTATTTGAAGTTTTCTTTTCTGCTTCAGTGGCAATATGTATAAATTCATCTGCTTTTTTCTTGCCTCCAGTATATATATGTATAGCTTCATCTTCTATATTCTTCATTCTTTCAGTAGGTTTTCCTGATGTTTCATTTCCTTTATTTTCCATACTCTGGTTTTTAACTTCTTGTTGTTTCTCTCCTTCAGTCACTTTATTTGCTTTTATATCTTCTGGTTTCTTCTTTATTTCAGTAGGTTTTTCTGATTTTGCATTTCCTTTATTTTCTACACTGTGTTTTTTATCTTGTTTTTGTTTATCTCCATCAGTAACTTTATTTGATTTTTCATCTTCTGTTTTCTTCTCTATTTCAGTGGGTATTTCTGATGTTTCATTTCCTTTATTTTCCATACTCTGTTTTTTAACTTCTTGTTGTTTCTCTCCTTCAGTAATTTTATTTGCTTTTTTATCTTCTTGTTTCTTCTTTATTTCAGTAGGTTTTTCTGATTTTGCATTTCCTTTATTTTCTACACTGTGTTTTTTATCTTGTTTTTGTTTATCTCCGTCAGTAACTTTATTTGATTTTTCATCTTCTGTTTTCTTCTTTAATTCAGTAGGTATTTCTGATGTTTCATATCCTTTATTTACCATACTCTGCTTTTTAACTTCTTGTTCTGTATCTCCCTCAGTAAATTTATTTGCTTTTCTATCTTCTGGTTTCATCTTTATTTCAGTAGGTTTTTCTGATTTTACATTTCTTTTATTTTCTTCACTCTGGTTTTTATCTTGTTTTTGTTTTTCTCCGTCAGTAACTTTATTTAATTTTTCATCTTCTGTTTTCTTCTTAATTTCAGTAGGTATTTCTGAAGTTTCATATCCTTTATTTTCCATACTCTGCTTTTTAACTTCTTGTTGTGTATCTCCCTCAGTAACTTTATTTGCTTTTTTATCTTCTGGTTTCATCTTTATTTCAGTAGGTTTTTCTGCTTTTACATTTATTTTATTTTCTTCACTCTGGTTTTTATCTTGTTTTTGTTTATCTCCGTCAGTAACTTTATTTGATTTTTCATCTTCTGTTTTCTTCTTTAATTCAGTAGGTATTTCTGATGTTTCATATCCTTTATTTTCCATACTCTGCTTTTTAACTTCTTGTTGTGTATATCCCTCAGCAACTTTATTTGCTTTTTTATCTTCTGGTTTCATCTTTATTTCAGTAGGTTTTTCTGCTTTTACATTTCTTTTATTTTCTTCACTCTGGTTTTTATCTTGTTTTTGTTTATCTCCGTCAGTAACTTTATTTGATTTTTCATCTTCTGGTTTCATCTTTATTTCAGTTGGTTTTCTTGATTTTTCATATGCTTCATTTTCTGTACTCTGTTTTTTATCTTGTTTTTGTTTATCTCCTTCAGTAACTTTAATTGCTGCTTCATTTTCTGGCTTCTTCTTTATTTCAATAGGTTGTCTTGAGGTTTCATTTCCTATTTTTTTCAAACTCTGTTTTTTATCTTCTTTTTGTTTATCTCCTTCAGTAACTTTAATTGATTTCTCATCATCTGTTTTCTTCTTTATTTCAGTAGGTTTTTTTGAAGTTTCAGTTCCTTTATTTTCCATGCTCTGTTTTTTATCTTGTTTTTGTTTATCTCCTTCAGTAACATTAATAGTTGTTTCACTGTCTTGTTTCTTCTTTATTTCAGTAGGTTTTTTTGAAGTTTCATTTCCTTTATTTTCCATACTCTGTTTTTTATCTTCTTTTTGTTTGTCTCCTTCAGTCTCTTTAATTGATTTTTCATCTTCTGTTTTCTTCCTAATTTCAGTAGGTTTTCTTAATGTTCCATTTACTTTATATTCCATACTCTGTTTTTTGACTTGTTTTTGTTTATCTCCTTCAGAAACTTTAATTGCTGTATTATTTTCTGTTTTCTTCTTTATTTCAGTAGGTTCTCTACCTTCATTTCCTTTATTTTCCATACTCTGTTTTTTATCTTCTTTTTGTTTATCTCCTTCGGTAACTTTATTTGATTTTTCATCTTCTGTTTTCTTCTTTATTTCAGTAGGTTTTCTTGATGTTTCATTTCCTTTATTTTCTATACTCTGTTTTATATCTTGTTTTTGATTATCTCCGTCGGTAACTTTATTTAATTTATCATCTTCTGATTTCGTCTTTTTCTCCGTAGGTTTTCTTGATTTTTCATTTCCATCATTTTCTGTACTCTGTGTATTAGCTTCTTGTTGTTTATCTCTTTCAGTATTTTTATTTGCCGTTTGTTCTTTTTGTTTTGTATCTACTTCAGTAGCATTATTTATTTTACTTGGTGTTTCATATTTATACGTCTTATCTTTTATATTTTCTTTAATCTGTTGCCAATCTTCTTGTTTCATAACTTCTTCTTTATCAGTACTTGGTGTTTCATCTTTTAGATCTCCCATAGTAATATTACTTTTAATTTTATTTATTGGTATGTTATCACTTTTTGTATTTTTACTTTGAGGCTTTTTTGATTCGTCTATATTTGCAATTGTTTCCTCACTTTCCTTATCCATCGTTTCTGAATAATCGTCATAATAATCTAAATATTCCGTTGCCATTCTTCTCTTTACTCCGGAGTTATTCTGGGTAGATTCTTTTTCTTCTTTATTACGTGATCTAATGTTTCTTGGTACTACCAAAGGTTTCTGAACCAAAAGTTTGTTACGTTGTAACATTGAAGGTGATTCCAAAGTTATTGTTTTAGTATCTCGTGGTTGAACATTACTTCGTTCTAGTCCTGGTTTTATATTTTTACTCACGGTATTCACTATAGAGTTCTCATCTTGTTGAGTTTGTTCCTGCCTTTGGGGTTGAAAGATAAAAAAATCTTGATCATTCAACTGTCTCTTCTTAGTTTTCATAAGAATCGTACTCTCCTCTTTCCCATCCTTTAAAATGTACTCCATTCTCCAATTCACAGATCGCAAGTCGCAATAGAATGGTAACACACAGAGTAACACTACTGTCGTCAATGCATAAGTCAGTTTGTCCATCTGTGAAAAATGAAAAGACGAGGAAATTTAATTTAGTCGAGGAAACTTTGTTCATTTTTTAAAATAGTCTTTTATACGATTTTAATTTTTTTAAATGTTCGTCTACTTGTAAAAGCAATTTATAGTAATTAAAGTTTACGTCCTACATTTTAAAGTATATAAACAACATTTAATCAATTTATATTATTTTAAAAGTGTAACTTTCTAATCTTATCTAATGGGTCGTTGTACCTGAATGTGACATAATTGTTTAGAATTTCCAACACGAAACCCAAAAATGCCAACCTAATTGACAATATTCTGGTACAGTATAAACGAAACATTTATATATTTGGAACTGGTTAGGAGGCTTTGAGAGTAGCTTATTATAATTATGACGTAGAAAAAAATAATAATTATAATTACCATTCCAAATTCTACCACTCTGTGGGCCCGACATTCAATTAACAAATCATTCAATAAAATCAACGTCTACCAGCTCCCTAAATATTGTGTTCTTTTTACATCTATTATCAATAAACACAAATTTTTATTCTTGTAGGTAACTACTTTATGTAGTATCGACTATTTTAAAACGATCTTAAATTTTAATTATATAGGTTTGGATTTTTATAGGCTAGAAAATTTGTGCAATGTTCTTACACTGTTTATTTATATTTCTACTCAGCGTTTATCGAAACGAGAGGTGGCACGGTTTATTCCTCGAAATTTTGAAACATAATCCGATTTCGAATAAAAAGCTCAATTCCAAACCCTTTTATTTAATCCAAACAATTTCACATGTGGGAGTTTATGTTTTAATATAGGCTATCTTGGATATACCAAAACTGTTTGGATAACATAAAAATTTTAAATCGAACATAATTTGAGAAAATATCAGGAACTAAACCGTGGCACACCATATATTAAAAATTACTCAGAAAAAAATTTTTTTTTTAATAATCATTTTAAGAATGCCCCACCCATATGATATACATGAGAACCATCAACTGAATACTGTACTTCTAACAATTATCATGTAATTACATATCTAACAATAACTCACCATTCTTAGTGGAATCTCAGAAGTTCTGTAAGTAAATACCAAGAACACATTATTCCTGTACCATTTCATGAGTTTAGATTAATTTAATGAGTAATTAAATATAATTTTCCATTCATGAATATTAATTATTCGATTAAATCCTGAAAAAAGCATTAAACATTCACAAGTAATAAAATCAAATTATAATAAGGAATGAAAACTATTGTAGACGACTTCTACTTACATTTCAATAACATTGAATTTAAGTAACTATAACTGTTATATCTCTTAGTAATACACAATTTTGACTACAAGATTATTTCTTCGACACTTTCCCATAATTCAAATAATCATAGTTATACTAGATCTGGACACCTGATTGGAAGACGATATAGGAAGGAAATTTTGTTTCTTAATAACACTCTGAAATTCCTATTAGCTGATGTTTCTCGGTATATATAAATGTAGTAATGTTCTGGCTTTTGTTTGTATGATAACGCGACTTCTCAAAATGAATAATTTGTCATGAAAGACTAACATAAACTAACAAATATATACACAAATGTCTTGGTTCCGTTTCTTATTATCTGGTGTTAGAATGTCGAAAAGAGAAAGAGTTAAACTCTCTATGCTAAAAATTCTATAATATTAAAGAAAATAATTAAAATAAAATAGTTCAATGATGTTTAGTTCAAATGAAACAAATACAATTAAATGTCACCTAAGGTAATTAACAAGTTATTACTTGGTAATCCAGCAGCTAACTTTCAATTTCTTTAACAATCGATACATAATTGATCGTAAAACAAAAAATCCAACATTTATTAGCACTAAGACTTCTAACTCATTGACAAGAAATTATCAGATAAAGACAGGTGAACTAACAATTGAATTACCTTATATGGTTTTCTCCAGGTGACTTCTTTTCTTTTTTTATCTTTTTTTTTTTTTACTAACGTTTTTCAGAGCATCTGCTCCATCTTCAGAGTTCTGTTCACTCAGTTGAGATCGTTAACAACATTAAAACATAAAATATAAAAACACACGGAAATATATATACACATAACTTATCGTATCGCGACACTTGGGATGCGCATCATATCGATGTCTTAGGACAACTCCATTTGACAACTCAGAGTTGTCCTAGGACATCGATATGATGCGCATCGCAAGTGTCGCGATACGATAGGTGATGTATATATATATATATATATATATATATATATATATATATATATATATGTCCGTGTGTTTTTATATTTTATTTTTTAATGATGTTAACGATCTCAACCGATTGAACAGAACTCTCAAGATGGAGCAGATGCTCTGAAAAACGTTAGTAAAAAAAAAAAAAAGTAAATAAAGAAGTCACCTGGCTGATACCATATAAGGTAATTCAATTGTTAGTTTAAACAATAGTGACTTGGATACTAGCAACATGATTCTTAAGACAGGTGAATTGAATTAACATTTTACTGTAAGTATTTTTATTTTGTATGTTTTGTTTCGTTGCAATTATTAACTTTTATATTCAAGTAATTAATGATAGGGTATTAGTGAAGTGTAGAGATGAGAAACATTTTATTTTTTACCTTTTGTTCTTAAGAAGACACAGTAGCAAGCTTACGTTCTAATTTTATAACGAGAACACATACGAAACAGATACGAATTGTAATAAAATCTACTTTAATAAGTTTGATTAAATCGAGTTTAGTCTATAAGGAAAACCAATAAAGTAATGATCACCATCTCATCGAAAAATCTCATTCTTTAGTTAAAAGTAAAAAACGAAATAATGTGAAATAAATAGCCTGTTTTGATATCTATCAACTTTTTAAGACAATGTTGAAATTAATGAACCAACTCGTGTGCAAAACAACAAATATTATATATTTTTATATATTATAGATTTATTTATTTATATCAAATGACACAAATTTATAAATTATTATGAATCTCAAGAGGGAACTTTTAAAAGTCATAACTTTATCGTAAAAATACTAATAAAAACATTTAAATGCTTATAATCTACAAGTTATATTACAGTGACTTATGTATATACTAGCAATTTTTGAAATAAATAATAAAAAGTTCATTGCCTCCCCCTCTCCCAAAACCAACAGAAAGCCTTGACAATAATATTTAGCTCAGCTATTTTGATGTTTTCTACTTAGTCAAATTCAAAAAGCACTGATTTTCTAGAAAGGGTTACTCTTCCTGAATCAGTATGTTTTAAAAGATTTTTTTTTTTTACATGACTGTTTCGAGATAATTCTTTAAACTTTAGCTCAAATAATTTTTTTTTCTGAATTTATAAAACAAAAAATCTCTTGTTCTATCTGACAGATTATAACTCCAAAACAGCTGATCCAATTTCAGTGCAGTTTTCATTCTCCTGGTCACGAATTAGCCTATAAATGGTTCAAAGATGCAACACTATTGTGAAACTCTCTGTGTGTGTCTGTAGGTAGGTGTAAATTATAATAAGTATATTATTAATTAATATAAGGTTTAGAACAATCAACTATTACAACTTACACCTACCTCAAGAGAAGAGGTCTTCAAAATGTCCACACTTTCACGGGCCCCCTTAAACTCTCTTATAATTACGTGATTACATGACTATATAGTTGAAATTTTCAATTTTGATTATTTTTCCATAATATACACAATTTCAAGTTACCGTCTAATTATACGATTTTGATAAAAAGTAGAACTTCTCATAGTGGGTACATTTTTGTTTTCCTCAATATTTTTTATCAATTTATACACTCTCTTATTTTCTCACAATGCTTTTATGACTTTATACATGTTTATAAACTGTTTTATGATTTACAAAAGATATTTTTATTGACCCAAGATTTAACACAGTTTCAACTATTTTTTTTTCTTCAAAAAGGATATAATCTTATTTTAAGCAACATATACATGAGATTACACAATCACAAACGTAAGTTTTTCTGGAAATGGTTAGTTTACGAACAAATATTGAATTTTAACAGTATTTGATGATGTCTTGTAGCCGAATTTTTTGTAATTTTCCCCATCTACAAATTACATTATATAATTTGAAGATGTCTTGTAGCTGAAACTTTTTGTAATTTTCCCATGTTCAAATTACAATAAATAAATTACATGATTATGTCTTGTAGTAAAAATATTTATTACTTTTCCCATGTACAAACTCCATTAAAACGACTATCTGATGATGTATGGACAGCCGAAACTTTCTAAATGTTGTACTATTAAGTAAAAAATACCTATTTACCATAGTTTATACTAAATTGTATGTGGGACCCAATATTAAATTGTATTTTGATATTGTAATATCTCTATATCAATGAGCTCTATGCCCAATTTTAGAATTTTTAGTAATTTTCAGTGTTTGTTGTTTCTATTAGTCCAGCCACACGTTTTAAAAGAAGTACAGATTTTGAAAATTTCTTGTCACATTGTGTGCAAACTTTCAACCATACTCAAGTTTTAAAAGAAATACAGATTTTGAAAATTTCTTATAATACATGTAGCAAGAAATGTTCATTAGTCTTAATGTCTCTTATATAGCTTAACATTTTTTAAAAAAACATTACAATTTTATATTCATCTATGATTTTTCTAATATAATGTATAAACACTTCCACTGTTTGGGCTAATTAGACGTTGAAATGATAAAATTGAATTTTAAAACCTACAATTTTAAAAATTCTATATTTTTGGAGACCTATTTCTAGAATATGGGCCTACGCTATTAATAGTTCCATTATTATGGCTATGTTCCAGGAGGCTATGATACAATTTTAGTGCCATCAAATATTTTAGTGACATACAAACAATCTTTTAATTGTGTAATTTCTTAAACAGACTTGTACGTTTTAGATATATTGTAAACTCATTTGTACAGATTATTTTTCAAATTAAAAATTCTTATGTTTAATATCAATTTATTCTTTTTTTTCAATACTACACTGATCTATGATCTGTGTAGTCAAAATCATAATCAATTGAATCATTTCACTGTACTGAAACTTGAATGTTGTTTTTCTATTTTTTTTTTTAAATACACAATTTTTCATTTCATATAACAATCTACACATCAAATTAATCAATTCAAATATCTCGGAAAAAGTCAACATAATGCATAGTTTAGGCACAAAATTTATTTTTATAATTACCTGATGAAGGCTTTGTACAGAAAATTTGAAATTTTTTTAAAAATTTTACAGTCTAAAATTTGGTGGCTATTATCTATTTCTAACAGTTCTAACATATTAGGGGACCAAAAATTTTAAAAAATTGGAAATGTCATTATTTTCCAAATAATTTCAAAAACAATTTATAATTTCCATCATTTATATGGACCGTGAAAGAACCAAACTACTAATAATCAATATAATCATATAAATGTTCGAGATTTTAAGGGGGCCCGTGGAATTGTAGATATTTTGAAGACTAATATTCTCTTAGACTGTAGGTAGGTGTAAGTTATAATGCATGATTGTTCTAAACTTATATTAGTTAATACTAAACTTATTATAACTTACACCTACCTACAGTTACACAAAGTTTCAGCAATATTTGTTGTTAGTTACAATGTTGAAATATGATTTGAACGCTATATAATATGTAATTGGAACAAAGTCATTTTTTAAATCAGTTCAGTGTTTCTCAGTGTAAAAATAAAAATTTGGACTCCAATTAAGAGGATATTATTATTGTTATATATATATATATATATATATATATATATATATATATATATATATATATATATATATATATATATGTGTGTGTGTGTGTGTGTGTGTATATATGGTGCACTTTCGAAAGATATATATATATATATATATATATATATATATATATATATATATATATATATATATATATATATATATATATATATATATATTTGACATTTGAACTACAACGGGTTCAAATCCATTGTTACCAAATCCGTGATTCTTTTACCAGTATGATTTCTAGCAGCAATCTCAACTTGCTTACACATAATGGTAAAACAAAACATTATTTACAAAAGGCCATTAGATGATAACACTTATCTCTAATCGTTTATAATCTTATCTTTACCTATTTACAAAATATGTTAATATTATCAAACAATATTATTGATACAAAAATTGGAAATTTATTTTTTATAAAGATTTATTTTATGTCTTACACTTTAAAAATGTTGTCTAATTCAAATTTAATTTGTATAATACCCTAATTGTGATATTTAAAAAAATAAATAACTCAATTCGTGTTGTTAAAGCAGGCAAATTATATATGTATACAAAGACTGACTTGTACAAATATTTAGATAATCGTATTTTTAAAATAAAGTTGGTTTATTTTTAATTTGTTGTTTTATAACTGAATTTATATTAGTTTTTTCGTACGAAATATACTTCACAAAATCTACCGGCTTGACCTTGATGAAATCAACAACTAACACCCACCACCCTTTTTAGAACTTATAGAGACAAAGGTATACTAATAGTCTCTCATCAGTGTAGAGGGATGTTCTGTAAATTTAGAGGTATATATTATGCAGTTACTCTCAACCTTTAGTGTAGCTAATGATAATATAACTCCTTTAACCACTAATTGTAATACATTATATAATAGAGTTGTGTTTGTGAGAGGTGTGGAGGTGTGACATCCCTGAGAGAAGATGACAGAATATCATGTTGTATTCTTGCACACAGTCAATTTCATCTAACATAAAAAAAAGCTATACTTATCAGAAATATGATTTTTATTTTTAAACTTATAGTAAACGTGTATCCAAGTCGCAAAGTATTACTAAAATACTTACCTTATTTTAAAAGTTGTAACTTATTTTGATGTTTTTTTTATAAATCAAATACGCGTTAAATGAACAAAATTGCGTTCCGTTTCACCTATGCAACATAGACGAATATATGAGTGGCATGGAGGAATTTAAAATATACAAGGCTTTTATAAACAGTCCAGACACTTTGTTGAACTACCAACTTAAATTTAAATCCAACTACTGGTATGACACAGCCATGAAAATACAAGATAATAACAGACCACCTAATCTCTGATACGTAATCCAATTGTTCCTCAAATTCCGTGGTGCATATCTGTCTCGTGTATTTGTTATGTTAAATATATATGTTATGTGATCATAATGTACTGACGACCTTCAAGGAGTGAAACTATTCCGATGATGAGATATAAATCCCGAAACGCGCAATTGTTTTATTAAAAAACATGAAAATATATCACTAGACGGAAAATAAGGTTAGTAGTTTTTATTTTTATTTTTATTCTACATAGTTTTTTAAAATTATTTGAAATATATTTCTCTAAATCTTATTTTTAATTTTTAATTCTCTTCTTTTTATTAGCTGTAAAACTTTCTATAGCAGCTGTAAAACTTTCTTAAGCAGTAGTAAAACTGCCTTCAAAGTGTGGTCGTTTCAATTAGTAAATCTCCAACGTAGAAAATTTTTTTGAGGTTAGATAATAATTACTCCTTTAAAATACATTAAAAAAACATATTTGCAAATTCCAAAATGATATATTTTTAAACTGTGCCTTACATTTATCTTACCTTTTCTTATACTTACATAAAATATAATGTTCTTTAATTGTGTCTGGAGGAAGGATAAACCACACAACATTATTTATATTTAGTTTTTGTAATACACTTTTAAATGAAAAACACACCTTTGGAAAACACGTTATATATATTTATACTCAACCATAAAAAAAATAAAAATCTTATATTTATTTGATTTTTAAATAATTATTATTGCCATAAATAGCTACGATTGATTTCAGCGACACTTGTTGGCCTTGTAGAGTTTTTAATTTTAGTAAATTACTACTTCAACATTACTTTTATTTTAACAAAATTTAGATTTTGTTAAATTATTTATTATTTTAAAATTAGCACCTGTTTAGTTAGCTCCCAATTTATCACCCGTTTGAATCAGAACCACTCCTAACCAATTTTTCCCTCTCTTATTTATTTTCTAATTTAATTTTTATTTATTTATATTTTTTATTTTCTTATTTTCTTTGTTTTTTTTTTATTTACAGCAACAATATTTACAGAAATTTAATTACAATTTATAAAGTTGATACAGTTTATAAATTAAACTTCATTTGCAGATAATTTTTGAATTGTAAAAATAAAATGAATGGATATGTCTCATTTTTACCGCATCACAACTAGTACATTTAATTAAAACACTTTTGTAAATTTGTATATACAATAAATTTATTCAAAAAAATAATTTGGTTATAAATTGTGGCTAATAAATAAAGATCGGGGTGGATTTTAAAACGCTACTGAACACTGTTGTAGTAAATATAAGTATTTAGGAATTTCCTTGAGCTTTCCAAAAAAAAAAAAAAAAAATAAAAAAAAATTCTATTTAATTAAAAACCTATCAATGATACATGAAATTTCACAATTATTCATTACCAAAAGCGCAAAAAAATTAACATTCTAAGAAATATAATACACTTTAGTAATATGATACAAAAACATTAATGACAGCGGCTAAGCTAATGTTTTTTTTTTTTACCATTACTCGTTAACCACATATTCAAAATACCGGAATTTTAGTCCATACTAAATCAATTTTTGAGGCATACCCTATATAAATTGTCTTCGATGAAAATAACAATAATTTTCAGACAAAATATTTTTGAAATAACGCTTATTTACAAGTTACGTATACATTTTTCTCTTTAAATATTATACAGTTAAATGCATACAAGATATTTTTTATACAATTTCAAAGGTTAAATGAGTAACATTAAGCCTATAAACATATTAAAAAATGAATGTTTTTTAAAAAAATTATCTACTTTAATCTCTTTTTTTTTAATGGTGGCATGAGTAATTTATTTGTGATGAATCAAGGTTTATATTCCTGCAGTTTTGGTGATTTTACGGTACAGTTTAAATTTTACGCTTTGTATAAGACAGATTTCTAGACATATGATATTTTAAACTTGACTTTGCTGGAAATTACTCTCTGGAGGTGAAGTCTTACTTTATTATTCATTGTAAGCTTAGTATATCCAATGGCTTACAGCTCTTGTATCTTGGTTCCTTTTTAGATTTTGTGAGATTCTTTTTTTTTTTTTTTTAGATTTTATCCTTTTTAAATAAATTATATAAAATAAATTTTATTTTAAACTATAGCCTAATATTTCATCGGTTTTTAAATTTATATCGAAATAAAGATGTTAAAAACAAATACTAATTATATTTGTCTAACCATACACCACCAGTAACCATACTCTTCTCTTCAACCCCTCCATAATAATATTACTTGATATCTGCAATGTTAACATAATAGACAAAACAATATAATTGCCCTTCGCTCTTTATTGTCAAACTAAATCAATCATGTCTTTTCTCTTCAAGAACACAACTCCTTTGTTAGTTACACACAGGGTCCAATTACAATAAACATTTACTTGAAGTTACTTTCGATTGTGATGGAGATGATATGACACTGAATTTGGTTTAATTAAGATATTGATTTACAATGCACATTCTTGGAATAATGCCCATTATTTATTTCTATTATATTACAAATATTTGAAGTATGCAATCGGCCTCTATAACGCACAACATTTATCCATCACTTAACAGTTACTTATTGAAAGTCCCTATTTTTTTTTAATCTATAAATACACAGAGTAACTAACAAAGTCTTTATCGAAAACACTTTACAAATTTAGAATCACTACAGCATTATGAATTCTTAAATTGTTGTATATATACATTTTTCTTCATCATTTCTACCATATCATTGTCTTTTTTTTTTGTCACAGAGTAGAAATAAAGTCAATAAAATTATTTGAAATAAGTATTTTTCGAATTTTGCATTCAATGTATTGTTCTTATTTTATTAACAGAATAACTAGAAAAAATATTTGTGCTATATGGCTGTAGTTACAGCCTCATCTTTAAAAACTATAATTTTCTCAGTTTTAAACACAACGAAACTATTAAAAATAATATTACAGGCAATACTTTGACTATTGAAAGTTGACAGTTTTTTTTTTTAATTTAAACTTCTTGCAAATGTAACTGTTCAGACAAATAGACACGAATAGATTTCTTAGAGAGTAAGTGTCTTGAAGCAACGTTCATCATTTTAATTTTGACTAAATTTTAGCATATTTTGCTAAAAAATCGTAATTGTTTGTGCTTTTTATTATTATAATGGTGTTTTTTTACTTCTTCACCAAATTCGATGTTGTGAAAACAAGTTAAAAAATTTTGATATATTGCTAAAATAATTTCAAATGACAAAGTCAATCACAGAGAACTTCTGGGCATCGGAGTACTGCAATTAACGACATTAGCTAAACAGAGAAATATAAATAAATGACAATAAGGATTTTTGCTCCCAGGGGTCCTCAAATAAAAATATATGCAAGAATTTTACATACATTTTTGACGATTTCAGAAGTTTCCTTGTACTACTTAAGTGTGATAAAACAAAAAGAGTCAATGACTTCTACTGTAATTTTAATAATTCCTTATTCCAGAACTTCCTCCACACACGCTATCATTATCCGATAAGATTATCATTTCATATCAAGGACAAGCTGAGCGTGTTATATATTTACTGAAGCATATAATATTTGAAATATTCTGCAATATGTTTTGTCAAGCAGAGATATTGTTCATCGTAGTGAAAGACTTTCAATGTTGAAACATTTCAGTCGTTCTAGATTTTATTCAAAATAAATTACTCACAAATTTTCTCCCTTGATAGATTCTATGACGCTTCTAACGAAATTGAACTTTGCCATCTGACAATTGTTCCTATCTAGATTAATTGTAATTATAATAAATGAGAGACTGAACTGTCACTCTTATAGTTTATTATATTAACCTATATCGGGAGAATTTTTGAAAGCAACGTTAACTGTAGAAACCTGGGGTGTACTCACTTGAGGAGTCCTCACTCTGGGCTTTGTGGTCAGTTCATTGTTGCGTACAACCTGAGCTCTATATAACCTACTTGAGGTGTAAAGCTACTGATGGTATTATAGAATAGAGAATGATTCCTCGGGACTCGGCTCTCGGTTTTTTTCTAACAATTACCTTAACTGTTTAATTCTAAGGTATAACATAGTTAACGGTATCAAGGAGTTACAGAGGACGTCCACCAAAACTCGAAACTGGCTAAATTTTAATGAATGTTTTTTTAAAGTGGTGTTTTTCTCCTTAGAATGGATTGAGTAGTTAAAGTGTTTGGCTTTACACACGACATTGCGTGTGAACGTTAAGATGAGTCTAAATATTTAATTTTTGTGAATATCCATTTTGCGGTCCCCAGAGTCTAAATAAGTAGAATAATGTCACCGTCTGTGGTCCGGTGGCTGTCATATATGTCGCGTGCACAGTGCCCAAACATGTGGACATAATTTAATCATGTCTGATGATTTTGGTTTGTATTTTTCAATACGTCAAAATTTGAGGATACCTAGCAAGTTCACTGACTAACATCTAATTTTTATCAAAATCAGCTTTATAGATTTTGATCAAATTTGTCCAAAACTGTAGCACCCAAGTACCAAAGTAAAAAGTATCGATAGCCATCTGTTTAAACATTTATCCAGTGAGTTATTGGTCAAATCAGAGATGAAATCTAATGAAGACGGACTTTCTAAAAAAGAGGTGTATTTCTTATTCCTTAATTAATGTTTAAGTACAACTAAGGACTAATAACATTCTCGAAATTTAAAATATATTTCTTAGCTATTATGTAAACTTCAATTCATTTTATATTTTTTATAATTAATAACAGTAAACGATACAACAGAAACACTTTTAGCTGTTATATAAATAATTATTTAAAGTTTAAAATAACATACACAACTCAAGCTATTATTCAAATCGTATAAATTACGGAAGAAATGAGAAAAATAGGTTTGATATTTGATCAAAATACTTCCAAATTTCGCCAATAAATCTGGAGTTGTTTTTTTAGAGCGTTACACATACTCCAGACAGACATGCAATGGAGAGATTTAACGCCTAAATCAATTTTTTTTTCACCAGGAAAACTCAAAAATGATGTATCCTTTAAAAATTCAAAACCTGTTTTTGACCAATGACAGTACTTTCTAAAAACAACGTGCATGTGTGATGATAACAAAATACTTGTAATATTTGTTAAAAGTTTGATAATAGTTACAAATAAGTCTATGAAGAATATTTTTTAATGATTTGAAGTTTACTTAATCTACTTTACAAATTATGATTTGTTCAAAACCAAATGTCAAACGAATGTTCTGCATTTAAGCATGAAAATTTACCGGAAGCAAGGTGATGAAGCGGGGTTAACTGTTCAACTACCGACTAAATACCTTCTTAATTAAAATACGCTTTTAGACAACAAGACTTCAACGTGGAATTTAATTAATATCTTGGAAATTTTATTTTAAAGTTTAAATAAAAACCTAATCGGAATCGGAATGCTCTGAAAATTAAAACATTCTCAACAATATAAATTAAATTAATAAAGATTTTATTGTTTTTTACATTTAATGTGAGAAACTTTGTTGCAATAATTACAATACTAAGAGGCTAATAAAAGTACCAGATAAAATGTAAGTGTATCTTATAACAAAATATGGAGTTTCAACAAGAAATATCTGCTGTTACATTAAAATAATTTATACCTAATTAACTATTGCACATTGACCGTAGAAGACACAATTTCTCGACGTATTTATTTTTTAAGGTTAGGCTTAAATATTTCAAAGGTTAAAGTGATTAGTTTGACTATAAAATAAATGGAAATTTATTGTATATCCCAGAGTTTACACCTAAATTGACACATTATTAACAAAATGATCAAATTGTATTTGCAGTCACTACCTTAAAACTGTACTAAATTTGCATTGATATTACAGTAAAAGCAAATAAAATTAGTCATCCAAGACGATTAATAACGTACATATCTTACTATTTGCATCACTACAAGTATTTCTTAATTTGTTGTTCACAGTATGTGCTAAATACATAGAACTCAATTATCTTTACTGGCTATATATTACTGAATAGTTCGTTTTTCGGTTAACCAATATTTCACAGTTGCATTCATTCAATATTTCTCAGTTACTGTCTACGTTTCTGAATTATAAATAATTGACATTTATCTCTCTTTTCCTTTGATAATTTAACAAAATAAATATTTCCCAAATTTAATTTAAAGAATATTAGTTTAGTAATAGTGCAGAAACTGCGGAAGGAAAGGGACAAATCTATATTTCGTCCTTCAGGGATAACACTTGCAATATAACTCTGAGTAGATTAAGATGTCTGGAACAGGAACACCATGGATAAATGATTGTTTATTTGTCCATTCAAGCATTGCTTCAACCAAAACTAATGGCGTAGAAGTACCTGAACTGACTTCCCCCATTATAATATATAAACAACAGCTTGAACAACCAGACATGCCAAATTGGAGAGTTTACATCTTCATGGTGTCTTCATTATAAAGCTTATATTTGTAGTTATCTACACAAAGACTTTGTAAGTAAAAAATTATAATTTGTTAAAAAAAAGTAAGATATTTCTGAAGACGTCCAACATACAACATCAAAACCTCACTCAAAAACACATGTTTTAACAATGATAGGTAATAAGTATTATTGTTTCAACCCCATTAAATCTTGTTATTATTTATTGATAAGAACATAAACAAGAATGGCACGTTGATGATGGACTTGAGAGGGAACTAAATGGCTTTGAGTTAGGCAAGGAGTTCTTTTTTCCAAAAGGCAAATATTTTAATTACAATGTGCTTAATAATCACCTTTTAAATTTAACTGACTACCCTTTACCCTTTCTCTAAGCTTTAGTCAACTGCCCTTTACACTTTGATAACTTTCTCAATTTTAACTACATAAAAATTATGTGTTAACCAGTATCTCAGGTTTAACTAGGTACCAATCTAACTTTCAACTAACATTTCTGTTTCAACAAACCACTCTGTAAATAAGGATAAAATAAGCACTAAGCTACAGTTTCAAATGTATTTGAAACTGTAGCTTAGTGCTTATTTTATCCTTATTATGGGGTTTTCAACAAGTAGTTACTGCTGTTACAGTTAAATTCACTCTGTAAATATTAATCTAGGTTTTAACCTGTCACTATTTTGTAGAAGTATTGAAAGACTGCAGGTCACACAATCTGTGGACCTTTGTCTCCCTATCAAAGGCGTATGTAATCATACAGTCTACAGTGTGATAACCACATTTCACGCGGGTATTATGAGTTGCCTAGCCAGCGACCCGCAGGTGTTTATCAAACTCTAAGGGGAACTATATCCACCCTCCTTCCTTCAGGCCTACAGGGACACTTGGTGCTTGTCCTTGAAACGGGACAGTTGATTAGCTGTTCGTTATATCTATGTTCAACATGTGCTTTAATATCGCAGGAATACGAATTTGGGAAATAGTTCGGACGACCCTTAGTGAATTCCCCGGAAGCGTGCCCCAAAATTATATCAATAATAATTAATTTTCGTAAGAAAAACCAACTCGATTGTCGGTTAGGCCGAATGATTTAAACTTAGGCATGCCATTTATTTTAATGAAACTGGAAAGTTAATTTATTCATATTTAAAAATAGTTTAATTAGTTAATAGTTATAAATTTAGGGACGCGTCCAAAAATGGCTGATCAAGTGGGACGAATCGATTGTAAGGTCGGGCGGGTCGACAAATTGTAGAATCAATTATCCTGGCCTCAATTAATTCAGCATTCCCCCCTAACTCTCCCCAATGGGCACCGAGGCAACATTGTTGCTTTTTAACGAGCACCAAATAGCCGCAACAGTTTTGGAAGAGGTGTTATCTTCATGAAAAGATTGGACAATATGTGCTTGGATAGTGAAATAGTATTGCAAGAGGTGTTAAAAAACATATATATTTCTCTAAATTGAATAAATGATGGCTAATTAAATCCAAACCTCAATTTGTATTGCCTCTAACATAGAGTTATTTATACTGATACAAAATTATAAAATAAATATTGTTACTCTTCAATTTAAAATATTTATACTACCACATGTTTCAAATTTATTTAATATATAAATAATACATTGCATATTTTCAATCTTTAAATTACTGTTTACATATTACGGTTATTGATTTATATTCATTTTATGTATTTACGGGTAAAATTGTCTATCAATTTTGATTAAAATATTATTTCTCCATTTCCTACAAATGTTTTGGAGATAATATTGTAAAATCATCAAAAAAATAATAAATTCATTCGTTTTATAATTATTTCCTTATTCGCTTTTATGGTGATTGATATCAATATTCCGATATCTTATTTGCCTTTAAGTGGCCCATGCTTATCTACACAAGTTTTATCATCATCGTCAACTCCATTGTCTGTATTTTTATTTAGGTTTACTTGGGATGTTGTATTTGAGATTTTCTTTTCCAAATTAAACGGAGTGCCTACTTCCATTTTCCTAGCCACGGGTTTGATTTCATTTAAAGTATTTAATTTAAGTTCTCTTTTCACTGACTTTTTATTTTTTATTCCTGATTTACCCTTTCTTCTTTCTGCTCTTTTCTCTAATCTGCGATTTATTTTCATTTCATCAACAGTCCGTTTATCGCCAACACAAGCTCCATCTCTCTCTATTTCCCTTTTGTTAACAGATTTTCGTGGACAATTTCGTGCTTTCCTCACAGCTACTGATTTTTTGTTCCCAATAGACTTTGAAATTTGTTTTTGACCTGATTTTCGACGAGATTGTTGTCCAGATAGTGCATCAAGAGAGCGTTTTTTACCATCGCCTGAATGAGGTTTCATGACGTTGTTTTCACGTTTCACAGTTTTAACTTTGTGTTTAATTGATTTTTGGATTTGTTTTTGTTTTAGAAGCTTTAAAAGTGGATCGTCTTGGAGGTCGTTGATTTGGTGTTTCCGTTTAATCCTTACAGCATCAGAAAGATCATTTATATCATCCATCACATTGAACTCTAGACTCTCTTCACTTTTCAGTTCACAGTGTGAAGGTAAAACACAAAGTAGAGTCATTGCAAGAATCAACATCAAAGAAGAGAGTTGGTCCATCTGTAAAATAAGACAAAGTTTAGCAGTTGTGGTTATAATAGTTGAATAAAACATAAACTAGATTTAACTTTTAACTATAGATTTCTTTGTTTAAAGAGTTAAATTTGACCTTCTTTATGTTATTTATATTTTATTAACTAAGTTCAGTTTTGCGTTTCCTTCACTTAGATTATCTTTTACTTTATAGCTTTGTGTCTTAGTACATTCATAAGATATTTGGATATATTATCTCACTAAGCCCTGGTATAAAGTACACTTTATTTTCTCATTTTCGGTTTGCCTTTAAATCTCGGTTTAAACTCAGCTTAAGTTAATCTTCAAAATCCAGTGCTATGTGTCATGTTTCCAGATAACACCTTTTTTTCATAATCTAATTTATTCTTTAACACAATAAATGTACATGGAGAGATATTAATTTATAAATGGAAGTTATAATTGAAATATTTTTAGTGTATGATAAGAGGATTTTGAAATATTTTTTAATAATTAAAAGACCGAAAAGGATCAAATTAAGAGCAACGTTTTTCATAAAGTAGTAAACAAAACAGAAAAAGCAATAATTGTACTTTGACAAAATTAAAATTTATGCTTATATGATATTACTCATAAGGGTATTGTATATTTACAATATAAAACAGTTATAGTTTAGTTATTGAAGCTCATGTATCGCTGAGGATGGAGACTATGTCGTTGAAACGCGTTTGATAAAGTAAAAGTAATTTTTGTGAGATCTTTTGTTCGAATTTTATTCTATCTAATATTATATTAATAAGGAGGCTGATGCATGTATTTTTCAATTTATTTTGTTTTGTTTCAAGCTGTACTAATAACAATAACACCACAAACTGTGCAGGGGGCGGTTATTAATACGTTTTTCTAGTTATAACAGTTAAACAGACGTTTTCTAGTAAACTACTGGAGAGTGTAATTTGACTTATAGGCCTAATTTATGTTTCATATTCCTCAATCTTCTATTCACTAGAACCCAAGGAATGCGCACATTTTTGTTGGGGTTTTGTTGTAAGATAACGTTATACAGACTAGAATATGGCCTGATACTTCCAATTTAAAAAAAAAGGTATACATTACGTAGACTTTATGGGCCTATAACTAATTGTATACTCTGTTAATTTTCATAACACATTTTCCACATATTTTCTTTTCTTTGAAAATGAAACTTTATTTAACAATAATATGTCGGATCTAAAATAAATCTTTATAACCCTAGGGGGAAAAATGAATAAGTTTGTATGAAATTTATTTCAATCATATAATTGAGAAACTATTATTCATCTACAACTAGCCTGTTTTCTACAATACATAGATTCGTTAAACGTCAGCAAACCATATTTTTTCAATGACTAAATTATGAATATAAAAAATTACTAAGATTGACACGTTTTATAAGGCGTGATATAAAAGATAATATCGAATTCATGATAATTTAGTTCCATGAAACCATTGTAACATAAATTTAAAAAAAACTAGGTCAGGTATTATTTCAAACAATAGGCAGAGCTAGTATAAGTATGTATTAGTGTTGATAATTTACAAATATATTAATTTTTTTTATATATCAATATAAGGGAAGTTTTAACCTTAATCAGGTGAAGTTGGTTCAGGAATACCAACTGTTAAATATACCTCCTGTTTTAAAGAGAAAAGTTCAAAACATAGATTAAATAATTACAACTTTTTTAATTTGTCCTTAGATGCTGTAAATATTTACTTTTTAAATTTATAAATATTTATTTATTAAAATAACAGTTAAATTCGCTTCACTTGTGATATAAACGGTTCCTATGTTTAAATTATATTTGACGGATACCAACTTATTATGACGGAAGTAAATTAATTTTACTTTCTCACATGAACGCAGTATAGAGATTGTTAAGTGATGGGTCAACAATCTGGGTCGAGTTTCCTGTTAATATACCGGATTTGACGTACCCTGCGTCATAAACGTGTCTTTTAAGAAAATGTCGGCGTCAGTGGTCTGTCATGAAGTGGAGAGAGTGGGAGAGAGAGAGAGAGAGAGAGAGAGAGAGAGAGAGAGAGAGAGAGAGAGAGAGAGAGAGAGAGAGAGAGAGAGAGAGAGAGAGAGAGAGAGAGAGAGAGAGAGAGAGAGAGAGAGAGAGAGAGAGAGAGAGAGAGAGAGAGAGAGAGAGAGAGAGAGAGAGAGAGAGAGAGAGAGAGAGAGAGAGAGAGAGAGAGAGAGAGAGAGAGAGAGAGAGAGAGAGAGAGAGAGAGAGAGAGAGAGAGAGAGAGGTCTGTGTGGACATATGTAGATATTTGTACAATATCTAATAACATCATTTCACTAAATAATTGGTGGTATACTCCATAACGAAATATGTACCAACTTTCTTTTATATCAGTTTTAACGATTTCGATAAAATTTTCCTCAAGTGCTTTAAAGTACCATACATTTCTTATTCCCCAAATGACGTTTTTGACTTTATTGTTAAATTCTAATAACAAATGAACCTTTGGGGTTGTAATTAAAGACGTTTAATCTCAAACTTGACTGTACCAAAAATTCGTAAAAACCTAACCTAACCTTTAAAGTACCATACATTTCTCTGTCCCCAAATGACGTTTTTGACTTTATCGTTAAATTCTAATAACAAATGAACCTTTGGGGTTGTAATTAAAGACGTTTAATCTCAAACTTGACTGTACCAAAAATTCGTAAAAACCTAACCTAACCTTTAAAGTACCATACATTTCTCTGTCCCCAAATGAAGTTTTTTGACTTTATCGTTAAATTCTAATAACAAATGAACCTTTGGGGTTGTAATTAAAGACGTCTAATCTCAAACTTGACTGTACCAAAAATTCGTAAAAACCTAACCTAACCTAACCTAACCTTTAAAGTACCATACATTTACCTTGTCCCCAAATGACGTTTTTTGACTTTATCGTTAAATTCTAATAACAAATGAACCTTTGGGGTTGTAATTAAAGACGTTTAATCTCAAAGTTGACTGTACCAAAAATTTGTAAAAACCTAACCTAACTGAAATTTAACAATTTATAACCCTAATCCGTGTGTATAATTCCAAGGAAACAACTATTACGTTATATGAATAACTAGAAGAAAAACCAATAGAATTAACTTCGAGAAACGATTTAAAAGCTCGATTGAGATGAATTACAATTTTCGCTGAGGAGATGTTCATATACCAAATATAGTTCCTATTTAAACAGTAATATTTCTTTATAAACTTGCCCCCATGGTTCATTTTCACTTTGATGTAAAGATTTTAGTGTTGATTACTTGTGGTATTAGAGATGAGTGAGTAGGAAAGTGTGCAATATTATTACATAGTTTATTTTTGAACGATAAATTTTAAAACAAATTGTCTTTTACGTGACTCTGGTTTGTGTCGTTAATTCTCAAATGAAGCCAAAATTTTGTAGAGCTGAATTTGAGAAATGGGTATTAATTAACTTGAAGGTAGTTTCTTTATATGATAACAATAACAATACAAACAAATTAAAAAAATTATTAACACATATAATTTTGTTTATTATAGGCTACATATTCAAACAATTTGAGCAATAAATTGTACAATGTCTTTAGCCAGGCATCTTTTTAAATCGCACTTTGTAATTTACATGGCTTTAATAGGAAAGTTTCACCTACAAATGGATTAGAAAAAAATACTACAGGAATGAAATTGAAGATATCTGATACAAGACATTTGGCAGAAGGATTTAGAAGAACTATAGATTTTCAAAGATATACAGGATAGCAAGAACATTGGAAATGCATAATGAATGTGATCAAAATAGGCAAACCATTTATTTGCTTTAATCTGAACTGTCCTTTGTGTAATTCTTATGGTGGGAAAGCTAATAATAGAATTAGCATTAAAAGCTGTCCATAGGTTCATGCAGGTGAATACATACTGTGGGTATTTGGTCTTACTTTTGTGTTTAAAGGGAATGTTTTTTTTTTGTAAAAAATATAAATTTCAATTCGTTTAAATAATGAAAATAACAATAAAAATTGTTATCTTTTTATCATATGGTAGCTATTGATTTAATTGAGAAAAAATTAGGAAACAATTTCGAGACATGATCAAACATTTTAAAGAAATTATATTAAAATTATTCTATGGGTTTGTGGTGTTATTATTCTTCACAGATAAGAGAGAGACTTGATTGCCAGAAAACACTTATTGACTCAGAGCACTTCAAAATGAATATTTTCGAAAAATGTTTTCATTGATTTTTTGACCAATTATAAAACATAATAAAAAGAATAAACAAAAATCAATAATATTCTAATTATTAAACATTTGTAAGGAACAGAATATTATTTTATTATTTTGTATTATTTATACAGACGACTCTAAAAAATGTTGAATCTAAATAATTTAGTTCTACCAAGCAACAAATCAACAAGATATCATATAAGAACTTAACTATGGTGTTACCAAATGACGTAAAACAAACTCACCGCGCTGAGGACTTATCACAACTGTAGATCTACATGTGATTTACAAACGCTAAGAGAACTATAAGAGAGAATTTCATCTTACCATTCAATGCTTAATGGTTATTTAATTATACAATTATACAAATCGCGTAATTAAGCATTTCCTACTGTTAAGTGCTATTTATACTTTTGAATTAAAGCCGATATTTACAAACAGAACAATCAAGTTCGGTTTGATTTTAATTTAATCAAATGCGATTGACGATATGGGACAAATGAGATAATTAAGACATTATTTAAATTTACAAATTTTTGTTTTTAAACCGTGTCCATGATTCCTTATCAATTTAACTCTTATTTTGATAACTGCATCTCGTTGATGAATGGTTTTTAATGCTTTATTTGTTTGTGGGGGGGGGGAGGGTGATTGAGAATGTGTGAGACGATTTTGGTAAATTAAAAATTTAATAAACGATAAGCCTTGTAACATGAGTGAAATGCATCATCAGAAGACTGGAGTCTTGTTTGTGATTCCATAAGGGACTCTTAGTTAGTGTGATATAATCACAGTAAATACTTCTGACTTTAACTGTATATTGACATTTTATTTATTAGTCCTCTGTAAGGCTCACTGCAGTGAGTAAGGTCTAGCAGTCACGACGGATACACATTGTTTCATGTAGTCTTGAGTTATATAACTCCCTTTAATATCTCTTATCTGGTCTTTCTTGACCAACTCTTGTTCTCTTCCGACGCTGACAGTATTAAGGTATTCAAGAGCTAAGAGTTTTTGACCAATTCTTTTTTTAACAGATGATGACAGGAATTTTTTTGTTTTAAATAATATCTATGTGTTATTTGTAGCAAAAATGATAAACTGTCTTCCTTGTAGGAAGGAGGTAATGGTAATGGAACATTTTGTAGCCTTTTTTAAACATTTTTTGTGCCAAACAGCACCAGAAAGTAGATACAATTTTTGTGATCTAAATTAAAATAGGAGCTCGTCCTATTTTTAAATTATATTTTACTGAAACTGAAGTAAATATCTCTTATTTTACTTTCTCACAGAGATAGTTATGCGATAAGTCCTCTGTAACTCTGGGTCGATATTTTTGTTAATATATACATTTCGAGGTCCCTTGAGTAAAAAAGAGACTATTGTAAAGATGTGAGCCGTCTGATGTGTCGATAGTTACATTCGAACATGCTTTAAAACTCTTCATCTTTCTTCGATCGAAATGAAATAAAAATTGGAATGAAAAGACAAATATTATACACATTATTTTCCTTCTTTTTTGGTTTTTAAATTAATTATTCCTGTGTATTTTATTGTAAAAATCTCATCAAACTACAACTATTGGAATCAAAGAAACATCCTCTGTCAGAGCTTGTAACAATGTAATGTTTTACCTAGAGTCCATTATCATTACTGCAAACACTACCATAAAGCTACAGTCAACGCCAAGAATATATGCTAAATTACTTTACAAGATGGTAGTACATAAATCAGATATAATACTAAGACTACACCTTCACAAGTACTGCAATCTAGTCTTAAGTGTTAAAATAGAATATTAGAAATTTAAAGTTTTAATAACCGAAATTAGGTTCACATTTATTCTTGACAGAGTTGCAGTACAGTTTTTGAATTTCGGAAAATCCACAGCACCGAGAAGAATTTAAAACAGTCGCAATTCATTAAGAGCTGATAGATCACCAATGACATCACCTACTAGTAAAGATTCGCAATCATCTGAGCCTTCGGTGATATCTCAGGAACAGTTATTCCAAACTGTAACTCAGTAAACCAGGATCACACAATGTCACCAAAAGCTGATAGATCACCAACATCATAACTTACTAGACAAGATATGCGATCATCTAAGCCTTCGGCGATGTCTCAGGAACAGTTAATCCAAGCTGTAAATAAGTTACCCTGTATCACACAATATCATTTATACAATGTAAATCAGTACCTATTGTAGATAATTGTTGACACTGTTTAATAATATCAAAGTTTACAATTGACTATATAATGGGAGGGGAAACATTTTCAAGAGCCTTGAATTTTATTACTGATTTCATGCAGAGCTGTTAGTTAATTTTATCCAATTAATCCTATTGTCCTAACTGTAAAGGTAAGGTGTTGTTTTATCAGTAAAGGTATCTTTTTATTATCCCTAGTACAAAGGTTAACATCCTGTTTAGCCTGTATAAAGCAGAGATATCCTAAAGCAGCCTCAGGATTGTGTAGGCCAATGGCACGTGTTTGAGCTGTTACTTACAACTTCACTAGCTTACAAAACTAGCTGACGTTAAATGCAAAAAATAAACGAATTTAATTCAATAAATGACTATCTGACTTCAAATAAAATTTGAATAGAACCAAACGGGAAATATAATAAACATTATATACTCGTACAATGTCATATGCTTTACATATTTTATACTTCTGTGTATTTTATTCAAAAGTCCAACTTCTGAACTACAACCATTGCAATCCATGTACACAACCTCCTGTATCAGAACAATGTTACCAAGGAACAGTTATTATTACTACAAATACGACCATCAGTTTACAGTTACTTCCACGTTTATGTGTTAAAAGTATCAGATTGCATTACATGATTTCTACTAATTTCCACAACTGCTTGTTCAATGTACTGCAACTTAGACTCATCTATTAACATGGGGAAAGTTATATTGTTAGCATCAGAGAAGTAACAAATCAAAATATAATCACTGATAAACATCTGCATTACACCGCGTGATAATATTCCCTTTTCAGAGATGAGAGCATTAATGTAACTACACAGGCAATGAACACAAAAACACTAAACAAGAATATGTAACATAAATGTGGTCCGTATAGGTTAAAAGGTAACCTTGAGTTGATAACCTATTTTATTTATATTTTATAAATTGACATATTTCGCCAATATCTCGGGATATTATGTCTCATATTTACTATATCTTGAAATATTAGGACATCTGTCATAAAAAAATAATTGACAAATAATTATTGATTGACAAAAATTATTAATTCTTGATAAATGTAATTAAAAGATCAAATTTCATAAAGTATGTTTCACACTGAGGACGCTATTATGGCACAACTGAAAACAAATTATGAACAATTATTATTGTTTTTTTTAATCTGTGTTCGTTATTGATTAACATTTATTAAATTAACAAAAAAAGTTTGGACATTGTTGACGAAGAATAGGCTAATTTAAAAATTTGTATTATTTATTTATTTAAACACTATAACTATTTTAAATTCTCTATTGAAATCCTTTCTTGTAAAATGTTTTAGGAAAAGATGAAGATTGGCTCCAAACACAAATGTTTCACGAAGTGTTTATATGAAATTTTTGTTATTATCTTCATCTTAAGTCTTACTTGCACACCCATTATAAAACAGTTTTTATAAACATTAAATTTTTAATAACACTATCAATATTGTTTACAGTTGTGGTTTATTATATTTAATTTTCTCTCTTTATTATTCTGTTAGGTGTTTTTAACTACTAAAGATATTCATTTCCCTCCAGTCTGTCTTGTGCCTCTTTATAACAATTATTATTATTATTTCACAAATTTTTTAAGATATCATTGTACTGTTTGAATCCCTTGTAATAACAAGTCCTATCGTTGTTGTTTCTACACTTATAAAATATTTATAAAATTAATATTCCTCACATTGTTTTTCACTTCTTCATTTTGATTCCTTTAATTAGAGGAAATTTATTTTATTCTTGAGCACTTTTGTTTATCTTAAAATCTATTTTACATCTACGTAATCATCGTAGTCGTATGGCGTTACTTTATCACCTTCCATATCGTATATACTTTCATTATCTGTTGAGTTAATTGTGTTGTTATTTTTAAAATCCTTTATATCTTTATTGAGAACTTTATTTGTTGTATTTTGCAAATTCTTTGTATCGTCACTTTGAATCTCTTTTGAACTATTGTTTGAGTTATAATTTGGGAGACCCGTTAATCCTTCTTGTGATGTAATGTTAGAGATGTACTTTTCAATATAACCCTTAGCCAAAGTTATGGTGTTATTATTTTCTTGTAGAGTTTGATTGGAAATGTCATTATGTGTTTCATTGACTGTATTCATATCTATCTTTTGAGGTTTGTTCTCGGTCCCAATAGTTTCAGGAATATCGTCTGTTTCATCCATTACGTCTAAGTTCAGAATGTCTTCAGTTGTTACTCCAAAATACAAAGATAATGCACAAAGAACGAACAATACAAAGACCGTCGTCATGTAAAAAACTTTATCCATCTGTAAAATAAAACAAAAGTTTAACAGTTTTGATTGTACTAGCTAAAATAAACAATATTTACCTTAACTTACGTGCCTTAACTTTCTAGGAGATGATTATCATGGTATCGATATATACATACGATGTTATGAAATAAGAAATAGGGATTTAGTTAGGTAACTATTATTTAGTTATAAATCACAAAGCACTTTGTCTCTTTATCTAGAGTTGTAAATATATAAGGATTTAAAATTAATAACTAACTGCAGTCTTATGTGAACTTGAAACTATCAAATTATGAAACGTCTCCAAAAACTCGTTAATAAAATTATAATAATAAAATTTTGGGCACAGATACTGAAAGGACGCAAATGTAAAAAGTATTACAAGTATTATATATTTGTTTCTGTAAATATTATTAGGAAAAAGTATCACAGACATCCATTGCAAAAGTCTTGAAAAAAACAGTAAACTTTTCGGTCAGTAATGATAAATTAAATTTAGTACCTAGGGAAAATTAAAGGAAGGTGGTTTCAAATTAAAAATTTTTAATTGTAAATTAAATAATATGTTCCTTAATATATTAGAAACGTAAAAGGTGATAGACGTTGGAAAGTCTTTAGGCTCAGAAATAACAATAATGTATCATACACCTGCTAGACAATCGTTTTCGACAAAATCAAGGCTTAAAATGTCACAAGTTAAGAATCAGTTACACACGAATTTTAAGTGTTATGGGAAATTTCAATGTATAGTATAAAAGAAAATGATCAATCATGCAATATTCAAAGTTATAATTTATGAAATAAAAATAAATTACCTGCCCATTTTATCTGTTAGGATTTATTTTTGAAATATGTAAGTGAAGGAGTTAATTACTTGAGAAAAGGGAATGTTTAGAGGATGAAAAGCATTTAAAATTTGAGGTTGTAATTTATATAAATTATAAATAAAGTCTTTGCTCGGAACAAGTAGGTCATATTATTTAAGAGAATGTGAAAGTTAATATGAAAATGTTACTAGATCAAGATGTAGTTTGTAATTATGCACCTACAGTGTTGTGATATGTGCCCTGTGTGTAGAAAGTGAGTTGAAGCACATTATTAATGATGCAAGTAAAGTAATATTGTATTAAACCAATGAATGAAACTGTTAAAATTATACCAAAATGTATATACTATAAGTACAGGGTTATATATTATCTGAGATTAGAGACAGTAGGCATGAGACTGGATCTTTGTGATATCTAAAAAGAGACAACATTTCTAGGGAGATGTTATAACGGCTTATTTAAAATACTAATTCATGTTAATATATTAAAATGAAGGGATTTTTAAAATATAAGATAATATTTTAACAATTGGATATTATGTATTTAGGTTTATACTATATATATCCTAAGATATATAAGTTTGCCTGAATGTTGAAATTAGAATTTAAGTAAATTCCATGAAATAAATTTATTTTTAAAATCAAAATATGTTGTTTTTTTGTATTACACCCTATTAAATATTTGAACAAAGCTATGGAAATAATTTCGTAGGAAATCATAATGTTTAGAGATAAATAGATTTTATAATTCTCACAACGTTTAAAAAATTACTATAAAAAAGTGAGTTTTTTTTTCATACAATAAAAATCATAAATTATATTTTTTTGTAAATTATTAAACTAACACCTTTAAAAATAAAAATCAAATGTATAATAATATTTAATTAAAAATGTATCAGAAAAATAGTGATATCTAAAGATTTTAAAATTCAAAATCGACTTAATTATTACAAATCGAAAGAGACACATATAAACTGATTTAACTATAGTATGCTTATTTAATAAACTTTGTTTGTAAATTATATTTAAATATTTAAAAGTAACAACCAATATTTGTAAAACTACCTCACCTTTGTTGTCTCCAACTTGATCTATAAGAACTTATGTTTTCATCTCATGCAATGGTTACTCGTTCATTTAATTGACAAATGATAGTTACGTTAATAACCCATTGTTCCATGTTAATAATACGATTATATTAATGCCGTTATTAAGTCGCAATATCATTATAATGTCTATTAGCAATCATGGGCTGTAACTACAACAAACATACCTTCTTGTTTAAATACTCCTGTATTAAGTGAAAGTATAATTCCAGAGATATCAAGAACATAGAGACAAAGTGATTTGATGATTGAGTAATGTTAATATCGGGAGCACTCTGTATTGCGGGAAGTATATCCAAGCATGTAGTAAGGAAACTGCTTCCAACATAATGCGGAGAGTATCCATGTAAGTTTGTTTTAATTATTTACTACATGTAGTGAAAGTATTGTCTTGGTGAAAAAATAAATTTTATTATTTTTTGTAGATTTATCACTTTTGCGTTTAAAAGGTGATATATTTGATGTACCAATTTGGTTCACATTTATTGCCTGCAGCTTATTTTGATATGTAAGTACGTGTTTGATTATAATTGTGGTAACTTTTATAGTTGCAGTAACTGCATCATAAGGAACTAACTTTAAAAATTCAATTTGTTCAAAAGCTTTTCTAA
>OY740776.1:37476262-37655923 GCA_963513935.1 Aphrophora alni
ACCGGAGAATATTTCAACTACATGATTTAAGTTTGAAATTATTAATACAATATCAAAAATAACTTTCTAACATGACACAAAATAATTCTTTATAAATTAACTTTGGATATAAATTAATACAAAATGGATTATGTTTACATTTTTTGGAGTTCAGAATTTGTCTAGTTTCGAGACTCACGCTGTAGGAAAACTACACAGGCAATGAACACAAAAACACTAAACAACAATAGGTAACATAAATGTGGTCCGTATAGGTTGAAAGGTAACTTTGAGTTGATAACATATTTTATTTAAATTTTATAAATTGGCATATTTCGTCAATATCTCGGGATATTATGTCTCATAGTTCCTATAATATAAAATATTTGGACAGCTGTCACAAAAAAATAATTGACAAATAATTATTGATTAAGAATAATTGACAAAAATTATTTATTCTTGATTAATGTAGACTAATTAAAAGATCTAATTTTACAAAGTATGTTTCATAGTGAGGACGCTTTTATATGGCTCAACTGAAAACAAATTATCAACAATTTTTATTTTTTTTTAAATCTGTTCGTTATTGATTAACATTTAATAAATTAACACATAACGTTTGAACAATTTTGACGAAGAATAGGATAATTTACAATTTGTATTATTTATTTATTTACCACTATAACTATTTTTAACTCGCTATAGAAAACCTTTCTTATAAACAATTTTAAGAAAAGACGAAGATTGGCTCCAAACACAAATGTTTGACTAAGTGTTTGTATGAAATATTTGTTATTATCTTCATTATAAGTCTTACTTGCACATCCATTATAAGACAATTTTTATAAACACTAAATTTCTAATAACACTGACAATATTGTTTACAGTTGTGGTGTTATCGGTTTAGTATATTTAACTTTCTCTCTTTATTATTCTGTTAGGTGTTTTTAACTACTTAAGATATTCATTTCCCTCCAGTCTGTCTTGTGTCTCTTTATAATAATAATATTTATTATTTCACAAATTTCATAAGATATGATTGCACTGTTTGGATCCCTTGTAATACCAAGTCCTATCGTTGTTGATTCCACACTTATAAAAATTATTTATAAAATGAATATTCCACATATTATTTTTCACTTCTTCATTTAGACTCCTTTAATTTGAAGAAATTTATTTTATTCTTGAGCACTTTTGTTTATTTTAAAACCTATTTTTCAACGGCGTAATCATAGTAGTTGTATGGCGTTACTTTATCACCTTCCATATCGTATATACTTTCATTATCTGTTGAGTTAATTGTGTTGTTATTTTTAAAATCCTTTCCATCTTTACTGAGAACTTTATTTGTTGTATTTTGCAAATTCTTTGTATCGTCACTTTGAACCTCTTTTGAGCTATTGTTTGAGTTATAATTTGGGAGACCCGTTAATCCTTCTTGTGATGTAATGTTAGAGATGTACTTTTCATTATAACCCTTAGCCAAAGTTATGGTGTTATTATTTTCTTGTAGAGTTTGATTGAAAACGTCATTATGTGTTTCATTGACTGTATTCATATCTATCTTTTGAGGTTTGTTCTCGGTCCCAATAGTTTCAGGAATATCGTATGTTTCATCCATTACGTCTAAGTCCAGAAAGTCTTCAGTTGTTACTCCAAAATACAAAGATAATGCACAAAGAACGAACAATACAAAGACCGTCGTCATGTAAAAAACTTTATCCATCTGTAAAATAAAACAAAAGTTTAACAGTTTTGATTGTACTGTACTAGCTAAAATAAACAATATTTACCTTATACCAACTGGAGATATTATTATGCCATTGACTTTATTACAGTCAAGATCGTGGTGAGCCTCTCCCTAAAATTCCCCCTCTCTCTCTCTCTCTCTCTCTCTCTCTCTCTCTCTCTCTCTCTCTCTCTCTCTCTCTCTCTCTCTCTCTCTCTCTCTCTCTCTCTCTCTCTCTCTCTCTCTCTCTCTCTCTCTCTCTCTCTCTCTCTCTCTCTCTCTCTCGTCTGCCAATCTAAAGTACACGTCAATTAAATGTACTGAGAGTTGAGACGGCTTCCTCACCTCCGAATGGAGCATTCATTAATGTGATAAATAGCGTTATTATTAGTCGACCCATCACATGTCGATCGATGGATCAATATACCACATACTTTACGGTAAACAAGAATAGAGTTAGCATAATTTATCTGCTTAACATCTTGGATATTTTAAACTTTTTTAAGGCTTAAAAATCTTTATTATTTATAAAAATCCTACTGAGGTTAACGTACATAAGTTTCTTGGTTGACACACATATTTATTTCCAAAGAAGTCCTACTACATGTGGCCTACTCATATCTCAACTTTGTTCCCCCCCCACCTATTATCTCTTCACATGATAGTTTGTTATGCAAACAGGGTTTCTTACAAGCTTGGCTAACTCCTTTTACTTAGGTCATAACGGTATTTGTGTAAATAAATATGTTATCTAACAAGTGATTTTGGTTTTCATGTTGCATTGAAAGGCATAGAAATTCAATTTAAAATTTCCTTTAAAAACTATTTATTATTGAATTAATTTGGGGGGATAAGCTACGAAATAATTTATTTTACTAATTTCAAATATAAAAACAATAGTGCCTTAACTTTTCCGGAGATGATTATCATGGTATCGAAAAATACATAAGATGTTATGAAATAAGAAATAGGGGTTTAGTTAGGTAACTATTATTTAGTTATAAATCACAAAGCACTTGAAGCTTTATCTAGAGCTGTAAATATATAAGGATTTCAAATGTATAACTAACTGTAGTCTTATGTGAACTTGAAACTATCAAATTATGAAACTTCACCAAAAAGTCGTAAATAAAATTATGATAATAAAATTTTGGGCACAGATACAGTAAGGACGCAAATGTAAAATGTATTACAAGTATTATACATTTGTTTCACAAATTAAATACCAAGTACTACATTCATACATTACAAAAGTCTTGAAAAAAACAGTAAACTTTTCGGTCAGTAATGATAAATTCAATTTAGTACCTAGGGAAAATTAAAGGAAGGTGGTTTCAAATTAAAAATTTTTAATTGTAAATTAATTGATATGTTCCTTAATATATTAGAAACGTAAAAGGTGATAGACATTTGAAAGTCTTTAGGCTCAGAAATAACAATAATGTATCATACACCTGCTAGACAATCGTTTTCGACAAAATCAAGGCTTTAAATGTCACAAGTTAAGAATCAGTTACATACGAATTTTAAGTGTTATGGGAAATTTCAATGTATAGTATTAAAGAAAATGATCAATCCTGCAATATTCAAAGTTATAATTTATGAAATAAAAATAAATTACCTGCCCATTTTATCTGTTAGGATTCATTTTTGAAATATGTAAGTGAAGGAGTTAATTACTTGAGAAAAGGGAATGTTTAGAGGATGAAAAGCATTTTTAATTTAAGGTTGTAATTTATATAAATTATAAATAAAGTCTTTGCTCGGAACAAGTATGTAATATTATTATAAGAGAATGTGAAAGTTAATATGAAAATGTTACTAGTTCAAGATGTAGTTTGTAATTATGCACCTACAGTGTTGTGATATGTGCCCTGTGTGTAGAAAGTAAGTAAAGCACATTATTAATGATGCAAGTAAAGTAATATTGTATTCAACCAATGAATGAAACTGTTAAAATTATCCCAAAATGTATATACTATAAGTACAGGGTTATATATTATCTGAGATTAGAGACAGTAGGCATGAGACTGGATCTTTGTGATATCTAAAAAGAGACAACATTTCTAGGGTGATGTTATATCAGCTTATTTAAAATACTAATTCACGTTAATATATTAAAATGAAGGGATTTTTAAAATATAAGAGAATATTTTAACAATTGGATAATATGTATTTAGGTTTTACTATATGTAAGTTTGTCTGAATGTTGAAATTAGAATTTAAATTAATTCCATGAAATAAATGTATTTTAAAAATCAAAACATGTTTTTGATTTTGTATTACACCCTATTAAATATTTGAACAAAGCTATGCATATAATTTCGTAGGAAATCATAATGTTTAGAGATAAATTGATTTTATATTTCTTATAAAGGTGGAACATTTATAAAATGACTATTAAAAAAGGAGTTTTTTAATTGTCATACTATTAAAGAATTTTCATACTATAAAAATCTTAAGTTTTATTTTTGTAAATTATTAAACTAACACCCTTAAAAATAAAAATAAAATATATAATAATATTTAATTATAAATGTATCAGAAAAATAGTGATATCTAAAGATTTTAAAATTCAAAATTAACCTAATTATTAACAATCGAAAGAGACAAATATAAACTGATTTAACTATAGTATGCTTATTTAATAAACTTTGTTTGTAATTAAATTTAAATATTTAAAAGTAACAACCAATATTTGTAAAACTACCTCACCTTTGTTGTCTCCAACTTGATCTATAAGAACTTATGTTTTGATCTTATGCAATGGTTACTCGTTCATTTAATTGACAAATGATAGTTACGTTAATAACCCATTGTTCCGTGTTAATAAAACGATTAAATTAATGCCGTTATTAAGTCGCAATATCATTATAATGTCTATTAGCAATCATGGGCTGTAACTACAACAAACATAGCTTCTTGTTTAAATATTCCTGTATTAAGGGAAAGTATAATTCCAGAGATATCAAGAACATAGAGACGAAGTGATTTGAAGATTGAGTGATGTTAATATTGGGAGCACTGTGTATTGCGGGAAGTATATCCAAGCATGTAGTAAGGAAACTGCTTCCAACATAATGCGGAGAGTATCCATGCAAGTTTGTTTTAATTATTTACTACATGTAGTGAAAGTATTATCTTAGTGAAAAAATAAATTTTATTATTTTCGTAGATTTATCACTTTTACGTTTAAAAAAGGTAGTATATTTCAATGACACCGATGTACCAATTTGGTTCACATTTATTGCCTGCAGCTTATTTTGATATGTAAGTACGTGTTTGATTATAATTGTGGTTACTTTTAAAGGTGCAGTAACTGCAATATGAGGAACTACTTTATAAATTTAATTGGTTAAAAATTTGTGCAGATTGTCATCACGTTTGGATTGTAAGCCATACGGCAGACATATGTATGTCTCTTTCTCTCTCTCTCTCTCCCTCCCTCCCCTCTCTCTCTCTCTCTCTCTCTCTCTCTCTCTCTCTCTCTCTCTCTCTCTCTCTCTCTCTCTCTCTCTCTCTCTCTCTCTCTCTCTCTCTCTCTCTGCAGTGCTTTGCAGATTTTTTGGTGTCTTACAATTCCTAAATTGTGATTGAAATTTTGAATATTTTTTGGGCATTTATTTTGATGGCGACTATCGACTTGGTTACTAGAGACATCGAAACAATTGTTCTAGGTTAACACCTAATGGAATGAACTTTAGCATTGACTATCAAATGACCAAATTGTAATATAAACAAACAATGGAAAAACTATACCACAAATATGACATGTGGATAGTTACGGTGCTCAGGGGCAAAAATTGTATTAAAATTGTTGGAAACGGTTTTGCAATAAATCGTATGTTTTTTTATGACACCACCACCAATTTTTGTGTTATTAATAAAACAACAAAAATTCGCAGATGTGAGTAAAATAAACCCAAACATCAAATTAGTTTAGTATCGGTTATCGGTCTACTATTTTGGACTGTAAACCATTTGTACGAAAGGTAATCATTCCGAAAACATATTCAGAAGACCTCATTGGAACAACTTTGACACATCACGTGACTCTTTAGATAGAAGGTCTCATTTGGGGAAGTAATTAATTATTAAAATACAATAAATACAAATTTCTCTACCGGAGAATATATCAACTACATGATTTAAGATTGAAATTATTAATACAATATCAAAAATTAACTTTCTCACGAGACACAAAATAATTACTTATAAATTAACTTTGGATATAAATTAATACAAAATGGTTTATGTTTACATTTTTTAGGGATCAGAATTTGTCTAGTTTCTGAGATTCACACTGTAGGAAAACCATTTACATTTTTTTATCAACTCACTGTATATAAATAAAATATTTATCAAAATAATAAACGGGGAGAAAAAATTCACAAACGAAAAATCACATACAAATAACTAAAATTATTTATAACTAAAACTGTTAGTGGTCAGTAAAACTTAACCTTGGACACCGGCTTTCAAAAAAATATACATATTTTAATAGTTTCAGAACTTGCTTCGCATGTACTATGAACGCACCCTCAAGTTTTTAATGTAGACGGTCAAGTCAATTTTCGTATTTTGTCGAATATCCTAGATCAGCGATATTTTATTAGCATGTGAATATTTAAACGGATTTAGATAACAGCTAAATTGTTAGAAACTGATGCTGTTCACTGAAAATTCCTTGTTCCCTTCTTCAGACATCACCTTTCGTGCTTCCCACTACAGAGTTCATCTTCAGTGATAGTCACCTTCCTTGTTCACCTTCGGAGATCACATTCCATACTTCCACAATCGAAGATCATATTTCATGCTTTCCCCTACAGAGATCACATTTTTTTGGATCACACTAATGAGATCATCTTCAGTTATAGATTACCTTCCATGTTACCACCTTGGGGAGTTCACCTTCCATGCTCACCTTCAAATATCACTTTCCAAACTTCCACCATTGGAGATCACATTAAATACTTTCCCCTTCAGAAATCACCTTCTATGCTTCATCCATTTCGCAGGAAAAATTCAAATATATTATTTCAAAGTAAGAACATTAGAATATTTTCCAACAATATCGATCAAAGAACTTCACATGAATTCACTTTTATTCTAGATTCCGATCGCCATGACGTAACTGTCATTATTCTTTACAGCTGTTTTTTTTAAACTCATATGCAATTATAAATACAATGTATTGTTTTGATAATTTTAATTAACAACTTAAAACAAAGATAAAACAAAGTTATTTAGTCAATGTATGACTGATAATATAATCTTTGCCTACTATTACAAAAGTAATAACAATAGGCTTCCGTCTACTTGAATAGTAACACTTTAACTTCAAGTGTATAATTATAAAGTAAGAATTAATTGAAAGTTTTATATTTACTTGAACTGGGTTCAAGAATAAGCAGAGGTAATCCATTTATGTTTAACCTTTATTACTAAGAACTATAAAATTTAGGAATCGTTTCATCATAAGAATATTTGAGTTGTATGTATTAGTGTTTTGAATTAATTTGTATGATTATTAAACTTTATTACTTTGCATGTATTTGAACGACATAAATAAGTAAATAATGCTTTATGACGGTGACCTAAAATTTGAAAATAACCTCCATTTGTTGTAACATTGCTGACTAATTTAATAATTTGAATTTATACCTCAGAAGAAACGAAACTAGAAACAAGTTTATATAAATTACTTTCATTTATGTTATTATTTCAGTAAGTAAATTTCTATTTCTATTTTTCAGGATATTACATTTTTCTTTTTTAGTTTTAGACACTTAGTATATAGAAAGTTTTTGTGGATACAGTATCCGTTTTTGTTCTCAAGTTTAAAAAGATTTTTTCTTTTTTAAAAAGATAATAGCTCTAAAGGTGCTTGACTGTAATTATTTTGGAAGGTGTTTATATCTCGTCTTGCTACAAGTACTTTCTTCATTTAGTCTTGGGTTAAATCTCTCACTTTTGTCTTTCCTATCCGATCTCTCTTGGTCAACTCTCATTCATTTCCGACCCTGACGCTATTAGACTATTCGAGAGACAGAATTCTTTATTTTATGTTGTTTTCTTATCTTTTTTTATATAAATTAATGATTATAATTTTTTTTATAATTAAACTACTAGAAGAAAAGGAAAATTCTAACAATTATTCAAGTTTGTGATGTCCACGCTACGAGACAAACTCTCAGTGGCTCACTTTAGTGTGTATGAACTTGGTCATCCCGAGGAAGCCTAGCTGAATCTACACCTCATTTCGTGTAGTCTTGGGTTAGATTCCTCTCAAATTTCCTAACAGGTTTCTCTTGACCAACTCTTGTTTTTTTTCCGGTAATCAAAGACTGTAACTAGAAGTCTTCATTTCCTATTCTAATCTTCCTTTTTTATAATGAACGAGATAACTTTCGACTCAATATAAAAAGAAAATAACTAGCAACACCAACGATTGTTTTTGTAATATTGACACAACCTGAGAAATACACACACACCCTCAATTTAGTAGTTAAGGGCGTGGCAATACCGAACTACACATTTTACAGGTAGTGTTGGATTGAATCTCAGTCTTTCATCTTTTTAATCAAATCTTTCTTGATCAACGCTTGTTCTACTCCGACTCTATTACAGTATTCGAGAGCTAGGATCTTAATTTTACTTTTTTTCCTTTGTATACTTGTCAACGATGACTGAAAGTTTTTTTTTTTTTTTTTTTTTTTTTACATTTAAACAACAAAATTACAAACACACCCAAAGTTAGACAGACATACAAATATTTTATTCCGGAGCCAATCTCTGACTAATAGAATGTTTAGATTATCAAGGAACAACAAATTCATCAATATAATACCTCTATATACAGTTTGATATAACATATCACTGATAACAACGCGCGAAGTTATCACTGATAAGAACTGTCAGTTGTCATCCCAAGTTCAATATAAAATTTCCGTTTCAAGTAGTTTAGGTAATTTAATAACATGCTTGTTGAATTATGCATTTTAAAAATGGACTGCTTTTTAAGACATGTGGTTTAAAATAGCAGTATACAAACTATTTTTCTAAATAAAAGAGCGGATTACGTGTGTTAAATATAAACTTAGATTTTATTTAATATTGAAGATAAAATTTAAATTTTAAAAGTTTTATTATTGAACCTTATCTTGTTAATAGTTTGGACATTCTTATTGATTATTTTAATTAGAAGGAATACCATTTATTTCCAGTTTATCAAAATAATTAATTAGTTAAATTTCATGAACGAGTCATTTTTTTATACAATTATTGTTCTTTTCTGTGCATTGTCAGAAAAAGTGAAGCTGACTAGCTATGCAAGTAAAGTGTTAATATCTATTAGGCACTAGGGCACTTATTATTATTACTATTATTTTTTTTCTTAGTAATCTATTAAAATTATGAATTTTTTTATTTATTTTTATGTTTTTGAAGACAGGAATTGCACTTTCTCAGTACAATTAGGCACTATACTGAGCCACTGTTAGTATTACTTTTCCAGTAAATGTAATAAATTGATTTTTGTAATCGCAATAAAAAAATGTTAATCCGTTTTTTGACTGATAACATTTGGACCTCTGTTAAACCTCGTTTAAACCTACAAGTGTTTTTTTGGTTTTCATTGTGCTGTACGTAAGCACGATAGAGGGTAGAAAATTTTCTATTAAGAGCAGGGAATTTATCGTAGTGAATACACGTAACGTATAGTGAGTACGCTCACATAGAACACACTATTGTCATGTCAAAGAGTTAGTTTTGTTTTATTCAAATGTCGCGAGTTGTAAAACATTAAATTAAGTGCATAAATTGAAACTTTAAAATCTGGATGTAGTGGTACCAATCTCACATTTAGATAATAAAAATACCAAAGTTATTGTCGTGAATGTAATGTCGTACCCTGATTTAATATTCGTACTGTGGCGAGATCCAGTTGGTGGAGGTTTCTTTACGTATGTACAGCCAATGACTACATAAATACCTTAAGACACGACATAGGATAGAGAAATAGTCTACGCTTTACGGGTGCTGTTCGTCACAAGTTTGACACACAGCTATCAGAAAGCGCTTGCAGCAGGTGCTTGACTGTACGCATCACACTTGGTTGAGACTGTACAACTGTTGACCTCTCTCTCACAAACCTTCTCACTTACTTCCGTCAGCATAGTCAGTGTTGTCAGTTCGTGCGCTGAGATAAGCGATTCTCGACCTTCCCTCGCATCTCTGGTCCCATATGTGGCATCAGTGCGCAACTGAAACATTGTTTGACCGTAGAGCCACCTAGCGCCAGTCACATCAACTTCAGATTCTCAAGCAAAGAGCGACAGCTCCACACCCTAGCGGGTATTGGTCAACTCAAGAATATGCGTAGAATATTTAACATGGCCATGTCGTGTCTTATAGTATTTATGTAGTCATTGGTACAGCTTCGTGGCTCGTGAGGGCTGACACTGACACATAACTTTCGTTTTTTTAAAGTTTAATTTTTTTTTTTTAGATTTTATTTACTAATATTTTAGACTTATCCCAATTTTTCATAACTCTTACTCAAACGTCGTACCTTGTGGAAGAATTGTTTCCAAATTTTAATCTACACTTCCACAAATATATTCATGTATCACGTGAATTTAAATGACGAACACAAACACGGAATTAATTTATATCACTTAAAAACATATACATAAGATGTTGAATTGTAATAAAATGAACAAAACAATAAAATGTCTAAATAACTTTAACTTAGTTTCAGATTGGAAAAAGAATATGAATATTTAATGTAAAATCTCTAGTTTCAAATAATAACAATTTAAAATTACAAAATTGATCCCAATTCAAGAAATTTTTAACAAATAAAACAAAATAATTTTGTCCTTGCTGGATGATCAAAGTACCTGTTTTGATTTTAAATAGAATTTAAAAATTTTTAATTTTTCCGAAAATTTTAATTTTTAAAATTTATTATATTTTCAATTTAAAATTTCATTGTTATATGAGTGAAAAAGTCTCCTCTATGTACTGATGAGCCCAATACTCTGTATTGGAAACTTTAGCAATATGGAAATCATAACGTCACTGAAATCCTGTTCCTCCAGTATCACCGATGGTTTTAAATTTGGATATTTTCCTGACTCCTCAATGTACAAGTTTCTTCAGGAGGGTCTGATGAGAGAGTGCCGATCTTTCGATCGGCAAATTTGTTAGTCCCCAAACTTGGAAATTCCAGTACCAACCACTTATTACCAATTGTTTTCCCCTTTTAGTTTTTCCTCAACAATCAATTGGTTGGTTAATTATGGTTTCTTTTAGCACTATTGGGTTCCTCAAACAGTTCTTGGTTGTCTAATATTCCTTTAACGAAATATTTTAATTATAATTATTCTACTTTATTTTTGATCATCAACTTTTCGCTCGCTCTTAAATTTTTATGTTCAATCTGGCAAATTGTGTTATTATTAAAATTTTTATTCAATCAACTATAACTATCAAACCCATGTTTCAACCTGAATTTTCTGCTTCTATTCGAACTTGATTTGGAGCTTCAATCCGCACGGTTTCAAAGTCGCTTTTTTGAAAGTCTTAAATTTTCCAAATTTACTTTTTGAACTAATTTTTTTTTAATTTTACTGATTTAAATTTATTAGTTTATCACTAAAACGTTGTTTTTACTTTATACTTGTTTATTAAGTCTCTTAGATTTGGGGATGTTCACCTTTGAAGTTGAAGTTTAATTACCATGGGTTTCAAGTTATAAAAAACTTATAAAAAAATAATATATTTAATAATAAAAAACATTCATTTTACTAATGTTACCTGTTTTGTTTGGTCATCTTACAATTATTCTTACTTACTATCCTATTTATTATTATACCTTTTATTTGCTATGCTTATTTCCCCCTTTATTGGATTTAATTTGTTCACAATTTAAATTTTCAATTTACCTATTAATAATTTTTATTCCATTTAAACTTATATTTTATCATTTACAACTTCACCACCATTATCGGAATCTATTACTATTTTTGCTATTTTTTTTATCGCCCTTGTATTTCATTCAAGAAATGTTATTTTTTAATTATCTTATTACGACTTTTAGCTTTTAATACTGTTGTTTTATGTTGGATTGTTTATGTCTTGTGATTGTTTTTCTTTTATTTTGTTAAGTCCCCTTTAATTAACTCCTGCTTAATTGGTTTTAATTAAAATATGTTATTTTTATCCTAAAATTCGTTTTCGTTATGTTCCACTTTCTTGTCGAATCTTGTCGGTGAACGAGTGTAAATATCGTTACCGCTTTGTAGGCTTTATCTTGTATTATTGCCAACATCGCTACCGCGTGTTGCAAGCTTTACCTTTTCAAATTAAGCTTTTTATTTTGTAATATCCGACTTGTTCGATTGGGTTTTTTTCAAAGCTTTACAATGGGTTCCTTTACGGGCACGAATTAAAGGTTTGGTTCACTGGTTAGGTTCGTTAAACAGCAAATAAAGGAGAGTTTAGCCAAATTCACGAGACTCCACACACTAATTTTTCCTCAGGTGTTTGTTCCCTTCCGTATTAGACGCTATAGAGAATTTGATGTTTTTTTATATGCTTTTATATATTTCTAGTTTTATCGATATTATGAGCTGGATTAATATACTTTCTATACCTAGCTATTTAAGGGATGTTGAGTGATTTTAGAAGTGCAAATTTTAAAATATATAAAACCTTAAACAAATGTACTTGATGGTAATACAGGGTGTTTATAAAAGAACTCCTTGATTTAAAGTTTTATTAGTACACAGTAAAGGTAAAGTAATAGTTATTAAACATATATATTGTTAAAGAGAATGTTGTCAAGTATTTTTTTCATACCTAATAAAGTTCCATATGAGCACCATTTGTTGCCCTGGCCACGTCTAAACGATATTCAGTTTCTTTTCAGGTATTCAGCAGCATATCAGGCGTGACGGATGCTACTGCTTCAACAATCCTCTCCCTCAGATGAGCAATGTCACGGATCTTCCCGAAATACACAATGTTTTTTACATGTCCCCAAAGGAAAAAATCTAGTGGAGTCAGATCTGGGCTGTTAGTGATCCAATGACTGTTTAGGGCTACGAGTATAAGACGTACGGATTCGTTCCACATTCTGTTCAGAGACTGAAGGCCTACCCGGTGACTTCCCTTTTAAGACACTACCTGTTTCCCGAAACTGATTATACCAATTGAGAATAGTTTTGTTAGTAGGTGCAACACCGCCATATTCACGTCTATAATTACGCTGAACTGTGATCACTGAACTTGATTGAGTAAACCAAATCACACATTGAGCTTTTTCCTGTGGCGTAGCCATGACTGTTGAATAGTGACTGGTCGGCGCTCTTTCCCCACCACGCTCGCTCCAAGGTCATGCACGGGTGCCAACTGCGATCGAATATTAGCCAAAAAATCTTGACAATATACTGAACCGAAAGTTTATTGTCGGTTTCGTTTTTCAATTATGATTTTTTAAAACAAGGAGTTCTTTTATAAACACCCTGTACATTGCATGTTTTTCTTTAAAGCTTCCACAGCCCAAATACAGGTATGACCTCGTGAATTTAATTCCCCTTTAATTCAAGATGATCCTTTTGTGTTTCCAATTTATATACAACGGAAGTTCCAAAATATTCCTTAACTAATATCCTCCCATAACCATATTTCCAATTGAAACTTTTAACTCTTGTATGACCAGTACACTGTCTTTGGAATTCTTTGATCTAGAAACAGATGCAAATGTTTTGCTAATATCAAATGAATTATAGTTTCATAGAGAGATATTGCTTTAAAACCAACGACAACATTTTAAATTTCTCAAATTAGGCTCTACATATATCTGTGAAATGTTTCAATAATTAATTCCCTATAAATCAAAAGTAATATTAATCATCATCTTTCCAAGTACGGGATAGGGTGTGTTTATCGCTAAACATATATAAGGACCGCTCACGCCTTTTTAAGAAAGATATAATAATTGACATAATAATTTATCTCTAAATTTTTAAAACATATTACAAAAGAAACCAACGACAAAACACATAAATAATTACATCAATTTGAAATTGATGACAGTTAATTGTTGCTGAAAACATTAATCAATGATTTAATTGTTGGTCCACAGTGACAAAACTCATTTTATTGTAACATTCATCTTATCTTGTAAAGTAATAAATAGGGTGAAAATATATAGCACGGTGATTTTTCCTAGCTGTTAAAAAAAAATTTCAATTTCTTATAAAAAACGTTTTTTGTTTTTAAATTTATTCAAACAAACTGTTCTAAATCTCTAAACATTTACTAGTTTTGTTTTATAGGTGAATAACTGAAAATAATCAACATCTATGCTTGACAATTTCGATTAAATAATAATCAATTTAGATTTTTAAAAAAATGTTTTTCAGCTGTACCAGAATGATCCTGACCTCGTGAAAATTAGGGACATTTTCTAAAAAAATTCTTTATACTATTAAGACATTTTTTATAATAATAATATTGTCAATAAGAAATTAATTTTTATAGTTTAGAAGAAAAATGTTTATTTTAATTTTGTTGAAATATTGCACAAACATTGTCAAACATTTAGAAATAAAATGCATAGGCTCCAATAATCTGACTGTTTATTATTTATTATTTCAAGAAAAATTGAAATTGAAATTTGTCACCCTCTGAAAAAGTGGAACATCACAAAATAAAAGGGAAATATCCACTTGTAATGTTGGGATTAAATTAAAAACAAAAAAATAATCTGAAACCAAAGTATTGTCTACGTTACATTATTTAAACTTGTGATAGACATTATTGATTTTCTAAAAACTACTGTCTACAATATTTTCCAATTGCATTAATATAACAAACACGTTCCAAATTTAACTAAAATCCTGCCTTTTATTAGGTTTTTTATTTTGTATCAGAAAATAGAAAAAATCAGTAGTATAAATACAATTTATATATTTTTTAAATTATATTATTTTTGTTTACAGATGGAAAAATTCTCCTACGCGTTATTTTCACTAGGTGTACTGTGTGTGTTACCTTTGTATTGTGACCTGCAATCTGTGAAGGATAGTCTCAACCACAATGCAATGGATAACATGAATAATAAGAATGATGTGGAAGGAACTAATAAGATTGACTTTTTTAATAACAACGAACTTATTTCTTTGTTTAAACCTGCAATGAAACAGAGTTATCAAGAAGGGAAACCTACCATGAAGAGCGGAGAACAAGACATAAATACAGGTATGTGGCCAAGCATTATCCAAAAACGTGCTCAGAAGTTACAACACAACCAACTTACGGTTGGAATTATGGAGGCTGGATTACAAAAAAAAGAAAATAGTAATTTCGAGAATTCGTTTTCAGGAAAATATCCTTTGCAAAATAATACAAAAATTAGGTTTTTATTAGACGCTATAGTTCGAAAACGAGAAAAGTTACACGTTTCAAGGAAAGGTAAAGAAGTTTATTTATATGTTTATGTTCATTCAATGATACGTTATATAGAAATTAAAGAAGCAGAAACATTGGGAAAAAGAAAAAATCATAAATATCCAAGAAAAAATAGACGTATTAGAAGCATAAAAGAGAAAATCCCTAAGAAAATATCTAAAAGTAAAAACAAAGACTCAAAAGTCAAGCCAAAAAAGAAATCACCTAAAAATAAAAAAAATAAAAAAAATAAAATACCAAAGAAAAAGCGAGGAAAGAAAGTAAAAAAGAAGACTTTAAAAAAGAAGGGCACAGTGTCACTGAGTGAGCTTAAAAAGCTGCCCACTAAGAAGATATTTAACAAATTGCCAAAAGGAAAACCAGCAAACCTATCACCTGATGAAAAATTTAAAAGTTATGACACAATGTCAAAGAGTAAACCAGGAGCATATCCCTTTAAGAATAAATTTATTAATAATGACAGAATGAAAGATGGAAGGTCAGGAAGGAACTCAGCTAGGGGGAGATTTAAATTTAATGACAAAACATCACGTGGAGAGCAGTACCCTAGGAATACATATCAAGGTAATGACATAAGGTCACAAAGTGAAAGAGGAGAGCGTCCCTTTAGGAAGAAATTTATGGACAATGGTAGAATAAAAGGTGGAAGACGAGGAAGGAACTCAGCTAGGGGGAGATTTAAATTTAATAACAAAACATCACGTGGAGAGCAGTACCCTAGGAATACATATCAAGGTAATGACATAAGGTCACAAAGTGAAAGAGGAGAGCGTCCCTTTAGGAAGACATTTATGGACAATGGTAGAATAAAAGGTGGAAGACGAGGAAGGAACTCAGCTAGGGGGAGATTTAAATTTAATGACAAAACATCACGTGGAGAGCAGTACCCTAGGAATACATTTAGAAGTAATGACAAAATGTCACAAAGTGAAAGAGAAGAGCAGTCCTTTAGGAAAAAATTTAGAGACAATGGTAGAATAAAAGATGGAAGACGAGGAAAGCGATTTAAAATTAATGACAGAATGTCACGTGGAAGGCAGTACCCTAGGAATACATTTAGAAGTAATGACATAAGGTCACAAAGTGAAAGAGGAGAGCGTCCCTTTAGGAAGAAATTTATGGACAATGGTAGAATAAAAGATGGAAGACGAGGAAAGCGATTTAAAATTAATGACAGAACATCACGTGGAGGGCAGTACCCTAGGAATACATTTCAAAGTAATGACATAAGGTCACAAAGTGAAAGACGAGAGAGTCCCTTAAAGAATAAATTTATGGACGACAAAGGTAGAATAAGAGATGGAAGACGAGGAAGGAACTCAGCTAGGGGGAGATTTCAATTTAATGACAAAACATCACGTGGAGAGCAGTACCCTAGGAATACATTTCAAAGTGATGACGTAAGGTCACAAAGTGAAAGAGGAGAGCGTCCCTTTAAGGATAAATTTATGGACGACAAAGGTAGAATAAGAGATGGAAGACGAGGAAAACGATTTAAAATTAACGACAAAACGTCACGTGGAAGGCAGTACCCTAGGAATACATTTAAAAGTAATGACAAAATGTCACAAAGTGAAAGAGGAGAGCGTCCCTTTAAAAAGAAATTTACGGACAAAGGTAGAATAAAAGATGGAAGACGAGGAAAGAGATTAAAAATTAATGACAAAACATCACATGGAGAGCTAGGAAAAAAGTCTCCTATGAAGACATTTGAAACAAATGAAAAAATAAGTAATTGGAAACCAGGAATGCCATTAATTGAGAATACATTCAAACCCAAAATCAGAAGATCACAAAGAAAACCAGGAAAGCAGTCCCTTAAGAAGACACGTAAAAGTAATTCCGAAATGCTACATGGAAATCCAGAAAAGAATTCTCAAAAGAAGGACATTGATACCATTATTTCACAAGACTCTAAAATCTCAAGCGAATCAGAAACTGCAAAAGGCACTACACCATTAAAAGGTTCAAAAGATTCAAAAGATTTAAAAGACTCACAGCATTCACAAAGATCTCAAAATTCAGAGGACCCAAGAGAGTCGAAAAATTCACAAGACACAACAGCCTCACAAAATTCAAAAGACTCAACAAATTCAGAGGATTCACAAGACTTTAAAAACTCAGTGGATTCAAGAGAGTCAAAAAATTCAAAACATACAATAGCCCCACAAATTATAAAAGACAAATCAGACTCGTAGGGTTCACAAGGATCTAATATCTAAGAGGATGCAAAAGAGTAAGAAAATTCAGATTACACATTAGGCTCTCAAGATTCAACAGAATAAGGTTGTTAGATCGTTCACAAGAGTCTAAAATCTCAGTGAGAGTCAGAATATTTAAAACACACAATAATCCTATAAAATTCAAAAGACTCAACATGATCATAGGGTTCACAAGCCTCTAATATTTCAGAGGAATAAAAGAAAAGCAAAATTCAGGTTACACAATTGGCTCTCAAGATTCAAAAGACGCAAGAGACTAAGATCGTTCATTAGGGTCTAAAATCTCAGAGGACTCTAAAAGTCAGAAAATTTACAAAACACAATATCAGAACAAAATTCAAAAATCTAAGAGAATTCACAAAGCTCTAGCATCCTAGCGGACATAAGAGAGTCACGAAATTCACCCGACTAGATAGCTTAACGATATTGAATAGAATTAAATGGCTTTGAGAGGTCACAAAGCAACAAAATCTCAGACGACTTAAAAGAATTTAAAAAAATCACATTAAATAATAAACTTACTTCATTCAAAAGAGATAATAAAACCATAGGGTTTACAAGTCTTTCAATTCTCCGCGGATTTTGGAATGTTAGAAGATTCAGTAAATGCAAGGATTAAAATAGCTCAGAATTCAAAAGACTCAGAAGTTTCAGAAAAATCAATTTACACTTTAGATGCAAAAGTCGAAACGAAATCACACTATCCTGAAGATTGAAAAGACTCAGAACATTCAGAAAAGTCTAGAAACACAGATTCAAGACCATTACCAGATTCAGAAGAATTAACAAACACATAACATTTAAAAGTATCGTCAAAATCAGAAGATTTGGGGAAATATCAGCCACTAAGGATTCAGAAGAATTACCAGATACAAACGACCCAGAAGTTCATAGAGACACAGAAGAATCAAACAACATAGATATTTCAAAAGAATCTCTTTAAACACAGTAGTATCTCAAGACGCAATCAAGTGAAAGTCGTATCTTGTAGAATATTAAGAAAATCATTCAGACTACGATTATTTAAGAAAATCAACCTATTCACTATACTAAACAGACACAGAATAATCACCAGAAATACTATACTCAAAAGAATCAAGATATTTAAACGACTTTGAAGAATAATCACACGTAGAATATTCAGACAAACAGCAAGACTCAGTCATACAGGAGAACCTTTAAACCAAAAAGATTCAGACAAACCGACACCAAGACTCAGTAAATGGACATATACGGTGCCGGGGTGTTATTTAATACAAGTTTAAAACAACATCCACCGTCAAATTATTGACGGCATTACTTACATTACCAGAAAGTTACAATATCTTTATCAATTCAATGAAATTTATTAATTATTTTTTTAAAGTTAAAACGTCATCGAGGTTTCGAATCGAAAAATTATTATAAATTTAATCCAATATGATAACAAATAAAAGCTTTTCGGGTTTTAAACGTATCATTATTTGTCTATTTTCGTCCATTCTCATCCTGTTAAATAACCACAGGCTGTTGATACTACATCAGTGCCTATAGGCTGTGTTCTACGAAGTATTTTTTTAAAGATATTGGTGCTTGACATGCTATTTACTCAGTTTTTTCTGTTTTTCACGGGCAAGCCTAAGTCACAACGTTTTCGAATTGCTCATCCAGGTACTATCTCTGAAAAAGAACAATCCCTCTTGGGATGTCCACCTCTCGTGGTTGCTCATTTATTATCGTAGATATTGGTTACGCTTTTTCGACTAAATGATCTCGCGTCACACCAAACGTTGGTCAAGAGAAACTTAAATGTATAGTTAAAAGAGAAGGTTTTAAACATATACTAATAGGGTAGATCCAATTGATTTCCCCGGGAAATTAATACCAAAGAAATAAACGTACGTTAAAATATTTAACACTGGAAGTTATTTTAAAAACAAAGAAAATATTTTAAACTAATTACTTTACAGATGTGTAAAATGGAACAAACAATCAAACGTATTCGCGTGTCACCAAAATAACATCACTGAAAATATCTCTTAAATAAATCGGTAAATACGTCAAATACGGACCCCATATGAGTGGTAATTACGGAGGTATGGACGAGGAATGTGCAATTGGGAGAAGTCCCCCGAGTCAAAAATTCCTCCACAAAGCAAAGTCAGTATTTGTGAAGCCATTATGATTCAGCGCACTCTTTCTTGGGTTTTATTACGGAAATTTGTTTTCCAAAATTAGATAGCATTGTGTTGCCACGTATACTACGTGGTGTTGGTCGTTTCCAATCTAAAGAAACGTATGAAATAGCATCAATTAAAGTTGAAATTGTCATATTAAACGAGATTAAATTGGCATCAAAGTTATTAAAATTATATTAAAGGAATATTGATATTAAAATTAAGAATATTTATGTAATTTGTTTTCAACAATAAATTGTTGATAAATTGTTTTATCGTATACTTTTACAAAAATCAAACACCAATAAATTTAAAAGTTCTAAGAGAAAATTCTATCATTCTAATTCATATGGACCGTTAATTCTACCTACTCTTCTGAGTATATCGATTCATCTTAATCATTTAACTACAAATCATTTAACTCCAGCGATTAATTTGAATCATCTGACACTAACGATTCATTTAAATCTTTTGACTCCCAGTGATTAATCGCAATACTTTAACTCCAGCGATTCATCTGAATCATCTGACACTAGCGATTAATCTATATGTATTGACTCCCAGTGATTAATCGCAATCCTTTAACTCTAGCGATTCATCTGAATCATTTGACACTAGCGATTCATCTAAATATATTGACTCCCAGTGATTAATCGCAATCCTTTAACTCTAGCAATTCATTTGAATCATCTGACACAAGCGATTCATTTAAATCTTCTGACCCCAGTGATTAATCGCAATCCATTAACTCCAGCGATTCATCTGAATCATCTGACACTAGCGATTCATTTAAATCTTTTGACTCCCAGTGATTAATCGCAATCCTTTAACTCTAGCAATTCATTTGAATCATCTGACCCCAGTGATTAATCGCAATCCATTAACTCCAGCGATTCATCTGAATCATCTGACACTAGCGATTCATTTAAATCTTTTGACTCCCAGTGATTAATCGCAATCCTTTAACTCCAACGATTCATCTGAATCATCTGACTATAGCGATTCATCTGAATCTTCTGACCCGAGTGATTAATCGCAAACAAATAAATTTAGCGATTCATCTGAATCATCTGATGTTAGCAATTCATATGAATTTTCCATATTTATTGATTCATTGGAGTCATATTCGGAAAAGTCTTCTGATATTTCTAGATCTGGTGAATGTTCTAAATATTCTGACTAGCGATTCCTTTGAACGAGAGACGTAGTCGATTATTCTGACTGTACTTAGTCTGGAGTTTCGTCTGAATCTTTTCGGTTCAAAGGTTCTCCTGTATGACTGAGTCTTTCTATTCGTCTGAATTTTCTACGTATGGCTATTCCTCAAAGTCGTTTAAGTATCTTGATTCTTCTGAGTCTAGTATTTCTGGTGATTATTCTGTGTCTGTTTAGTATAGTGAATAGGTTGATTTTCTTAAATAATCGTAGTCTGAATGATTTTCTTAATATTCTACAATAGACGACTCTTCACTTGATTGCGTCTTGAGATACTACTGTGTTTAAAGAGATTCTTTTGAAATACCTATGTTGTTTGATTCTTCTGTGTCTCTATGATCTTCTGAATCGTTTGTTTCTGGTTATTCTCCTCAATCCTTAGTTACTGATATTTCCCCAAATCTTCTGATTTTGTAGAGTCTTTTAAATGTTAAGAGTTTATTAATTCTTCTGAATCTGGTAATTTTCAAGAATCTGTGTTTGTAGACGCTTCTGAATATTCTGAGTTTTTTTAAATCTTCAGGATAGTGTGGTTTTGTTTCGACTCTTCAGAAGAGTAAGTGTATTGTTGTTAATCTTCTGAGTCTATTAAATTCCCAAGGTTTTCTGACTCATTTTAATCTTTTGCATTTTCTGAATCATTTGAATTGACGAATCTTCCAACATTCTAAAGTCCTCGGAGAACTGAAAGCCTTGTGAACCCTCTGATTTTGTTAGGTCATTTGAATATTGTGATAATATTGATAGTTTATGGTAGCGTGTGAAATGTTATAGAGGGTGTCCAGTTATACAAACCGACACCGACAAGCAATCAGTCACGACTTTCAATCTTCAGTTCCTCTTCTTATGAGATTAAATTGAAAGTATTTTAATTCGTATTACTTGTAATTAACGCAGCTGATACGAAGACAATGTATAGTTCCCCTCTTTGTCTTGATATTACAGTTCTCTTCATTTGTATTTCTTACAATTGTTGAACAAAAGGGTAATAAATGTTTTGGATATTTGTACAAGTTAATTATATTTTAAAATAAAAGGTTTTGAAACATTGTAAAATCCTTCTCACTTCTTAACTGAAAAAATAAATATTAAAAAAACAATAAAGCCAACTTAAGTTTTATATCTTGATCTACACTTTTTTGGAAGTAGTTTTGGGCTAGATAAATCTTTTTCATCTCTCCTATTAGGTATCATTTTGGTCATATTTACGGATGCTATTGATTAATATCTTCAATTGCTAAATTTACTAATTGCAGGTTAGGATCACCTGTGTTTGTTAATATTTACAAGTGTAAAGCCAGCTTATGTTAGTAAACCTTGAAAATGAGAACCATTTATCAGGCGGCTTTATTTTGTAAAGCTGGGCATTATTGTCGCTTTGCCTGGAAAACAATGTTATATCACACTTAGCCGTATTTATGTCTGCAACTAAACTATAATTCGTAATATAAATTCACATTACTCCAAAATATAATCAAAACAGTTACGCCGAATTTGAGATATTCGTACTTACAAAAGGGCTTCCGAAGTTCATTAAACTTTTATAAAGGTAACCCCAAGTGATGACAAAGAATAATTCAAGTTTAAGTAATCACGGTATACATCAAAGCAAGCTATTTTACGATGGTCAGATTTAATTCAACATTTGTTTTTGTAGTAGCAAATCTTTATCAATTAAAGTTAAAACCGTGCAATACAGCCAAATTGTGTCTTTTAACACTTTTTATCAACTGTCGTTCCCATTTGAGTTGAAGCTCAATATTGGAATGAAGGACAGATTTAAATCATATATAGAATCTCAAAAGATAGAAAAGTTTAGTAACAAAATAAACTTTATATAATAAACGGATTTATCAGTTTTTTTCAAATTCCTTCAGTACAAAAAAATGGTTATTCCACAAAAAACCCTGTTTTTTTAGCTGTGAAATCAAAAAATCAATTTAATTTTTAATCAGTTTTGGATCTAATTTTAAAATGTAAATATGTTTTCCAAAAGAGACGTTCAAGGATTATTTCCTCATTTTGATTTGCAACAACTACAGAAATACGATTTTTGTTGACGATTAATTTTAGGGAAGAGTGAATGAGAGAGTTTCTACATAGTTTAAAACTTAAATAGAAAAAAGGTTTTACCTGCCTTGTTAGACAAAATGGAAATAATCCTTCATATCACGCGACTGTTTATAAATCATTTACTTTTACGACGATTATTTATATATAAATATTTCCGATAATCCCAAATGTTTATGAGTTGTAAAACTAAGAATTACAACAAATAAAAACATTAAAACATAAATAACGACAACTTCCTCTATACTACAAGAACTGCCCTGCAGTTAGTTGCAGACCACAGCAAGATTAGTTCTGAATTAATATCTGGTAATTATTATATTTATTTTTACAATTAGTATTGTATCAGGTTATGTTTAAGATTTACTTTTTTATGTTTATAATAATGAATAAAACATCAAAACTAAATTCAAAGAAAAATATATAAACGTTAAACTTAATCCTTCCATTTCTTTCATTTCCACACGTCTTTGCACTTAATTTATATAATATTGATCAATGTTTACTTTGTTACAAATAAATAGTATAAAGAGAGTAAATCAATTTGCCAACACGTACGCACATGTTGAGTTTCTCACTAAATCTTATAACAGGTGAGTGTAAAAGTGGTTTTGGGAACAATGTCTATCTGTATGTTGTCAGTAATCTGCACAGTGATCTAACGGTAAAACGAGTAGACTGTTTTATAACAGATTGGATATGTGGCCACATTTCAGTCGTTTTATACTTTATCACATAAAAGTAGTATAGAAATAGTTATGTAACAGGTAAAACAAGTAGACTGATTTATAACATATTGGACATCTGGCCACATTTCTGTCATTTCTAAAGGCTTATTGTACTTTATGACATATAGGTATTATAGAAATAGTTATGTAACAGGTAAATCAAGTAGACTGATTTATAACAGATTGAATATGTGGCCACATTTCGGTCATTTCTAAAGCCGTTTTATACTTTATCACATATAATTATTATAGAGATAGTTTTGAAACAGGTAAAACAAGTAGACTGATTTATAACAGATTGAATATCTGGCCACATTTTGGTCATTTCTAAAAACGATTTATACTTTAACAAATATAAGTAGTATATAGAGATAGTTATGAAACATTAAAAACAAGTAGACTGATTTATAACAGATTGGATATCTGGCCACATTTCTGTCATTTCTAAAGGCTTTTTGTACTTAATCACATATAACTATTATAGAAACAGTTATGTAACAGGTAAAACAAGTAGACTGTTTTATAACAGATTGGATATCTGGCCACATTTCTGTCATTTCTAAAGGCTTTTTATACTTTATCACATATAAGTATTATAGAAATAGTTATGTAACAGGTAAAACAAGTAGACTGATTTATAACAGATTGGATATCTGGCCACATTTCTGTCATTTCTAAAGGCTTTTTGTACTTTATCACATATAAGTATTATAGAAATAGTTATGTAACAGGTAAATCAAGTAGACTGATTTATAACAGATTGAATATGTGGCCACATTTTGGTCATTTCTAAAGCCGTTTTATACTTTAACAAATATAAGTAGTATATAGAGATAGTTTTGAAACAGGTAAAACAAGTAGACTGATTTATAACAGATTGAATATCTGGCCACATTTTGGTCATTTCTAAAAACGATTTATACTTTAACAAATATAAGTAGTATATAGAGATAGTTTTGAAACAGGTAAAACAAGTAGACTGATTTATAACAGATTGAATATGTGGCCACATTTTGGTCATTTCTAAAGGCGTTTTATACTTTATTACATATAAGTAGTATAGAAATAGTTATGTCACTAGTAAAATCCCCTTCACTAATTTTTTTGAGTTTCTATTCTATTAACAATCTTTATATTTATCATGTCTCTGTGTTTTATGTTAATGTGGCTGTAAATTCTATATGTTGGCATATTTTATTCCAAAAATCAAGACTTTTAAGAAAATCATAAGTTTCTTTTTTGTAGTTATTTTTAAATTCATTGGTAGCTGTCAAAATAAAATTACCAACTTTTTGATAAATTTTACCCATGTGTTGTTTCTAAAAACACAAACAATCAGTAGCGATCTCTAAAAAATTATAAATATTTTAGTTTGTTGTAAATTTATTAAAAAGCTGGTCTTTGCCTTGCTATGAAACGAAATTTTAAATATATATATATATATATATATATATATATATATATATATATATATATATATATATTCTCAAGAATTATTTGTAATGTTTATTTACTTTCAGTTTTTTATGTGGGAAGGGTCACATATATTCACCTTATTGTGCAATGTTATAGAAAATTCTCGCCCAATTTTGAGTAACTTGAAAGTTTATATCGTCGTTTGTTGTTCAGCTTTCCTCGTGTTAACGCTGTAAATCAAGTTTTAGGTTATGTTTTGTTTTGTTTTCTTAGAGTCTGCCATTCAGTTAATTTTGTGTAAAAGTAATATTTTAAAACATTAAAAAAAAAAAAAATGTAAATTTGAATTTTTTATTTTATCTGAGTTTGGGCACTTATTATTTTGAGTATTAAACAGGCTTTGGATATTTTAATCTTCGGAGTTCACCTTCTATGCTTGTTTACCTGACAGGTTTGAAAATTATTTAAAATCAGTGTTTACACAAGTTACATTTTTATAAAATGAGGCGATATTTGAGTTACCACAGTGAAATTTATAAAGAAGCATAAGTATTTTTATACATCCCTAATATATTTGTTATGATTTTCCTTTCATTTATACTTTTTATTGACCCTGTTGTTATAAATATTTAGATATCTGAACAAATCAGATCTTTTAAATCAGTTTGTGTAGAACCTGTTATACAGAATAATAGATTGTACTTTGGTTTCCGAAACATAAAAATATTTATATACTGTACCAAGAAGTAACAATAAATAATACCAGCTACTGTACACTTGAACAAAACACAATTTTAACTAGGAGATATTATAATAAGTTGATGGCTGACATTATGGTATTTATACAACATGATCATACACAGAAGCTCGAAATATAAAGATGGCGCTTCGTTTGGATATGTTAAATTGTATTGATAAGGGATCTTATCAAGTAGGGTAATGCATTGTCCTAGATATTTGAATTAGCCTATCGATATTTTTAATGCATTTATATATACATTACTTTCTACTATGTTTGAAAAAAAGAACAATTTTCAGTGCCTTTTTATTTATTATTATTTATTTTGTTTTATTTATAGTGATTTATAATAATAAAATACAAATTACAGTTTGCCTGAAAGATTATCGAAATATTTAAACAATTTTAATATAATAGAATTTCGATAAACATTAAAGCTTGTGTAGGCTTACTTTCTTCTCGACCTGTTACATCCAGCATTTTTAATTTCCGCCATTTTGAAATGAACCAAAACTAATGAATTAGAGTTAAAAAAGTGGTGTGAGCATTCACTTGCTAATAGATACAAGAACGAAAACATCATCACCCATGTTGAAACTCCAAAGATTGTCTCTAACCAAAATCACACCAGACTTCCCCTAGACAGAGGTCGATATGAGGACGATATAAAAATCACTTATAAAACTTCAGATTCCTATTTACAGCCTATCTTACTTGTGATCATTAGATGTTATATTGTTACCCTCTCACATATACGCAGTATAAGGAAAGTTAAGTAATGGTTCAACAAAGCATTTTGGGGGTTTTTAACGTGGAAATATCCATTTTGAGAGCCTCAAGTAGTATAGCGCTTGTCAGTTATATAAGCTTGAAACCAAACCTGAGGTCAGACTTTAATCATATATGGTTTGTTCCGTAAATAAAAGTTTCATGATACATGTCATAAGACACCAACACGAGAATTTAATTTGGTCAACATCAGCTCAATAGATTGTGATTACATTTGACTAAAAATAGCTCCATGGTACTAACAAAAATTATCTTGGTATCTCTTTCTCTCTCTCTCTCTCTCTCTCTCTCTCTCTCTCTCTCTCTCTCTCTCTCTCTCTCTCTCTCTCTCTCTCTCTCTCTCTCTCTCTCTCTCTCTCTCTCTCCCTCCCTCTCCTCTACCTCTCCCTCTCCCTCTCCCTCTCCCTCTCCCTCTCCCTCTCCCTCTCCCTCTCCCTCTCCCTCTCTCTCTCTCTCTCTCTCTCTCTCTCTCTCTCTCTCTCTCTCTCTCTCTCTCTCTCTCTCTCTCTCTCTCTCTCTCTCTCTCTCTCTCTCTCTCTCTCTCTCTCTCTCTCTCTCTCTCTCTCTCTCTCTCTCTCTCCCTCAAAATCGACTGAACCGATTTGATTATAATTTTAATGAAATGTGAGTATTTTAGTCACTTTAAAACTTGGGAATTTAGTTATTGCTTGTGTTACAACTCTTACATGCAAATCTCAGATTCTGTTTTTGGCGTCTCTCCTTCTACGCAAGTGGACAGAGAAGAGACTAGGGATGTTTATCAAATTTAGTATGTCGGAATAATATAGTACTTGGATAGGTCGTGTTAGATTTTAAAATTTAGCTTTATATCTGAGAGCACCTGTCATTATAAGGGTCATATATGTAGTATTAATCCCATAGCAAAGCAGTCAGTACGAGCATAGGCCTCCTGAATCTGCTGGCAATTATCGTCATTGAATTCACAACTACCTACCAATATTACTTAATCCCACGATATCGTGCTAAACAATAACCGAAGATTAATCGCGAAACCTCCCATTTATCAAGCCAGATCACTGGCCTCTAGACCAACATGCGGCTCCATAGATCATAATACCATAATTTTATTTTATAATACTAATCTTCTTTTAAGTCACTTGTACGGTTTTAGGATGAAACAAATTTACTAATATTCATTTTTAATATCAATTTTTAAATATCAACTGAAAAATTTAAGAATTTCACCTCTTCATGACGACAAATGTTACTTCAATGTAAATAAAATCTAACTTAAAATTTAAAAAATGCTAAATGAAATATATGTTCACAAGGTGAAGTAAACACCCTTCTGTTGACTCTTTACATACAACACAAACTTGGCATGTACATCTCATTAGGGGAGGCGATAGGCTGAAGTATTTCCATAATTTGTTATTTTAGTTTCATTAGAGATGAGTAGTCGTAGTTGCTTTAAAAGTAGTAGTTATAAAATTACAAAACTATTTAAAAGTCCTTTGTAATAATGAGATAAAATTAAACTTTAAACATTCGAGCACTAACTATCACTAATACTAACGTTAAAAAAATATGTGTTGTTAAATAAAACAACTCAAACAGAAAATACATTTGGTTTTTTTTTTTTAATTTACACCTCACTAGAAATTTGTCTTTTGAATGAGATCTGGTAAATTAATTTGTGTCAGTAATCAGATTTCACTTTACACGAGATGTTACAATAGCTTTGAATGAATTTATTAATTTAGTATTTCTATTGCAGTTTTGACCTGTTGTTTTCTTTTATGAAAAAACATAAAATAAAAATTCGAAGTGTTTTGTTTGAAAGTTAGTGAAATTCTTTTTTCTATTTTTCCTACAGATTATTTACAATGCGATCAAAACACCTATATGCAATGCCATCTTTTAACAATCTATTATTAATAATACTTTTAACAATACTGATTATTATAGTAATATTTTCACCAACTAACAAATTTTATTTTATAACTCTAATTATATTAAAAATATCGCCAATAAACACTTCTTTTCTTTCAGATATGAAGCAACAAACAATAACGCTGTTTTTGTTGATTTTCTGTTTGCTGCCGTTGAACTGTCTGTTAGAAACTCTGCATACAAATGAACAGCATAAATACCCTAGTAGTTTGCATGAGATATTGAAAACTCTCAAAAATATACAGGACTATTTCTCCAACAGAAAACTCCCAGACCCCAAAGAGAAAGAATCCACACGAATCTTGCATCACACAACTGTGCCTAAAACAAAGGAATCCACACGACATATATATATAACGTCTTCGCCTGCAATAAAGAAATCCATACAAAATTCAGATCAAACTACAATCCCTAAAGCGAAGCATTCTTCACGTTTTCATCACCATACAACAAATTCTACAACTACAGGACTCAGACAAAACCTACATCAAACGATTGTTCCTGCGCTGATGGTTTCAAGAAAAAACCTCCAAAAATTAACAAAGAATACAACGAAATCATCTAAGCAAAACCAATACCAAACAACGTTAATTACAACTAAGGGATCCAGACAAAACCTACATCCAGCGACAGTACGTGTAACTAATAAATCCGGACGAATCCTACAAAAAACTACACTAGCTGCATCAAAACCATACAGTGGAAACCTATATCAATCGACAGTGCCTACATTGAAGGCATTTAGAAGAAATGTACAACAAATGACTGAGACTACAACGCATCGATCAAGTGCACATTTACAGGAGGCGACAGAGCCTAAAATTACGAAATATAGAAGAATGCTACACGAAAAATTAGTGAAAGCAATAATGAGTTCCAGAATAAAACTAAATGAAAAGATCGGGCCAACAACGAGAAGACCTAAGCGAAGAAACCTACATTCAAAAGCAAAGGTACAATCCAGTGGAAACCTATAACAATCTACTGTGACTGTAATACCGAAATATAAATTAAACCTACACTAAAGAGAGCATAAGCAAGAAAATAATGAAGATCAGAAATAATCTAAAATACTCCGTCTAACAGGAAAAATACCTATAGTTAAACATAATCATATGTAAAATTACATATATTTACAACTGTGCCTATTAACACTGTATATTTAAAGGAATATACAATTTTTAAAAAAAACTCATTATTTCTATAAAATCTGTCATTTTATGTCGTAATATAATTATACACAATAAAACATTGTCTTTTATTTTCCAACATATGCATAGTTTATTGGTGCAGACATATTAGTTTAGAGGATTCTGAGGAGAATATATGCTCTCTTGAAATTATATTGTCGTTTTTAAGTTCCACCTATTTATCTGTCATATGTTATCCGTCAACTGTCATATATCATCTGTCATCTGTTATCTGTCACCTGACGTTTCCTAACTATTGTGTCAACTGTCCTCTGTAATATGTCCATTGTTATGTCAACTCTCGTAAATTATTTGTCATCTACCATCTCATATCTGTTATCTGTCAACTGTCATATATCATCTGTCATCTTTTATCTCTCACCTGTCGTTTGTTAACTGTTGTGTCAACTGTCCTCTGTCATGTGTCCATTGTTATGTCAACTCTCATAAATTATTTGTCATCTATCATCTCATATCTGTTATCTGTCAACTGTCATATATCATCTGTCAACTGTTATCTGTCACCTGTCGTTTGGTAACTATTGTGTCAACTGTCCTCTCCAATATGTCCATTGTTATGTCAACTCTCGTAAATTTTTTGTCATCTACCATCTCATATCTGTTATCTGTTAACTGTCATATATCATCTGTCAACTGTTATCTGTCACCTGACGTTTGTTAACTGTTGCTTCAACTGTCCTCTGTCATTTTTCAATTGTTATATCAACTCTCATAAATTATTTGTCACCTAACATCTCATATCTGTTATCAGTCAACTGTCATATCATCTGTCGTCTGTTATCTATGAACTGACATGTGTGCAATGTTTAAGATCTCATACAAGTAAACCAAGTCCGATTGAGTTTTGTTCGTTGCCATATACTAGTGTGTTCCCTGAATGGTATTTGTCTTTCAGCCAATAAATTTAATTATAGCAATTGAGAGTTAATCAAAAAGTTGGTATTTTCCTTTATCTTACGTTATTATTTGAACAACTGAAGTAATTCCCCTTAATATAAATAGAATTAATATTTTATTTTCATCTTTTGTAGCTTTAATCATAAAGTGCAGAATGTTGTTGTAAATTAAGTCTACTAATATTGTTTGATTTTAAATTTTATTTTATAAATTTCTTACACAATACAATAAAAGAGAAAAGAGAAAATGTAATAAGTAAGTTTGTTCAAATGGATTCTAGTAAACAATATTTTAATATTTTTTACTCAGCGCCAGCATGAAGAGATTGCAGCTAGACCTCCCATATGAATATTCAACGTACCCATGTGAGAAACGAGGTACAACAAGATTAACGCCGTGGGTTCAACAGATTTATTGCCGTGGGTTCCACAGAATAACGCCCTGGGTTCCACAGAATAACGCCCCGGGTTACACAGATTAACTCCGTGGGTTCAACAGATTTTTTGCCGTGGGTTCCACAGAATAAAGCCGTAGGTTCCACAGAATAACGCCGTGGGTTCCACAGATTAACGCCCTGGGTTCCACAGAATAACGCCCCGGGTTCCACAGATTAACGCCGTGGGTTCAACAGATTTTTTGCTGTGGGTTCCACAGAATAAAGCCGTAGGTTCCACAGAATAACGCCGTGGGTTCCACAGATTAACGCCCTGGGTTCCACAGAATAACGCCCCGGGTTCCACAGATTACCGCCGTGGGTTCAACAGATTTTTTGCCGTGGGTTCCACAGAATAAAGCCGTAGGTTCCACAGAATAACGCCGTGGGTTCCACAGAATAACGCCCTGGGTTCCACAGAATAACGCCCCGGGTTACACAGATTAACTCCGTGGGTTCAACAGATTTTTTGCCGTGGGTTCCACAGATTAAAGCCGTAGGTTCCACAGAATAACGCCGTGGGTTCCACAGATTAACGCCCTGGGTTCCACAGAATAACGCCCCGGGTTCCACAGATTAACGCCGTGGGTTCAACAGATTTTTTGCCGTGGGTTCCACAGAATAAATCCGTAGGTTCCACAGAATAACGCCGTGGGTTCCACAGAATAACGCCGTGGGTTCCACAGAATAACGCCAGTTAGTTCAAAGCTTTCACACAAGTTGCTTTCAACAAACAACAACGGTTTTTAAATGAAATCACTTATCATTTGAAATTTCAAACAATTTTACACATCCTTTCAACCAGAAAGAAAGTTTTAATATTGTTCCAGCCTTGATATTAATAAAACATGTGTCGTCTTGGAAGTGGGAAAAATAAACACTTCCAAGAGTCATTTTCTCTAAACTGTCAGCAAAACAGTTATAAAAAATATTATAACTTGAGATGTAGTAAACTAAATCTTTTTACCTGTTAAACTGTTATTAGATTAGATTTCTTAAATTTACCTTTCCAATACAATTACATAATAAACAGAATACCAACTAGTAAATTCCACATGTTTTTACACCAGTGTGGCTATATTATGTTCCTATCTCTCCAGTAGATTGCGTTCTAGATAATGAATTACTATTTTAATACTCCCTTGTCCAACATTCCCAAGTAATAACCTCCTTTATGGTACAAAATTATTTAGATTTGTAATAGTTTGACAGCATAGTATTGAGACTTTTATGAGTGGGTGTTGGTTATTTACAATCAATGCTGTACGTGAGTGTATGAATTAGTTTTAATTAAAGTGGGAATTGTCAAAAAAAAAGATTTGAATTGATAAAACTCGTCAACTTTTTTTAGCAATATAAATTTTCTTTTTTAAACATTACAAACTTAGTACAAATAGTGCATTAACTTTCTTATATAATCTTTAAAGAATCAAAAACTAAAAAATAAATAGAAATGGTATTCATAGATGAAAGGATACAATATCAAGAATAAAATTAAGAATATCTAAATTTCTTTATTATTCGTAATTCTTAGTTGAAACCTCTGGATTGTTTATTTCAATATATATATATATATATATATATATATATATATATATATATATATTTATACACACAGTATTTTACCTTAGTCTATAACAATCGTTTATTAACTCCTATAACTCCTATGAGTTACTGATAGTGAGTAGACAACAACATTTGTGTGTGGTTTTTAATGTATTATATTTAAACAGTATTATAGTGATTCGATTCATAAAATGTTTTATATTATATGACATGTTTATATTTTTGTGTGTAAGATATTTGTGACAATGTACAAAAGCCTGATGATGTCTCATTGAAGATAAAACGGTCGTAGCTGCATTAATAATGGATTGTTATAGACTAAGGTAAATTAAATTAAATTAGACTATTACCTTTATTAAATTAAAGTATTATAGTGTTATAATAAATTTATAGATTTCCATTTGAACGAAAGTCCCTTTCTCGAGATAAGGATTAAGATTGAGAAATAAGCTATTAGCGCCACCTTGTTAATAGACTAACATAATATTATGAGATTTTTATGAATTGTAATTAATTAAAAATTGGAACAAACCCTCATGGAATGACCGTCGCACAATGGGGCTAAATGTAAAAAACCTGCTAAAACAATCACATATTATACATTTACCTTGTATTATGAAACTTATTCCGTAAGATCCAGTATTAAACATGAGCCAGAAAAGTTTTTTTTGAATTTTAGGCAAAAATAATAATTATGGAAAATAAAAGAAATTGATTTAAGAAGTTTCTTGTCTGTTTTTAGCCATTTATCAACAAATGTTTTGTAAATGTAAATTTCGAATTATTTCCAGAATAAAGTTTTATTTTAAAATTCCATAATTTCATTTAAATAAAAAAAATTAATAAATATCTAGACAATTTATTAATAGACAAATTACAAGGGAATATTTTGGCCATCTGGGTCTAGCAAAAAAAAAAAAAAACATGTCTGTTGACGAATTTTCACTGAATCCTGACACCATAAGAAATTAAAATTTATATTGGGTCTAGCTTTTCTGTTATTTTGGTAAATATGAAGTAAAAAACCAACTTCATATCGAATAATACAGTGTTGTTAAACACTGTCTTATATCTGTAAATTTTCCAAGGCAGTGCAAGAGATGAATCATATACAGTTAAAATTATTTAAAGCACAATAAACAAGAAAATTCTTCCGTGAAAAAGGGTTATGAACATTATTTTTATTCAAATAGACGTTTCCAAAGTACCCCTATCTAAGTTACTTTTATGAAATTGTACCTAAGTTACCTGTAACACTATCATTGATCAGTATGTAGGAGGAGAAAGGCGATTGCGATTTTAAAGAACAGGAAAATGATGATAACTCCTATATCTACGGTAAGTAGTAGTAAAATTGTTGTAACAATAACTTAATCATTAATGATGTACTCTCAATATTGTATTAATTTATAATTATTATGTCTTAAACGCATTATGCAATAAAATTATTTTAATACATTGAAAATAAATCTTTTGAAATTTGATTTATTATTACTACATGGGTTAAAATAAATTTTTTCCTATTTTCAGATATTTTCCTTCTTTGTTTCATTTCTTCTTTTTTACATATGTCTCACAAACTGGCACTTGGGGAAATAGTGACGAATACTGTGTGTGTGTTTTTTTTTTTTTTTTATTATTATTTTTTTTTAAGATTAAACACAAAATTATACATATTTAAATGTACGCATTCATCCTGATGAACGTCTTACTTGGAAGCATCATGTATGTATGAAAGCAGACCAAATAAAACAAAAACTGCGCGATCTGTATTGGTTGATTGGACGAAAATCCCAATTGGCTTTGTATCACAAGAGATTATTGTATATTTCAATTTATTAGACCTATTTGGACTTATGGTGCAGAATTATGGGGATCTACGAAACCCTCAAATCAACAAATTATACAACTAATACAAAAAAGTATTATTCGTACAATTACAAATGCAAGATGGTACCAAAGGAGTTATGACCTTCATTCTGAACTAAACGTAAAAAGTGTGAATGAGGTAATTCAAGACTGCGCTTCTCGCCATGAAAAGAGACTTCATCGACATGTAAACGTGGAAGCTATCCAACTTTTAGACGTGGAATATGACAAAAGTCGTTTAAGCGTCATAAACCGCAGGACTTAGTTAATATCTAGGTTTAATACATGTTATTTTATGTTATGTGTATTACTTATTTGATCTATGGATTAAGATTGTAATAATAAATAAAGGAAAGAAAAAAAGGGGGGAAATAGATATTTAAATTGTGCTTTTTGCTCATGTGCGTAACACTTCCTTTAGTGTAAATCATATTTGATAGAAATTTTTATTTTAAATGATGACAGTAAAAATAAACTTTTTTGTCAAATATTCATATACCTGTATTGTATTTCAGAGGTGATTTGGCTTACATCCAAGAGAGATTAATTTTTACGTTGCAACAAAATTTTAATGAAATCGTTGAATTGGATTTTAGTTACAAATAGATTGAATAGATTTACATGCAATAGATATACAAATTGAATAGATTTCAATAGATCTTTTCGAAGATTTAGTTGTTTGGTTCTTATCAAAAGTTCCGAAAATTAACTTCGTTATTGGGAAGATGGCATCAAAAGATATCGTTGTTACACTTTCATGCATTGACGATCTTTAAAAATTGTTTTCTTCAATTAGGTTAAAATATTTTTCTTGAAACTGCTACTCTAAATATTTTAATTTGTAAATAAGTGAAAAGACATTCCTCAAAATATTATTCTTAATATACCCACATAACAATTTTAAGTCTGCTTGTTTGGGCTGCTGAGATCTGCACAGACTGTAGACAAAAATCATTACTGAAACAAATTTATTTGAATCAGAGAATCCCAAAATGTATAATTGAGAGAAACACTAAAAAGGCTGTTGCATTGATCTCATAGCTCTTCCCATACTACCTATTTACTCGAAACTTAAAATAAAAACATATAAACTAACTACAAATAACGATATTATCTAAATCATAATGGAGCATGCGCGTACGTTCTCCTCAAATGTCAGTCCATTTTAAATAAATTCGTACATAATTCAAGTAAGTGCATTGTTGAACTTTGATAATAAGTACTTTATAATATATGAACTACATTGTTTTATGATGAAACATTGTATTCAAAGATACTTTAGTAGGAGTAAATAGTATACGCGTATATCAGATAGAATTATATATGAAAACAATATAAACACAAACCTGATAAGATAAAGTATAAGGTAAAAAATAAATTCTGATATAAATAGTTAAATTCACATTCAATCCATAAACTATTTAAAATAATGAAGAACTCATTTTATTGAAGATGGCAATATTTAATGCAAAATTCAATATACATATTATTTCCTATGAAATAAAATACGTTATCTATTAGATTATCATAATATATGGATGTAAGGTGTATTCTGTTGTTAACAAATGTGTTTAAACATATGAACCTTGGATATAAGGTGTATTCTGTTGCTAACAAATGTGTTTAAACATATGAACCTTGGATATAAGGTGTATTCTGTTGATAACAAATGTGTTTAAAAACCTTTTTGTGGTATTTTAAAAATATATATCACATTTATAATTGTTTACTCATTTAAGTGCTGGCAATTTTTATGTCACGAAAATACCACATAATTGTTTTTCCAGTTTTCTAAAAAATGAACTATTGTAATCATTTTAAAGTTTTGTAACTAGAAAAAAAAACATCGTATTTTACCAAAAATATATTTTGAGGTAATTTTAGGGGGAAAATATTATATTTGCTATAATGTTTATATATTTTGAATATAGAAAATATGTCTGCAGTATCTCACCACTTAATAATCTGAGTCGTCTAAATCATCAGATTCGTCTGATTTATCTGATTCGTCTGAATAATTTGAGTCGTTTGAATCATCTGTTTCGTCTACACCTTCCAAGTCGTCTGAATATTCCGAGTCGTATGCATTTTCTGAGTCGCCTAAATCATCTGAGTAGTCTGAATTATCTGATTCGTCCGAATTTTGTGAATCATCTGAGTAGCCTGAATCTTCGGATTCGTCTGAATTATCTGACTCGTATGAATCATTTGTGTTGTCTGAACTCTCTGAGTCGTCAGAATCGTCCGAGTACATTGAATCTTCTGAATTGTCTATGTCTTTTAAATCTTCTGAGTCGTCTGTATCCTCCGAGTCTTCTGATTCATTTGAGCCTTCATTATCTTCTGAGTCTTTTGAATGATTTGTGTCTTCTGATTCATTTGAGCCTTCATTATCTTCTGAGTCTTTTGAATAATTTGTGTCTTCTGATTCATTTGAGCCTTCAGAATCTTCTGAGTCTTTTGAATAATTTGTGTCTTCTGATTCATTTGAGCCTTCATTATCTTCTGAGTCTTTTGAATGATTTGTGTCTTCTGATTCATTTGATCCTTCAGAATCTTCTGGTTTTTTTGAGTCATCTGAGTTTTCTTCTTCCTTTGAGCTATCAGATTCATCTGATTCTTTTGTATCATCTGAGCCTTTCGAACCACTTGAGTCTTTTGAACCACCTGAGATTTTTGGTGCTTTTGGTAATTTCAACTTAGGAAACTTACCTGGTTTTAGTTGAGGTATTATATTTTTAAATATATCATCCTCCTTAGGGGAGTACTTTAAAGGTTTAGGAAGTGTTATTGCGTACTTCTTAGGGATATTCTTTTCTGGCTTAGAAAATATAATTGTGTTCTTTTTAGAAGGCATTTTAATTATATTTTTTGTATTTGGCAAATTCTTTACTTTCTTTCCTTGTGGTTTTTTCTTCCTAGAGATATGCTTTGCTGGCTCTTCAAGTGGCACTTCATTTTTATTTCTAAATAATGATTTAAAGAAACCTTTTGTTTTGTTGTATAGTTGTAACTTGGACCTTGACTCTATATAACCTTCACTTGTTTGGATGTTATCTATTTCCACGTCTTGTTCTACTCCCTTTACGGAAGGCTTCTTTGTTTCATGTTGTTGGTTTTGTATCTCCCAAGGTTTCGACAAAGCAACTTCATGATCATTGGTGGTAAAATATCTCTGCATCGTTGTCAGTTCTTTAGTGTCGTTGCTTATGTTACCCTTCACATCGTCCTTCAAACTTCCATCCATAGATTGCAAGTCGCAATATAAAGGTAACACACAGAGTAACACTAGGGATATCAATGCGTAATAGTGATTGCCCATCTGTGAACAAAATTATATGATTGCATTTATATTTTTATTTTACAACACAAAATACTTTTTAAAAATGGCGTAAGGAAATTGCTTAATTGTGCACAAATGCGTTTTAATAATTAAACTGGAAAATATTTCTTTACATTTCTTGAGAAATAAATTTAATTGTTTCTAGAATTTCTATCGTTTACACATACAGAATAATACTATTAGTTGAGTTTTTGTGTTTTAAAATTTTAATACGATTAATTTTATATTTTATATCAAAGATATAGCTTTATTTTTTCACTGCTTGTGAGATATTTGACTCTCTATAACGGCGACAACAGACTTGATTTAATTAGCCTTGTAGCAATAATTACCATGAAATTTTGGAAGATGACACATATCTATATTTTCTATAACAAAAATAAAACGTATTGGTTGAAATCTCTACTAATATGTATATTGGTTAAAAAGAAAGGAATAAATAAGTTTTTGCCCTATTATGAATCATATAATTTAGATAAATTTAGTTTCAATTATGAAGATTATCGACCGAAACCCATGTACAAAATGACAAAATAAATAAATATCGTTCTGGAAAAAAACAATTAATTATCAGCATGCCTCATTATAACTCGATATTAATCAAATAAGCCTACTATTTGGGCTGCGGTCTTGATTATGAGAAAGCCAATCGAGTTTATTACAGTTTTGGATTAACAGTCACATACACATGAAATAGCCTATTCAGTTTTAAACTACATCCACCGAAGTAACATTTTTGATAATGAGTTTTGGTTGTATTGTAATTGCTTTTATCTGAGTGAGAAAGTTTGAGTATTTTCGGAACGTTTATTTATAGATAAAACAACATCTGGCAGTTTGATTGGATTAAGAATGATTATTTTGTTGAAGTATCTTTTTCTTTTTTTAAATATACTTGCTGTCTTTTATAAGAATTTTTCTTTTTTTAATTCTGCCCAAAAAGAAAAACTTAAATTTATATATATATATATATATATATATATATATTAGAATAATATAAAAAGTATATATATATAAAGAATAATTAGCCAAATTTAAAGATTGCCTATATAAGAGTCAGATTTATGTCTTTATGCCAATTCTTACCAATAATTCCACGACTTTATATTGTAATTTATTTCAGTTGGCACCACTGTACGGACATTCATGACGATAAACATTCGTTGTAAAGTCAGAGGAACTGTAACACAATTTTCTATAAAAATTAATAGTTTTTTTTCCCCTTTACGCCACTCTCAAAACCGATATACTGAAAATAAAATATTATATCACAGATAGAGCAATAATTTCCCTAATCTATTACGATAGACTCCACAATATAATTTCCCACACTAACATAAAGAAGCCCTGGTAGGTCTATAGTCTAGCATTCTCTGATAGTGTGTGGAACTATCCAAGCAATAATTCCACACTTTGATGACAAAAGTTACTCGATGACCCCCCCATTATTATTTTGGAAACTATTAGCGAAATCTGATTGCGTAATATAGAATTACTGATTGGGATACTCAATCTGCTGACCCATATTTTCCTAACAGTTACATCATAAGATTCGTATATAACGAATTCGTCACTACGTAAACAAAAACTTTGTAACGGTATATTGGTAAAAGTTAGAATAAAGTGTGACGTCATCCTACCTGTTAAACATCACAAATTCAGTCCCAGATATAACAATGTATGTGTGGTTTATTATTGGAAAAATCCATCCAAAAAAAATTGAGATTTCGTTCATTTAGGACGGCGTTTTTTGTTCGTTTATATCGTATTTCTACTATTAATGGTGTGCCTTTCTTCTCTGAATGATTTCTGGAATTATTTTATAAAAGTTTAATCATAATCGTTATATACGAGTATGAGAAATGATAATTTCTTTTCTTCTTGGTATTATAGGAACTTTTTTTTATATGAATAAATTATTTAGTCAGCGGATTAAGCAGGACTGAATTATACCATTCAAAAACCAAGGGGTAAAGATTAGTTGAAAGCAAAGATAGAGTAGGAAGGAGAATTGAGCAAAAGGATGTGTTTGTGAATTATGAACAGAGGCTGAATATTGTGAAGGAATAGTGGGGAAAAAATGCATGAAGTCAGGTCTCTAATTGGGCTGTGAAATCTTCCAGGGACAACATTCAATGTATTTATGAAAATAGTGAATGTATAAGCCTTCATTTACTTTGTAATTCACTTTCCTTGGGTAAGCATGTCTTACGTACAGAAAGTATAGTAATATATCGCATATTTTTGAAATAATTTAAGTTCTTTTTTTTCTTTTTTTTTTAAAGAAAAACTATTGTTTGAGAAACATAAACTAGAGGCATCTATTCCTCAAATATCCATAACCATCGGGTACTAAAGAGAGCAAGTGTTGATAAAAAAAGACTTGAAACAACAGATGGAAAAGAGGTATATAACACAAGACTAAAGGAAAAATAATGGATTTAGCTGAGTTATTTTGGGATTGAAACCCATTGAATCGTATAAATTGAAATAAACTCGCAATAAAAATTGTTTCCTTATTTATTATAATTAATTTGAACTCCTAATAAATAAATATGTTGATGTTTAAATCACTTAGTAACTGTTTACTGAAATAAACTTACCATCTGTGCCACTACACTCTGGGTATTCAATAAACACTAACAAGATAACGATACTTATTTTGTAAAATCAATTTATATTTAATTATTATTTTATGCTAGACATTGTAAGAACAGGCTGTGATAATTTTATTGTGCTTTGTTCTATTTTTATTACTTAATAATAACTAGATTTACTAACTAACACATTGTGATTACATTCTGTTGAACAATACTTGATCATATTTGTATAGCCAATAAAATTAATTAGAATAATTATTTTCACAATAAAACTGTACATCATCATCGTAACATGTGCCTTTTTTTAAATCTGTTTGAGAACTTCTGATATTGTGGCTGCCTTTTGATCTGTCTGGAGTCTGACGTTTGTGTTAAAGTCTACGACCTGAACATTTTAATCACCTTCCGATTTTGAACACTTGATGCATGTGGAAATATTTTGCGTAGAGATGAGCAGGTTTTTGCGGACGAGTTTTGAGATCTCGTCAGTCTAAAGTTGGGACGAAGTCTGTCCGATGTTTGACGTGTGTTTACTGAGTTACAACCCAAACTCGGTGACGAATGTTAATCAAATACGGTATGAAATAAAAACGATTATCTGTACATCCCTGTAACTTTCTTTTGTCTAAGTCTAACCTTTAAGAACTCAAACAAACCATATTTTTTATTATCTCTGAAAATACCGGTTCCTAACTAATAACAAAAAACAAAAAATCAACATGTGGCTGTAAAAAATACAACATTTTGTTCAAAATCGACATTTTAAATTTCTTAACAAATTATTTATTTGTGAAGACTAATGACAGAAACACATGTGTGCAAAATTGCAATTAAACAAATATTACAATTCGGGAATACTGACGGGGTGGATTTTACTGCCATGAATTTTGTTTCCAGTTTGGTTCTAATTATTATAATTATCTATGACATTTGCTTCAATGTCATCAGGTGTACATCCAAAAGCAAAAGTAAATTCATTCCCGATATTTTAAGAAATAAACAGTTGTAGAAACAAAACTATAAATAATAGGAAAAAAGTGCAATCATTAGAATATATAACTCATTCCACCCTTAACTACCAACATAATTAGGCCAAAAACAGTTATATCGCACGGAGATAAAACTTTGAAAATAAATATAGAAAATTAATCGAAACGAGACAAACAACGTGTAATCTTCAGTCAAAATATCTTTGTCCCTACATCTTTATTAGTTGATTTGATTCTGAATAATTCTTTATGGACTTTATGAACTCGGAAAGAAACTAGGAATAGCAACATTATTAAATTTTACGATAAATAAATAAAAATTACCGTCCAAAAGAAAAATATTTTTAACACTTATTTGAACTTCCTAAAATATTGCATTCCGATTTTGAATTTAATAATGTTATTACCGACAGGGAAAATGTAATTGCATGGTGGATTTTTGCAAAGTGTTTACTGGTCATTAATCTTGTAAACACAATATTACAAAGTAAACAATCTAAAGTATTTATAAATATCTTAGAATAACGGCTATTTAATAGAAAGATGAATATCTTAAAATGGGAGATTAGTTTTTGAATGGAATTTTAGAGGAATATTTAATTTTATGAGATACACTTTGCAAAATCAATGAAGATATAAAATAACAAATACCATTTGCATTACACTGTAATTTCATTGTAATAGTTATAGCCGATTTTGAAATATTAGCCCCCCCCCCATTAAACCGTCCTTGGTGCATTTTCAACATTTAGAGCATTATTTCAAAAAGAATATATATTACTGGATAGGGGATCACAACTAATATGTTTTTGTAACACAATCAGTCCCCCTTTTGGGTTGTAGTCCATTGCTCAGAAGACCGAGATACAAATGGAAAAATAAATTCGTCAAGCAAATTACAATATCAAGAGGATAACAATTCTGTGAAAAACTGAACGAGTGTTTTTCCCCCGATTATATAAAGTTCTCTGTTCTGTGTAAATATTGTGACCAAATAAGCATTAGTAATAACACTTTGGACCCCTGGTTTTAGTTCTAACTGTCCGTCTGTCACTTATGTTAGGTTAGGTTATTATAATAATAACTGGGAGAAGTAGAGGATACATAAGAAAAAGGCTTTCTTTGAGCAGAGATGGGAGATGGACAACGCACTGGTTATTTAGACTAGGCAGAAGATTCCCATGTCAGGCGGTAGATAACGAGAGGCTGTGGTGAACAATCATACACCTTAATACAAGCATTGTTGTCAAGATACCGGAATAGATTCAATATAAGAAATTACTATACATGCAAATACTGTGGGTTGGAGTAAATTGCTGATCATAACCTTTTCTGTTGAGATGGATATTGCATAGGGAGTAATTCAAAAGTGTAGCTGGATATAGTAAGAAAGTGGCGGATCTTGTGGATTTTATATATTAGTAGGAAAGATTACTGGATAGCCAGTGAGAATCTGATCGATTCAATTATAAGTGAAATGTAGTATATAGTATATCATTCCTTAAATCAATGATATATTGTTGGGATTTCTAATTTTTTTATTTTTTTTTATTTTTTATTATTTTTATTTTTTTTTTGGAGAAGCTTAAAATATTATTTTCAGTATAGACTTTGGAAAAATTATTTATGCAATTACAAGTAATCCTGGTTGATCATCCTAAAAGAAAATCAACAAAAACGAACATTATACAAGGTAAAAAAGACACAATAATATTCTGTAGCTTTTCCTTGGTTATGGAGGGATTTAAAAGTCTCTTGATATTTTAAAGGTAATTACTATATATATTTTAGCAAATGAGCTTAATATTAACCTTTTTTAAAAATATTTGGGTGACTTTTTTTATTTTTTTAATCATTAGTCATTGATTTATAGAAAAAAAAATTTCAATAAAAGGAATAAAATGGGATAAACATAAATATTATAAATAACATCACATTTAACACCAAACAAATTATATAGTCTATGTATAATTATAAAAAGTATTCTATTTATAATCAATAAATATATAGTTATTTTATCAGAATGTTATTAGAATCAGATTTATAATATTTATTTTTTTTTTTTCTTTTTTGTTTTTTTATGTTAATATTTTCATTATTCAGAAGAACAATCAATATTGCTCACATTAATCTTTCTCCATTTACTATATCACTAATTTGTAATCTTTTTTTCGAGTTTTATCTTTTTCACTAGTGCTATGTAATATTTGGGCGATAGTTTTTCTTGATGTATCGTGTTTTTATAGTCTTTCTTATTATATTTTTTGTTTCCATCTCTGTATTTCATTTGATCATGTATTGTTTTAATCTTCAACTCCTTCCCATCATCGTATTCTTCTTTGTATTCTTCTGCATTTTCCTTATTACGTTTCCCTAAAGTTCCTTGTTTGAAACGTGAAAACGTTTTGTAGTAAGAAGGTTCATTTACTTCCCCTTTGTTATTATTTCCTTTTGTATTATAACTTATTACGAATGCTCCATTCTCATCAACATAAGCTTTATCACCTTCATCTTCGATTTCATTATCAGTATCTTTACTTCTAGACGTTCCGTCTAACGTGTTCTCTTGCAAGTCATTCACTGTTTTATTCGTAATGACTATTCCCTTTTTCTTCGCAACATACTTCAAATCTTTTGAAGAATTTAATATAATTTCTCTCTTCACTGATTTTTTATTTAAATTTTTTGACTTTATCATTGTTCGTGATACTCTTTTAATATTCTTGATTTTTAGCACAATAGATTTTTGTTTATTCTTTCTACCATCGTTCACAGGTTGAGATTTTTTATTCCCTATAGATTTTATATTTTTTTTAAGAACTGACTTTTGTGTGTCAGTATCAGGTACATTTCCTTGTTTCACAGATATTTTATGCTGAGTTCGTTTTTTTTCATCACGTGACTGAGGTTTCATTTCATTTCTAAATTTTACCGTTTTAGATTCTCCTACTTTCTGCTTACTAGCTTTCTTTTCTTTCTGGGTTTGTTTTAGTTCAAAAATATCAAAAGGTGAATCAGGACGGGAATTAAATATTTGTATTCCTCTCTTGATTCTCATAGCTTCGGGAACATCGTTTGTTTCCTCCATTAAATTTAAGTTTAGAGTTTCTTCATTTTTCAGTTCACAATACAAAGGTAACACACATAGAATCACGAGTGCAAGTATTATGGTCAAGTAAGACAGTCGGCCCATCTGTAAAATAAGGCCAAGATTAACAGTTGTTTTTATAACAGCTAAATATAACACAAACGTACCTCGTGTTTTAGAACAACTAAAGTAATATATATATATTGGTTTGACCTTGGAGTGAGTGGTTGTAATTACGGATTGGTGGAAATTGTTTTAATTTGGTCCCATAGATTAATATACGCTATAAACTTTGTTTTAGTTCCAGTTTATTTTCACATTATTTGTGTAAATATGGATAGTAATCGGTACTAGTTACTAAATGTAACAGCTAATAAATAACACAAGTAATAGTTATTGGATACTATATTTAACAGGTTCTGTGTAGTACAATTAGTGAGTATTGGATACTACAAGTAACAAGTTTTGTATTCTCAAGGTAACAGAAACCAAGTAGTGAATAAAACAAGAAGCAATTAATATATACTACAAGTAACTAGTACTGAAAAGTACAAGTTTAGTAACGATTACCGAGTACTATAAGTAACAGATACTGGATTTTCAAAGTAAAAAATACTAGATACGAAGGTAACTGGTGTTGGATGCTGCAAGTAAGAAGTACAGGATACCGTAGCCAACAGTTAATAAAGACTAAAATTTTTAGATACGGTATACTAGACATAACATGTATTTAAACCATAAGTAACATATAATGGAAACTATACGTAACAGGTATTCTATACTATAAATAACAGTTACTAGATACTAAAATTATTTGGTAGTGGGAAGTTGTGTAATGTTAAAATTGTTGGATGTAATGGTAACACCAGAGAAGCGTGATTTGCTACACTGATAGTTCTTGACGATGAAGATAATGAGACCGGTTTGAAAGTCTAGGGCAAAGGTGCAAACGTAGCTTGTCTATACCAGGTGAGAAGTCTTTCCTTTTTTGGGAGTAACAGTCTTTGCAAATTGTTCTCAGCTAAATGAACTCAAGGTAAGAAATATGTTAGTAAGGAGATGATTTGCTCTGGGATTCACATGACCTGCAGTAATTTATGGTCAACCATGGTTGGAAGTTTCATTGGGGATGTATTCTAAAAAGAAGGAATCTTGTGACAGGATCGTTGAGGCTAAAGAAAGTGTACACGTCTGACTGATAAGGTACGATCCAAAAAATATAAAACATTTAATAGTTTTCTTTGAACACATTTGTTTCGAGGTGATTGAAGTTGTGGAAGAGGCGTGTAAGGCTTTTAAAAGGGTGGATATCTTGTACCTGGTGAGTTTTTCTCTAACACCTGCAAATTAAATAATAAGGTTATAAAAAAGTTATTTACATTTGCATGGTATATTTCGGCTAAGAAGGAGAGACTTCCAAGTTTTATTTTAAATTTTTTCACATATACGTAGTATAATTAAATATATTTAAAGCTCAACAAATTTGTGCTACCGTTTTTGCGTGTACTATCGTTTTGTCATTCTAAGAATACACCTGAGACTAAATAATTGTTTTTTGGAGTATAGTGTTCTGCATCATGCTTATGACGTTAATGCAGTTCTCTGTAGTACAAACATAAGGACTGATTTTATCGATATATAGTATGAGGCCATATTTTGTTCCCACATTTTAAATCTGGGAAGACTCTTTCCGCTTCTCAATTACTCAACATATTACTGTGATTGGATCCTTGAACACATTTAAGACAAATTTGATAAAAATCAATGATATACATTTTAATTAAACTTTCTCTTTGTGGAAGCTACGAATTTTAGATTCAAATATACTAATAGTATCATTAATTAATGTTTTAGTAAAAAAAATACTTATCAACGTATACACTTTAATATGATGGGATCGCATTATTTTTCCCATGGGATTAGTATGATGGGTAAAAATTTCTGTGTGATCATAAATAATTCGTGTGATACTTTGTGTGTATATTATTTAACTAAAACGTAAATAACTTAATGTTAGAGTAAACAACAACTGTTTGTCAAAATTGCTCCTGAGGATTATAAAACTCCATATAGGTAAAACATTAAAAATATAATCCTCTGCTACAGGAATTCCAAATGGATATTACCATGAACAATAAGAAATCATATCTTTTCTTTCTGACACATACGTACCAAGGAGAAGGTTGTGTGATCGGTCAACACAGCATGTCACGTTTTCAGGTTCCCTGTGGCTTCCACAGTTTAAACCAATGGACAAATTTTAAAGGAATTTATTTTGTGAGTATCATTTGCAATATCTGGAGAAGCTCAAACTTGCCATATTGTATGCTACTTCTACAAATATACTAGGTCATGAGTTATAGATAAGAAAAAAACTAATAGTTTGACATAGTGTTGTTTTAAAGATGTAATTTCAAAACATCACATATCACGATATCGATGAAATATAATGAGATGGAAGATTGATGATCCGAAAGTGAATAAAATCCCAAATAAATAAACATTTACAGTTCATGAATATTGCAAAGGCACAAAAACAACCCTTGCCCTAGGTGAATAAAAGTTCTACATTAATTAAATACAACTAACATTGAGGAGGCGTTTGTTGACACAAGAGATGGCATTTTAGGTGCTGTTTAGGTATAATTTAAATAAAGGGATAGAAACGTCGTTTTTAATTCTATATTTACGACTATCGAACTGTCATTTTCGATAACAAATAGTTTTTTGGGGTTTTTTTTGGTTTGTTGATGGATTAGTGACAAAGTTTGTGCAATATTTCTGCACCATTTGTTTTTGTGATACAATGGATAATAAGTATGTGAGAAAATAAATAAAAGGATATAACGTATATAGAAAAAAACTGATATAAGAATATTTTACTATAAAAAAAATAAAATAAAATAAAATAAAAAACTAGAAAGTCAATGCTGAATATTTGTTCACGGTCAATAATTATAGAAATAAAATGATTTATAAAAATTTTAAAAAACTGTTCATATAATAATAAACGCTTTTAATTTATAAATATTCTTTCATGTATATCTATTATGTACTTGGTCTTACATAAGTGTAGGAGGAAAATAGTTTAAATATTTTGATCAATAAGAGAATAATTGTAGTTTATAATTTTTTAAAGCGGGAACACAATGATAAATTACGTATTCAAAAATGTGAAATTTATATGTAAATAAATATTATGTTTTCTTCGTTACAAGGGTTAAACATTTTAAATCGAAGGAAGGAATTTTTTAAGTAAACTGTGTTATGATATAAGTTTAATCTAATGTAAATATAGTCCATGAACCAAGTTTTTTTTTTTAACTGACATATAGATTCACAACATTTTATAAAACAAACTTACCGTGCTGAAAACCTTTCAAAACTGTTTATGTTTGGCAAACTATAGGAGAACTACTCCCACCACTGCATTCAATTATTAATAGGTATTTAATTGTACAATTATACATTTCAGGAATGTAAGCATTGATAATTGAAATGTGTTAATTATACTATTAAATCCAAGTTTATATTTATAAACAGAGGAATCGAGATCATTTAACAATTTTTTTCTTGTATAATGGGCTGTAGTGACATTTAGAATGTCTATTACAAATTATATTAAGTGAAGTGGAATAATAGAGACATTAAGAAAATAGAGGAGTAAGAGAGGAAAACCCATTTTGGAATAAGTATGTATTGCTGTAGTTATTACCCAATTATTTAAAATTGTTCTAAATACGATAAAGGCTTCTAATGAATGGATGAGAGTGTATTTAAATCTTACTCTTTACTGTTTTGTACACTGGAGAAAGATTAATGTCTTAGTGACAACAATTTCAATTGCAGAATTTTATTTTTTTATTTATACCTAGGAGGGAAACATATGTGTTTGATCAAAATACAATTGTAAATTTTTTGTGCGTATACATCATTTTGGTTATCCCGTGGTGATATAAGACACAACCTGAAAATACAATTTCGAAAAATCTAATAAAACAATTTGTATAATATAGATTATCATAAGCGTAATTTGTAAAGACACATTTAGTTCAAGTGTAGCCTCTGTGATTGTGGTAAAGTATTGATTCAAAGGACATACTGTGCTAAAGTGTAGCTGGTAAGGACTCGTGTTCAAATGTAGATTCTAAGGATTCATTTTGTTCAAATGTAGCCTCTAATGATTAGTTTTTTCTTAAGTGAAGAGTCTAAGGACTCGTTCTGATCAAATTGAACCTCTAATACTTGAGTCCATATGAAATCATTTTGGTCGAATGTAACCTCTAAGGACTCATTTCGCTCAAGTGTAGTCTTTAAGGACTTAGAGAAAGCAAAGCCTCAAGGGACTTATTGGGCTAGAGTTCCAATAACTCATTTTCTTCAGTTGTAAATTTATGAAATCAGTGTGATCTTGTGTAAATTCTGTTGGCTCAATTTGCTCAAGTAAAGCCTCTAATGACACATTTCGTTGAAGTGTAGCCTCGTGGACTCATTTATCTAAAGCAGTGGTTCCCAACCTTTTATGGGGCATCGCCCCTTTGTGGAAGATGACTCACAGCTGTCGCCCCCTTTTCTTAGTACTACTGTTTACCTAATGTAATTTTAAGTAACATATCGTTATACAAATAATAGAGTATTTTATTCTTTTAAAAGATTTATTAATATTTACAACAAATAATTAACCAAATCAGATGTGTCCAGAATTCTTCATCTCACTATACTTCATCGCGTGAGTTGGAGTTCAACCATAAACATTGGGTATCTTGTAAGCCTGTTGAAGATAACAAGTTTCAGAGAGTTATTTTATATTGTTTACACTGATGACCGACGGTACTTGATAGAATTCCATTTTAACAAATAAAACACACTATTTCTTTTGTTTTCATAAGTTTTAAGTGTAGGTTAGGTGAGCATGAAAGGAGTTGGCGGTTAGGTTATAATGATTCTAGTTTTTCTAACCATTTAAAAAATCATGCATTGACAGATTTTTATTCTAATGTTAATTTTGAAATTTTACATGTTAACGTAAAAAGTAGAAAATTAAATGTTTTGGAAATTTTAGAAATTAAGAGACTTTTGTGTAATGGTGATAATCTAGTTTTAAATGACCAAACGGAATTTTTGTCATTTTCTCCTTTACTTCAACCTCTATTCAAGGTTGGTTAATACCTGTGTGAATGACCTGTGGGGTTTTCCCCTGGGTCTTTGTGCTTTGTTTGTTAACGGGATTTTCCTACCTTTTATAATAGTTATGTTGTGCTTTGTATTTAGTCTTGTAAGAGCCTCGTCAATGCCGTAACTGGCGAAACCATGGTCGGCTAGACCAAATAAATTATAGAATTTTACAAAAGAAATAGTGTGTTTTATTTGTTAGAGTTATTTTATATTACATAAAACAAGTATTTAAGCATTTGGGTTTGTGTATGTGTAGAAAAAAATAGGAAAAAAACCGTTATCTCAAAATTTGCTTTAATGATTTTGATGAAATTTTAGTATGTTATTGTGCTTTTTATCCTCAAGAAAATTACACACCCATCATCTCTGTAAAAAATTACAGTAAGTAATTCGTTATTTTTTTTATATATATGTTGCGTCATTAAGTGCCTTGAACCAATTTAAAAATATTTATAGTTTTAAATTAATTTATTTACCTTTTCAATGGCTCCCTTGCGCTTGGTGGACTGCAGTCAAAGCCTGAATATCCGGCTGTATGTTCGTCAAGTGAAGGCGCAAGTCTCCTTTGGTGCAAACATCCAATTTATTCCTTTGTTTGGTAAGGAGCTGGACAACAGAACTGAATCCTTTTTCAACTAAATAGGTTGATGGAAATGAGATGAGGAGGGATTCAGCCTTTCCCCATAGTTGTGGATAAGTGTCCATAAGTTTTACCCAGGCTAACTCGTAACCGAACTGCTTGAAAACTATCTTTGCCTCACAGTCATATTTAAGGTCCAAAAACTCTGTCTGCAAAAGATTTTCAAGAGTGTCCACTGCTTCAAACGAAAATGGATCTAAAATCCAATCCGGAATTTGAAGATTGGTCATGTCTTCAAATCTTGATTTCATGTCACATTGTAACTTATCAAGGTGGTCCGTGAAAGTAAAGATTTGTTCATCTTGAAGGTGAAGAGATTCTGAGCATTTTTTTAGGGAAGGACTCAGTTCGTTACGACCAATATTAACTTTGTAAATTTCAAACTTGGCAATGAATGAACTTATAATGCCTTTGGCTTTAATGAGATTCATCTTATTTCCTTGAAGCTTAAGATTAACTTCATTGGGTTTTTCGAAAATGTCAGTAAGGTATGCAATTTCAAATTTGCGATGTCTCAAAGTTTGACTTAATCCAGGATCACATGAGTCGAGAAACTCCGTTACTGTTTCAAACATTTCAAAGAAACGGCGCAAACAGTTTCCTTTGGAAAGCCACCTCACGGCCGTATGAAGAAGCAATCGCTCAAACGATTCGTCATTTTCATGGCAAAGTTGTCGGAACAGACGGTCATTTAGGGAATTAGCCTTTATCTTATTTACCCCATTAATGACAAGTTGTAGGGTTTCATGCAGAATACCACTTAATTTTTTTGCCGCTAAGTGTTGGCGATGGATGACACAGTGTATGGTGATGACGTCTGGAACTTCTTTCTTGAGGTGGGCTAGAAACCCAGCATGGCGACCTGTCATGGCAGGAGCACCGTCTGTAGCGCAGGCGCTCACGTTTGATAGGGGAATCTCTTTTTCCTCAAAATACTCTTTTACCACATTAAAAATCGATGACCCCTTCGCATCAGTGATCAAACTTCTTGCAAATAACATTTCCTCAGTAATTTCCTTCTGGTCATTGACAAATCTCACATAGGCTAATAAAATGGCTTTGTTATCAATTACAGTTACTTCATCTATCTGTAAAGCAAATTTACCTTTTTTAGCATATTGGTAAGTTTGGATTCAACGTCTGTAGCCATTTCATCAATTCGCCTGGAAACAGTATTGTTGCTTAAAGGCACTGATTGACTTATCTTATTACTAGAGCCCTCACCTAACATAATTTCAACAATTTTTTTTGCAGCAGGTAAAACTAGAGTTTCGCCAATCGTGTGAGGTTTACCACATTTAGCGATCAATAAGGATACCTCGTAAGAAGCAAGAAGGCCTTTGTCAAGATCGGTTACTCGCTTTTTAAATAGTTCACTCACATTAGGACGTTTTTCTGCTTTAGCTTTGAGCTCTTGAAAATAACTGAGTTCTTTATTCATTTTATCACTGTGTACTCTTGATAAATGTTCTTTCATTCGTGAAGGCTTCATGGCTTCATTGCTGGTAAATGTTTTATTGCACAAAAGACATTTTGGAAACTGCACATTTTTCGGCGACACAATAAAACCGTATTTTAAATACTCAGCTGAGTACTGACGACACTTTTTCTTAGATTCCATCGTGCGCGGATTTCTGCACTTCAAAACTACGTACAATCACTAAACACTAAAAAAACAGATACACACAATAACTAATTGTGCACAGGCTCTTTAGCTTCACTGGACTGAAGGGTTGTAGGGGTGGTGCGTGGTGCCGGTGGAGAGGGAAGCGCAGTTACCTTGCCAGCTAAAATTAGCCAATGACTCAACTACCTCGCGCTCGCGCTATTCCTCCCTTGTCTGCGTGTGATCAACAATCCCTGTAGAGTTACGCAACTCTCTCACAGGCGCATATTTTATGCAGATTATAGTTTTTTCCTCATAACTAAATCAAAAACGAATTTATTTGTTTGTAAAACGCTACCGTGTATCCGCGATAGTAAAGATTCTACCCTTCAGTAAAGTTTTATTTTTTCTGCCTTTTAATACTCATCGCCCCCCTGTCGCCCCCCACAAATTTATCGCCCCCTTTAGAACCCAAATCGCCCCCAGGTTGGGAACCACTGATCTAAAGCAAAGCCTCTAAAGACTTATTGCGGTAAAGTAAATATTCCAATAACTCATTTTACTGAAATGTAATTTCAGTAACTCATCTGTTGAAAAAAAAATTGTGCTCGTGTATAGTTCCTACAGACTCAATTTTCTCAAGTAAAGCCATTAATGACACATTTTATTCAAATGTAGCCTTCATCGACTCATTCAGCTCAAATGTAGACTTGAGGACGCAATTTTCTCAAGTAAAACCTATAATGATACATTTTATTCAAGTACAGTCTTTACGAACTCATTCTGCTCAAGTATAGCCTTTAAGTTCGCATTTAGCTAGTGTTGCCTCAAATTATTTATTGAGCAAAAAATACATTCTAAATAGTAATTTTGCTCAAATATAGCTTACAAGGACTGATTATGCAAACTTATATTTTAAGGCTTCATTTTTGTGAAGTGTAACCTGTACAAACTCTATTACCCAAGTAAAGGTCATACGAACTTATTGTGATTACGTAAAGCCTACACGAACTTCATGTAAACTTATCTTCTAAAGAATCATTTTCTTTAAGTGTAGCCTCTAAGAACTAATATAGACTAAGGACTAATTAAATTTTTTAGTTCTTGAGGACTAATTTTGCTTAATTGTCAAATGACAGATTTAGCTAAAGTGTAGCCACCTAATAACCATTGTTCTAAAGTTTTGCTCAAGTATAGATTCTGTCAACTCTTTGTGCTCTAACTTAGCGTATTATTGCTCAATTGTCGTAAGGGTATTATTTTGTTCACGTATATTCCCTAACTTAAGTTTTTGCTCAATTTAAACGTCTATAGTATAGTTGAGCTCAAGTGTAGCTTCTATGAAATCATTTTGAACAGAAGTTGGCTCTGTGGACTCATTTTGGTCAATTGTTTTTTGTTAAGACTCATTTGATCATTCTTAACCTATGAGAACTTATTGTACTGATGTGTTGTCATAAAGGATTGTTTGAGCTCTATCTTCTTATCACTCATTTTGATAAAGTTTAACATCTTAGAACTTAATTTCGAGTGTATCAACGATTGCATAATATATTTCTATTGTTGCCTCTAACTACTCATTTTTCAAAATTTTAATTTCTCAGCAATCATCAAGGTCAAAAGTATATTCTAAGGACTCATTTTGATTTATAGTTGCTTCTAAGGAATCAATATACTCAATAGTAGCATAAAAGGGTTGGCAGCACTGCTGCAGTATTGGCTACACATTGTTAACGACGGTTCTTATTACAAAGTATATTTTATGAGTTTTTATGTAATTTATAAATCACACGATCGGTTTGGAAGTTTAATTTAGTGTTGGTGAACAGAAATATTGTATTGTTTTTCATTTGAAGTGTACTGTTTAATTTGTGTGTGTGTGTGTGTGTAAATAGTGTGCGTCTGTACGACGAGACGGCGAGTTGGTCCCGAATATCTACTAAAAAAGCATGTATTAAAAGTATCAAGGTTTAGTAATATTCCACTACAATTATTATTATTACATTTTATAGTGTAAAGCAAATAATCTTTACGTTATTAAAGAAAGACGAGGGCGACGATTGTTAGTGGCCGTTTACTTTTCGTTCTGCAGGTTAGGGATAGACCTCTCACGTGTGTATTAGTTTCATTTTTCATATTTTGCGGACTTTGTAAATTTTTTCGGACCTATGAATGACTCAACGATAGACAAATATTTTCCCCCAAAAACTCCGAAAGGGTTAAAACGTTTCAGGGCGTACAGTGCGCCAGAATTTTTAGAAGACGCAAGTGTTTCGTTAGGAATGTTGGAAACGTAAGGATAATGCAAAGGTAGGTGACATAACGCATGGACAGCTAATGATTGGGTTGAGTAGCTTGCTAGATACAAAATTATCGATATTGACTACTAAAGAAGACCTCTTGATAGTGAAAAGTCTGACGGAAGAGAACAAAGTTTTGAAAGCAAAGATAGACTGTATTAAAAAAAAACAAGAACAGGTTATTATGGATAAGGTAAATGATTTAGAAGGTAGCTCTAGACGTAACAATTTAATTTTTGTAGGTCTTAAATGGAATGGTCAGACAGACTTTAAAGGCCTTGGGAAACAATTGTGTGTGGAAGTGTTAAAGTGTAATGACAGTCTGTGGGTCAATAAAGCGCATCTATTAGGAGCAAATGGCAGAGCAATAATTGCCCAGTTCCCTTCAGATAAAGATATTGGTTGGATCATGTCCAATGTAAGAAAGGTAAAGGGAACATCTTATGTCGTACATCGGGATTACACACAGGATGAAAGATTAAAGCGAACCTACCTTGCTGCAGTTTGACTGGAGAGAGGGAAGAGTTAGGAAGACATCGTATGCCGTTAGAATTTAATCACATTAGAATAGAAGGTGACAAATTCACCTGGGAGGACAACACACTGATGGCCAGCCGAACGGATTGAATAAGGAGCTGAAGGATCTATTCAACCACGATTTCTCATCGCGCATAGCAGAAAGAACGGTTCAGGAAAGCTGCAACCAGGACAGGTGGACGAGACAGGTGGACGAGAAAGGAGTGAAGACAACATCTTCTTAGGGACTAAACACCAATTTCTCAGGACAAAGTTCTCAAACAATTGACAAGGAGCTGGATAATTATAGTACCTCAAACTGTTAGCAATTTTAAAATATTGTCTTATAATGTATGTGGACTAAGAGCCAAGGTTGGTGAAGATTCCTTTTTTCATTTACTAAATAAGTATGATTTAATTTTGTTATTAGAAACATTTATATGTGAACATGATGAAGAGTTTATTGTTAAGAGTCTTCCTAATTTTAAAATCGATTTTTTAATTTGGCTGAAAGAAATGCTAATTTTGGGGCAATAGGAGGTATTATTTGTTGTGTAAATTTACAGTCATCCTTTATCAAAGATGTTAGTTGCGTATGCAAACGTAATATAAAATTAATTGAAATTAAAAACTGCAATAATGATGAGTCTTTGTCGGTTTTGCCAATTTATTTAAATTATAACAAATGGGAGAACAGCTTTGAAAATTTGTGTAATTTTATTAATTCAAATTCAGAGTAAAATTTAATAATAATTGGAGATTTTAATGGCCGATTATCTAACGAACAAAATAATTCTGATATGTATAATCATTATATTGTAACTAGTACAATTAGAGAGGTCAGAAAATCGAAAGACAGGATATTAAATACAAGGGGGCGTAAACTTCTAGAATTATTCTTTAATTTTGGAATAGTGGTTTTGAATGACAGAACGCAAAATGATGCTGAAGGAGAATTTACTTTTATTGGAAAGATGGGTAATTCTGTAATTGACTTTGCGGTTGTATCGGTGAGTTGTTTAGAAATAGTAAATGATTTTCAGGTTATAAGTCATGCAGGATCGGATCATCTACCTATTTGTGTAAGTTGTAAAGTTGGTGGAGAGCCAAGGGGTGGGTATTGTATCTTACCATTGTTGCCAAGATTAAAATGGACTAATTCAGATAACGTCTTGTTCAGTAAAAACATAGATAAGAAAATGTCAACCTTTGTGTCTTGAATGATAACTAGATAAATGTAAATAGAATGATTCGTTGTATCAAACTAGCAGCCCACTTTAAACCGAGTACAAACAATAACACTACGGCAAACAAAAACAACAATGGTTTGATTTCGAATGTCTGGTATCAAGGCAGCGAGCCTTTAAACTCTTAAAGATGCAAAACCATTTTGGAATGCTATGAAAAGTTTTAAAAATACAAAAATCATATTATCTGGAAATATTAGCTGTGTCGAATGGGTGGAGTATTTTAAAAATCTTTTGAATCCTCTTATTGTACCAAGGGATATTTCTTATACGGAACAGTATATTTTCGACAACGATCTCAACAAGCAATTCGAACAGCAAGAATTTCAAACAGTTTTAGTAAAATTGAAAGATGGGAAGGCTCCTGGCTTCGATGGAGTACCGTATGATTTTTTTTAAAAAACGGCCCATGGATTTTAAGTTCAAAGCTATTGGCTATTTTTAATAAAATATATAAGGAAGAATGCGTTGCAGAAAGTTTTAAAAATCTATAATTTGTCTATTGTGTGCAAAATTACAGAGATCTGTCATTTATAGATTGTATAGCGAAAGTGTTTGCTAGTTTATTGCACTATCGATTTAACAATTGGGTACATAGGCAACAATTAATTATTGAATTTCAAGCCGGATCTAGAAAGGGTTATTCCACCATAGATAACTGTATTGTTTTTTTGTAGATTTTTCCTCTGCTTTTGATACTATTGATAGAAAGACGCTGTATTTTAAGTTATCGTATTTGGGTGTTTCTTCTCATATGGTGAATATTATAAAAGAGCTTTACAAAGGTAGTGCGGTGTAATCGCTTTACAAAAACATCGGGAGTGCGGTGTAATGCGGGCGTAACGAAATGTTTTGAAACTAATATGGGTTTTTTAAAATTATTATGCATTTTTCGGACATTTGCCATCATTTGTGTGTTAAAAATCAAAACACGACGTTTCGGGAATAAAACTCAATTCCCGTTAACAAGTGACTAAAAACTAAATAAACATGAAACGAGAAACTAAACCTATATAAGAAGTAAAATGAAATAAGAATACCACCAACCTTAATATCTAAGCATGCATCCCAGAGCTAAAACTGAGAAGTCAAAAAAAAAAAACACACACACACACAATCGCGGTAACACACAACTAACGTTAAATACGTGTTGTTGTATCAAAGATACAGCAACAAGTGACGTGGTCCAGAAGGCGTGACAATCTATTAGGGTAGTGGCCTATTGTTAGTTGTATTAAGCTTCCTAGCCCGAGAGCGGGTTTCAACCCCTTCTGGCGATTTAACAGGTGAAATTTCAGCTTGATTTATAAAACAAACAGAGAATAATATGGGTTTGACACAAGGCTGTATTTTAGGTCCATTGCTATTATCTTTATTTGTGAACGATTTGGCTGATAATTTAGGTGGAGGATGCGATTTTGAAAGGTTTAAGGTCAGTGTTTTATTTTATGCAGATGATATTGTTATTCTGTCCCCTACTCTTGCTAGTTTGCAGAGTATGATAAATAAGCTCGAAAATTATTGTAATAAGTGGAATCTTCGTGTTACTTTAGGTAAATATAAAATAATGGTTTTTAGGAATGGAGGTCAGTTGTGTAGAAATGAGAAGTGGTGGTACAAAGGGCAACGGGTAGAGGTTGTCAATAAGTATAAATACTTGGGTGTTATACTTACTCCATCATTGTCATGGGAAACTCAATTTAAGGACAAATCTATAGCTTAACTTAAATCATAAAGGCGGTATGGCACAACATTTTAGGTAACGAGAGGGTCCCACTTAGTGTCAAGATTACATGTTTTAATTCTATTGTGAAAGCGATTTTATGCTACAGTTCCCAGGTCTGTTTCTACAAGGAAAGCGAGGAATTGGAAGGGGTGTTTAGATTATTTATAGAAATAATATTTAAGTTGCCAAATAACACCCCAAATTATGTCTTGTTTTTAGAAACAGGGTTTGAAAAGCTTTATTTGTTTACATTAAGAATCCACCTGAATTTCCTTTTAAGGGTTGTATCTTTATCAAAGAATAGATTTCCAAACATTCTTGCTAAACAAATAATAAAAAGTGGTATTTAGTGGTGCTAGGAGGGGGAAGTGTTAGGTTAGTGATATTGAAGCGGTCAGAGTTACTTGGGAGGGAGAATGTTTACAGAGGGCAAGAAATGCGACATATTACAAACAGTACCGGGACCTTGACTTTCAACTCGGCAGTAGACTTGTTTTATTTGATAAATATGATATACAAACAATAAGTTGGATCATCAAAGCAAGGGCTGAACTTGTTGACTTAAACTATAAACCTTGGTGTAACAATAAAATATGGTTATGCTTGCTATGCAACATAAATGAAAACGAGACAGTTTACCATTTTATTGCTCGCTGTCCTATCCTAGCCGATAGAAGCAATTTGTGATTTTTCAAACGCAGTTTAAATAGGGGGGAATTAGAACTTTTATTAAACGGGAATTGGTGGAGATTGGGTAAATTCATGAAGATTGCATGGAAATTTAGATGGGAATTAATAAATTAATTTAATTTTTAATTGTAACAGTAAACAAAAATTTGGTTGGGGAGGGGGTTACACCTAAGTTCTTGGAAGGATTACTGTAAATCTATTTATATATGTAAGTAATTTTAATTGTATATCTGGTGCCAAATTAATTAATTCTGTAGTCATGTATATTGAATATTTTGTATTATGTATAGGTGTACTGATGGACGGATGGTTATATACACAGGTCTATATGTGTAAATATATTATGTAACTCATAGTGTATGTTTTAACAATATTGTTTTTTTTTATGCCAACCCAGCTGACGGTCAAAAAGACCTATGCTGTAAAGTACTGTGTAAAGTAAGAATATTATTAGTTTATTTTATTTTATTTTATCTCCTATAATAAATTAATTGTGAATTTATTTTATATTTTGTATGGAATACATGTCAAAATAAAGTACTTTTTCTATTCTATTCTATCTATTCCAATCTAGTAGCATCAAAATTCTTTGTTCACTGATATAGCAACCTCTAAGAACTCATTTTAGTTTATATTATCGTCTATGGACTCAATATACTCAACAGTAGCATCAAGGTTCATATTGTACTGATATAGCAGCCTCTAAGAACTCATTTTGTTTTATATTAGCTTCTAAGGACTCAATATACTCAACAGTAGCATCAGGGTTCTTTTTTTACTGATATAGCAGCCTCTAAGAACTCATTTTGTTTTATATTAGCTTCTAAGGACTCAATATACTCAACAGTAGCATCAAGGTTCTTTTTGTACTGATATAGCAGCCTCTAAGAACTCATTTTGTTTTATATTAGCTTCTAAGGACTCAATATACTCAATAATAGCATCAAGGTTCTTATTTTACTGTTATAGCAGCCTCTAAGAACTCATTTTGTTTTATATTAGCTTCTAAGGACTCAATATACTTAACAGTAGCATCAGGGTTCTTTTTGTACTGATATAGCAGCCTCTAAGAACTCATTTTGTTTTATATTAGCTTTTAAGGACTCAATATACTCAACAGTAGCATCAAGGTTCTTTTTGTACTGATATAGCAGCCTCTAAGAACTCATTTTGTTTTATATTAGCTTCTAAGGACTCAATATACTCAACAGTAGCATCAGGGTTCTTTTTGTACTGATATAGCAGCCTCTAAGAACTCATTTTGTTTTATATTAGCTTCTAAGGACTCAATATACTCAATAGTAGCATCAAGGTTCTTATTTTACTGTTATAGCAGCCTCCAAGAACTCATTTTGTTTTATATTAGCTTCTAAGGACTCAATATACTCAATAGTAGCATCAAGGTTCTTATTTTTTTGTTATAGCAGCCTCTAAGAACTCATTTTGCTCAAGTTTAGGTAAAAGGACACATATTGTTAAAATTATAAACTGTAAAGAATAGCTTTTCTCCAATGTATATTCTAATTACTTATTTTGTTCAAGTGTACTTTCTAAAAAGCCAATTTATTAAAATGTAGCTTCTAAGGAGATATATTCTTTATAGACTCTAAAGAATTATTTTGTTCAAAATCATCCTCTATAGACTAATTTTTCTAAATTGTAACGTCTAGGAACTTAACTTTTTATTTTATAAATTTATCCATTACGAATTCATATTATTCATGTGTTACCTTTAAGGTCTCATTTTCCCACAATCTCGTCTCACATTACTCAATAATATACATGGACTAATTTTTTTGATAGTAAACTCTAATTATGAAATGAGGTCAATTGTAATAATTATTCACTAATTTTTCTCGGATGTATCCATTAAGAACCCATTTCCTCAAGTTTAGCTCCTAAAACCTCATTCTGTTCTAGTGTTCCTACTAGGTAAGTACCGTACTCATTTTGTTCTAGTGTAATCACCAAGGACACATTGTTCTCCTATGTGGACTCAGGAGTCATTTTGTCAAAAGATATCCTATGATGACATATTTTGCTCAATTTAACCCCTAATGAATGAAAGAGTACTTCAATGCGAACCGAAAGACCAATGCTAAATTATTAAAATCGAATATATTTCGATGTGAATTTAAAAGAGATTTTAATGATGATATCCAAGATTCTATTTTCTTTTTCTGCCCAATATTAATAATATTCACCAATAAATAAACATTATAGGTATCTTTCAATCTGATCCAATTGATTCTTTAATTAATATAGAAAAACTTCGAAATACACATTGAAGGTTTAGTTGATTTTGGGATGAGATTAATTACAGTTAATTAAGAAATAGACGTTTACCAATTTCCTGATTAGAATTGCACACAACACTAACTGACTGTAGGTTCCTCATTATATAATAAAAATAGTCATAATGAGCAGCACTAAGAAGGGTGGCATCTTGTACCCCTTCATTCCTAATGTAAAGTACAGTCAGGTTTAAAATATCTTTATTACTGAAATACTGAGCCTCTGCTATATGAAATTAAATAAGGTTATAGTAAGCAAAAAGTTTTATATTCGAAGTGTTATAAAGGTTTTGTTTTTGCTTCAGTAGTGGAGATTTCATCTCTATGGATTATGTGCTTGAGTTTTGACAAGAGTTAAGGAGCCATGACGAATTGTGCTCCAACAGAGTGGTATACTTGAAGTCTTAAACTCTTAAAAGCTAAATTTATATTTGAGTAGTAAAAAGAAGAATTCATCTCAAAAAAACTAACTTCCTAATGGATCATAAATATCTTTAACAGAATGACACTACATTTAAAGCAATCTAATCTCACTTATAAAAGCAATAAATATACATTTAGACAAACTGAAGTCCAATATAAACTTACACATTAAACCCATTCATCTTTATTAAATGAAGAACAAACATCTGCGTTCCCACGACACTGTGCATGGATGTCTGTTTTTGATTAGACGTTTCTTAATGTCTTATCAACGTGTTAAAAGCAGGTCAATAGATTTTGAAATTAAGAAATGCTGAAATGTATTGAGATGTTGTGAAAGTAGACTATAAATGTTGAGTTTTAGATGTTGCTCAAAGCTTGAGAAAGAAGAGTAAAGTTAGAACCTTTATAGAAGGGTGACAGTCTGTGTTTATAGTTTATGTTAAGCATTATCTGAAGATCGGAGAAATACTGTCACACATCGACAGATATCTGACACATAATATTTGATAAAAGTATATTTTATTGATTCAAATAATAATGAATGGTGTAAAAAATTGCACAAACTTTCTGACGCGCCTATTTTAAACTATTTCGAGTGTCGTTTAAAAATCGAAAAGGAACCTTGAACTACTTGTTTGAAAACTAAAATATATAGTGAGAGAGAGAGAGAGAGAGAGAGAGAGAGAGAGAGAGAGAGAGAGAGAGAGAGAGAGAGAGAGAGAGAGAGAGAGAGAGAGAGAGAGAGAGAGAGAGAGAGAGAGAGAGAGAGAGAGAGAGAGAGAGAGAGAGAGAGAGAGAGAGAGAGAGAGAGAGAGAGAGAGAGAGAGAGAGAGAGAGAGAGAGAGAGAGAGAGAGAGAGAGAGAGAGAGAGAGAGAACGAGAGAGAACGAGAGAGAGAGAGAGAGAGAGAGAGAGAGAGAGAGAGAGAACGAGAGAGAACGAGAGAGAGAGAGAGCCTGAAACTGTTTTGCTTGTAATATAAACACGTTGTAAGCCTAAATCTCTAAGAGTAAAATTGAGTTCTTAAGATAGCTGTCAAGTTTCATTCTTATTTTTCATTTTCCAATATATTCCTGAATCGTAATATATTATTATATATTATATTGCGAGTTATTTTTATCATAAAGCAATAATCTTCGTGTATATTGAAACCTAAACGAAATCGGTTGAACCTATTTTGATAAATACGTCCAATAAATACTTTTCGAAAGAGAAGCTAGAGGTTACACTCGAACAAATAGTATATTAATGATTTTGAAAAAAATCCAATTTCTTGTTTTATCTCGTAAGTGAGCTGTTCCCAAAATTTGACTCATCCATAAAGAAATGAAAAAAGTCACACATTTGATTAAAATCCGTTCACTGGTATGACCTGTAGACCATTACGACGGACGGACAGACGAGTAGAAAAATAGACTCACCAAGATGAGTTCAATAACCACTCCGGGGACATCATAACTAATTTCGTAATCTACTCATGTAAAATGAAGTAAAAGTTGAATAATAAGTATAATAGTATTGCTCAATAATATCCGTCATGTGACTTCGTTCTTCTATAAATGACGCGTTTCGGGACTGTACTTCATCATCAGACGTTTTCAACTTGCTCACAGATGTCGTCAAACATTAAGATCTCACAACATTACGATAGCATATATATATAATATATGGCAACAATATGTACGGTTTGCACCGTTGTAAGACTAACTGGTTACTTACTCTGGGGTCCCATTGCCTTTAGCTCCCATCGCCGTATTTTATATTATATTTCATTTAACGTAAACTGGTCATTCCATAGATATTTTCGTTGTTAACTGAATGCCTAATATATTTCAAACTCTTCCTCTACCTACATATACGCTTCTTTATTTCAAAGGTTAATTAATTTAATTTGTTTCGAAAATTCTACATTGAAGGCCATTATCAATGATGTGTCGTGTTAAATGTAATTTTCTATTACACATTTTTTTTTTAATAGATTTTCTGCAAAACGCTCTAAAAAGAACGAAGTCACAAGTCGGACAATATTAAACTCTAAATTATAGACTTCCACGGTCACAAATAACATTATGAAAAAAAAATTATTATTTCCCGTTATTTCAAAAATAAATACACAATGCAGCTTAGAATCTTCCAGAAACGACAACTGTCACAATAAAACAATAGAACTATTGGTAGTCAAACGGCGGCCCGACAAAGGTCCACGACCCGACAAAGGGCAACGGCCCGACAAAGGGCAACGGCCCGACAAGGGTCCACTTTCAGGACTATAAAAGCTCAGGCCTAGGATGGCTCACTTCACTTGACATTTAAGCGCCTTGAGAATGGACATCTGTAAAGTTCCCGAAACTTCGGCTATACTCAACGTGCAGACAATATTGACGCGGTCGAACCCCGAAGAAAAAGATCACAATAATATTAAACACTTATTATTATACTTTTAGTCTATATTTGTGACTTGGAAGCTACTCAACAAAGTTTGGAAAAGTTGAATGTATATACGGATATTCGAAATCGATATTTATCAATTACAATATTGCCATTTCATATATTACTTAAAAAATAAAATGGACATCTATTTTTTGTATCAATGAGACATATTTGGGAACACAACTACCCTTAATAAAATACACATCAATTCATTCTTTTACATATTCACAACTACCAATGTATATTTATTTTTAATTTTATGACCACATTATGGTCATGCAAATTTTGTATTGCTATTTACAACTCTCACACCTTGTGTTATTAATATCTGATAATATTTTTATTGCCGCATTAATAGTAGATTTAATATCTTTGTGTAATTACACAAATATTTGGCCTGATCATGAAATAAAACTAAATAAGTAATAAAATAAAAAAACAAATCGTTCGCAACAATTGAACCCAATTTATGTTCCCTCTAAACACGTTCATTCCGATGACATTAAATTAAGTAATTTAATGATGTACGAAATTGTTTTCTCACTTTATTTGATAACTAAAATTTTGCGCGTAGGTGTATCTGAAAAAAACCCACATCATTTGAATGTTACCAAAATCTGCTGCAGCCTTTTTTACCAATTTTTGTTTTTAAAATTTTAGGCACTTTAACCCAAACGTTATATAAAATGGTTCTTTAAAAAAGTAAGAAATCTATAATTATGTGAAAGATAAAGATTTATAAATATACCACTGTGTGATTACATTAAACCTAAATAATAGCCTCAGAGGAAATCAATAAATACAGAAACAAAATATAAGATCACGACATAACATATTTGCATAAAAATAATAGATTTAATTTATACTGACTATACCACAGATTAATTATAATGCACTAACAATATATATTATTAACCTTATTTGCATTACATTTTAGATGTAATTGTAATTATATTGTTATTGATAAAACCACGAGTAATATATTCTTTTATGATTATTTAAACCATTTCACTTATATTAACAGGATATTTGTAACATATTTTAAAATTCAATTCCTTTTAACTTATTATAAGTAATCTTACCTATGTTAAAAAAATAGTGTATGATCTAACTTTATATTTAATGTTATATTTTGTAAAATAATGAAATATATGATTAACAATAATAATAAAATATATATAATTTTAAAATATAATGTATCAGTTATAGCTGTGACTGTAACATTTAAAGAATATTTGGATTTAGTAGGTTTGATGTAATAATTGTTGTTGTAGGTAACGAGATTATATTTTGATAATAATCCTTTCTTTTGATGTCACGACACTATTTGGTTCTGCATTGGCTTCACATCCAAACTACGCGATTAAAATTTTGGCTGTCTCGTTATTCATAGATATCCCAAGAGGTGTGTTGTCTTGTGAAATAGGCTGCTTATTCAAATTACCTGAGTTTTCTAAGGATGAGTCCTTAATTTTGGATGCGTTCAGAGCTGTATTTCCTTGTGCAGGCTGCACATCCAAACTACGTGATTCGAAATCTGCTGTTTTTTTATTCGTAGATTCATTAAAAGACGTATTTATTTGTGGTACTGGTTGCAAAACCAAACTACCTGATACGGCAGCCTCGTTATTTGTAGATTTGTTGAGATTGTTATTCCCTTGTGGTATTGGCTGCACCTCTAAACTACGGGATAATTCTATAGTTGGCTCTTTATTCATACTTTTATTAAGAACCGTATTATCTTGTGGTACTGGTTGATCTTTCAAAAGAGGTGATACAAATAAAGCTGTCTCTTTACTCATAGATTCATTAGGAGCTGCATTTCCAAGCGGTGCTGTCTGCACATTCAAACTACCTGATGCGTTACTCTTGGATTCATAGAGAGATGAAATTCCTTTTGCTATATTCTGTTGTTCGTTACCGAGCGATTTATTTACTATTTCATGCAGTATCATTTTGTCTTCTAATATTACCTTTTGATCCTTAGCAAGTGACTTATTATTTGTTTCGTTTTGAACTTTATTTGCTTCTATTGGTTTTATATTATTCAGATCGAGGATTCGCTCAGAGAGAACTACTGGGATATTTTTGTTAACTTCCAGGCCATGTTGGTACCCGTGTGCATAATGCTTGCTATGATCTCTCTTTACATTTTTATCTTTGTTTCCTCCATGGAAATGCATGTGGTTTTTATGCATATGATTTGATTTGTTCTTGTGGTTACAGTCGACTGACGGACTATATAATACCACTATTGCCAGCAATGTAAACGAAAAGACGTATGTTCCCATCTGAAAAAAACAAAAACCAAAAATAATTAATAGATTATCCTCTTCAACTGTGTAGTTGGTAAAGGAGAAAGTAATTTAATCCTAGAGGATGGTTATTGACTTCAATCGTGAGAGAACATTCAAGTCCACTGTGTGTGAGCTACTTTACTCATCCAGTAATAATTACATTTATTCTTTTACACACCAATGTGGATCTATATACTGGAAGCTCAATAAACATCTTTCTATGCCAAGGGAAGAATTCTACAAGAGTTGGATGAACTAGAGCCACGTTATTAACTACCACTCTGACGTAGTGAACTCACATGAACAAATATGTTTTAACAAATATACAGCATCGTTATTAGTCACTGCTATTGAATTTCGCCCATGGTTAGTAGACATTCCAAAAGCTACACTTGTCTCTACGGGAAAACTTGAAAGACAATCTAAGCAGGATAATAAACTATATAGTGGGGAAATATTATTTAGAGAGACACACAAGACAACCAAGGAATACCATGGTAGATTACCACTCAAGTTACTCTGTTGTCACCTTTATCCCAGTAAGGTTTCTAGACTAGTCTTCCCTCTGAGATTTCTTTACAAAAACAAAAAGAGAGCTTCATCCAGAAGTCATCAAAATCTTGGGATCCTGTGAAACAGGGAACAAAGAATCACTTGTCTGAGTTTTATTGATTTTTGTTTCTGCGACATCATCTTTGTCAACAATGGTTGGAGGGAATATTATTATCACAAAGAGTGTTCCAACATTGCCCTAACTACTTCAAATATCCGTAAATCCCAAATCTAAGCAAACAATACAAATTGTTACCATCTTTCCAAAAGAGGTTGGTTTGATATTTATTTTACAAAATGTGAAAATGAATTGTGGACTCTGTTCCAACTTATTAAATAATCCAAAATTAATCACAGGGATGTCATTTTGAAAATTGAAAGGTTTTTGACCAACACCGATGGAATAAATATGTTTGGATAATGATTTAATCTATAATTACTCATATACCCAATACGATGGGGAAACTTTTAAGTTATTACACTTTGTGAGATGTCGTGTTTCATTATCACTTTTACAAACTAACAACTGAAGATAGTTCATTTTTTAGGTGCAAGAACTATTATTTGTGTATATTTATTTGAGGACTATTTAGAAGGACTCTATTGGTGGCATATGTTGTGAAAATTATTTGAACCGATTTGCATAAAGTACAAATTGAACGTGTTTGTTTTGCAGTAGTAAATTATTACAGAAAAAAAATATATGAAAACAAACACGTGTCAAATATATGGTACAACAAAATATATGTTAATTAAAAAAATATTCCAAGGGATGTCATTAAAAAATATAATGTATTAATTTCAAAAACAAATGTTTTTAACTCAACGAAATGGTATATCCATTACATATTTATGTCACGACAATTTCTCAATGAAATATCAGAAGTACCAAACAATGCACCAGTATTCTTACTCATCCAACCTAAAATCAAATACAAACTATCAAAACTGTCTGCTCTTGTGTCAGTTAAAAAGTCAAAATGATCGGTCTTTGAAAATATTTACAGACACTAAAAGGGACACAGATTTACCATAAGCACTATTACCATTTATATCGTAATTGATTAAATAGAACCTTTTGTTTATCAATTATTTCTAAATATAATATGTTTGTACTTGGGATTTTTCACACTGATTTGCATCATTGAGTATTTCAATAATAAATTTTTGTAAACGTTAGAACCTATTTTGAGCAAGTAAGGACTTTATAACAGAGACATGACCTATTATATGGTGTTTACTTATAAAAGCCACAAACAGAATATTTTTTAAGAGATATCAAGCGATACGTTTTGTTTGTGTCCTCAGAAGCAACATTTGAGAAGATTTATTCAAAATCTATTCAGAAAATTTTCAGAAGAACGTAAGTTTCTATTACTGTACTTTGGTAGTATTGACCAAATTTTCAATAATTTCAAACGTGAATATACTTTACTATATATGGCAAACACCAAATACCAAATTGTATTAAAATCGGTTCAACCGTTTGTACTGTGGATCACTGCACAGACAGCCAGACATAATTACAAAACCAACTTATTCACTCTCTAAAACTCTGCACCCATTTATTGGGTCTATAATAATGACAGTAACAAGATGATTGTTTAATAAGATTCACATAAGAGTTTAACATGTTTACAAAAAGGAAACCATAAAGTTGGACAGAAGAAATCTTCTATACATTACACTACATCTCAAACAAGTGGGTAGATTCTAATACAAGTTTGTAAGTGGGTGTATTTTGTGAATTGATTTCAATTTTATTCAATAACTATAAATATTGTTTAATTTACAAATGAAAAGAAATGCTACTATTTCAAAATTGTGTTTCGCCATTTAAATCTCATGTTTTTAAAGTGTATCCGAACTAAAATATGCTGATCGCTAAAAGTTGGTTTGTTATTTGTATTAGCGGTAAAATCAAAACAAAAATAGCGAAAAGAGATGTTAATAACCTAATTTCTCAAAATCGGCTTTAGCAATAATAAACAAATTTTAGTGAGATGTGACGATTAATTACCAAAACCAGTTTCCAAAATTAAACACAATAGAAAGTTACAGTTAACGAATAATTTTCATAAAACCAAAACTTACCTTTCCTGCCATAAAACAATCTGCAAATTATAACTTGGTGATCATGTTTGATTTTAATTCTTTTATGAACAATTAATAAGGTTATTAGTTTGTTGTGGATATAATTTGGTGCTCTTCTTAAGGAAATTTAATTGGGAATTAGCATGTGAGAAAGTTTGTTCAATTATTTTGCACAGTTTATTAATTAATAAATTCCGCATAACTTGTTTTTGAGATGGCGAAATGTGCTTTTTTATTAAGTTTTACTATCAATAAATTTTATTAAAATTTATGAATATAATGCAGATTACTTTAAAATGGAAATGACTTATGTTCTCATACAAAGTTTAGCCCTAAATCATCTAAACCGTTTGCAATTTTCAGTGAAGACATTGCAGTCAAGACAGGCAGCACGACAAAAACAATTTCCATGAATTCATTAGAGAGAAAAACTTGCTATTTTCATTCATGACAAAACATTCTATACAACTTTTGTATGAATGGCAATACAATAACACAACATTAAATGATAGAATATCTTTGACAAAAATTATAACTATACTCATTAAACTGTTTTATCAAATACAGAAATTATATTAAAGATAAAATTTATTTTTTCCATATTTTACTTTTTAAAACCATTACATAAATCTACAACACTAGTAATCAGAACATAACAAAATCTGCAAAATAAAAATACTTACCGTAGTGGATTATTTAACTTGCACTATCTTTCTCTGATAACTTCTTCTCAATGAGGTTGGACGTCTTACAACTCAAAAATATTGGACATATTATTTTTACGACTAGTTGTTTATCGATTGGTAATTATTTCAATAGTTAACTATCCATTGTTGTTTTAAGTGTATCATAAACCTGAATCGGCGATTATTAAATCGATTGAACAAATTATCGAGGCTATAATTTGTGGGAAGTTTGGGTAAAAGTGTTTTTGCGAAATTTTATTTATTTCAGTTCGTGTTATAATCTAATAATTAATTGATTTGTTTTTCAACAGTAGGTTTTGCTAAAGTCGTAATTTTTTTTTTTAAGTATTGCGGTCAAAGAAATGTTAGGTAAATATATCAATGCCGGGACTGTTGTAGATATATTGGTTTTGAGGTTCCCTCAGTCTAAAGAAGTTTTCATTGGAAACATGTTTGTCTCTAGTCTGCAGTCTGTGCAATGCTCTGCAGCTCCAACACGTTGACGAATATAAAGTTGATTATTCATATTTGATATGCGAACATAATCTATGGCACTTTATATAAAAGTTCTGTTACTCAAACCTCGGGGTAGCTTTCGGAGATTATTTAAAATTTAGGATACTATAAAATAAACTCAATTTTACGATAATGTAAACATTTTTATTACGATGAAAGTTGTAATCCCTCCAAAAAATCCTGTTCGCAATACCGTACAATCTGTATTGTGGGTATTTTATAAGTTGTAGTATTTTCTCAAAATCGGCTAAAGCGATTTCGATAAAATTTTAGTAGAAATAAAGATTTTGAGGGTTTTTTTCTAAATTAAAAGTAAAAATATTTTGGTTTTGGAAATAATTAGCTTAAGACAAAACTATAAAATTCTATTGTAATCATATCCGGTTACTCTGAGGAGGTGTTTATTACAAAAACAACGTAAGTTTAGCCACTAATTACACTTTATAAACATGTATTTCTGAGACGGAATCTGGTGTTCATTGTCACTCTAACTAAAAACCACCAAAAAAACTTTTTTTGACGAAGAGTCTTTTGAGAGTTTTCATTTGGTTTTAGTGATTGGTGAGTTTGTGCAAAGTGTTTGTAATGTTCTTTAATCTTGTAAACGTAATAATACAAAACAAACAGTAATTAAGTATTGATTTTTTTAAAGATCGATTTAAGATGATTTTTTTAAAAAGGATACATATTATAAAATGAGAAATTAGTGTTTTAATGAAATTTTAGTGAAATGTTTAAATTCAAGAGATAAACAATTTTCGAAATCGGACATAATATAAAATATATTATGATAATACTTTGGCTAAATATCAAAATTAACTTACGGTTAAGATTTATAAACATACCGTTATTTGAGTGTCGTTTGAACCTTTGTCATATAAAGGTTCATATTTTACTGTAATTTTATTAAAAAAGCTACAACCGATTTATTTTTTTTTATTTATTTATTTTTTTAATTTTTTTTTTTTTAGAAACCGACTACGGTAAATGTTTAACGAGTTGAGAATTATTTATAAACTTCCAAACGGTAAGGATTGGGGATTACCACTATTTTTTGTCACTCGTTGGGGGCGTAGTGGATTGCTTAGATGGTAGAGTGACAAAGAGACATTTAAATCCATCAAAAAATATATTATAAAATGAAGAGTGGAATAAACGGTAAGGATTGGGGATTACAACTAGTTTTTGTCACTAGTTGGGGGCGTAGCGGATTGCTTGATGGTAGAGTGACAAAGAGACAAATAAATCCATCAAAAAATATATTATAAAATGAAGAGTGGAATAAACGGTAAGGATTGGGGATTACAACTAGTTTTTGTCACTCGTTGGGGGCGTAGCGGATTGCTTGATGGTAGAGTGACAAAGAGACATATAAATCCATCAAAAAATATATTATAAAATGAAGAGTGGAATAAACGGTAAGGATTGGGGATTACAACTAGTTTTTGTCACTCGTTGGGGGCGTAGTGGATTGCTTAGATGGTAGAGTGACAAAGAGACATATAAATAAATTAAAAAATATATTATAAAATGAAGAGTGGAATAAACGGTAAGGATTGGGGATTACAACTAGTTTTTGTCACTCGTTGGGGGCGTAGTGGATTGCTTAGATGGTAGAGTGACAAAGAGACATATAAATCGATTAAAAAATATATTATAAAATGAAGAGTGGAATAAACGGTAAGGATTGGGGATTACAACTAGTTTTTGTCACTCGTTGGGGGCGTAGTGGATTGCTTAGATGGTAGAGTGACAAAGAGACATATAAATCCATTAAAAAATATATTATAAAATGAAGAGTGGAATAAACGGTAAGGATTGGTGATTACAACTAGTTTTTGTCACTCGTTGGGGGCGTAGCGGATTGCTTGATGGTAGAGTGACAAAGAGACATTTAAATCCATCAAAAAATATATTATAAAATGAAGAGTGGAATAAACGGTAAGGATTGGTGATTACAACTAGTTTTTGTCACTCGTTGGGGGCGTAGCGGATTGCTTGATGGTAGAGTGACAAAGAGACATATAAATCCATCAAAAAATATATTATAAAATGAAGAGTGGAATAAACGGTAAGGATTGGGGATTACAACTAGTTTTTGTCACTCGTTGGGGGCGTAGCGGATTGCTTGATGGTAGAGTGACAAAGAGACATTTAAATCCATCAAAAAATATATTATAAAATGAAGAGTGGAATAAACGGTAAGGATTGGGGATTACAACTAGTTTTTGTCACTCGTTGGGGGCGTAGCGGATTGCTTGATGGTAGAGTGACAAAGAGACATTTAAATCCATCAAAAAATATATTATAAAATGAAGAGTGGAATAAACGGTAAGGATTGGTGATTACAACTAGTTTTTGTCACTCGTTGGGGGCGTAGCGGATTGCTTGATGGTAGAGTGACAAAGAGACATATAAATCCATCAAAAAATATATTATAAAATGAAGAGTGGAATAAACGGTAAGGATTGGGGATTACAACTAGTTTTTGTCACTCGTTGGGGGCGTAGTGGATTGCTTAGATGGTAGAGTGACAAAGAGACATTTAAATCCATTAAAAAATATATTATAAAATGAAGAGTGGAATAAACGGTAAGGATTGGGGATTACAACTAGTTTTTGTCACTCGTTGGGGGCGTAGCGGATTGCTTGATGGTAGAGTGACAAAGAGACATATAAATCCATCAAAAAATATATTATAAAATGGAGAGTGGAATAAACGGTAAGGATTGGGGATTACCACTATTTTTCGTCACTCGTTGGGGGCGTAGCGGATTGCTTGATGGTAGAGTGACAAAGAGACATATAAATCCATCAAAATATATATTATAAAAGGAAGAGTGGAATAAACGGTAAGGATTGGTGATTACAACTAGTTTTTGTCACTCGTTGGGGGCGTAGCGGATTGCTTAGATGGTAGAGTGACAAAGAGACATATAAATCCATCAAAAATATATTATAAAATGAAGAGTGGAATAAACGGTAAGGATTGGGGATTACAACTAGTTTTTGTCACTCGTTGGGGGCGTAGTGGATTGCTTAGATGGTAGAGTGACAAAGAGACATTTAAATCCATTAAAAAATATATTATAAAATGAAGAGTGGAATAAACGGTAAGGATTGGGGATTACAACTAGTTTTTGTCACTCGTTGGGGGCGTAGCGGATTGCTTGATGGTAGAGTGACAAAGAGACATATAAATCCATCAAAAAATATATTATAAAATGAAGAGTGGAATAAACGGTAAGGATTGGTGATTACAACTAGTTTTTGTCACTCGTTGGGGGCGTAGTGGATTGCTTAGATGGTAGAGTGACAAAGAGACATTTAAATCCATTAAAAAATATATTATAAAATGAAGAGTGGAATAAACGGTAAGGATTGGGGATTACAACTAGTTTTTGTCACTCGTTGGGGGCGTAGCGGATTGCTTGATGGTAGAGTGACAAAGAGACATATAAATCCATCAAAAAATATATTATAAAATGAAGAGTGGAATAAACGGTAAGGATTGGGGATTACAACTAGTTTTTGTCACTCGTTGGGGGCGTAGTGGATTGCTTAGATGGTAGAGTGACAAAGAGACATTTAAATCCATTAAAAAATATATTATAAAATGAAGAGTGGAATAAACGGTAAGGATTGGGGATTACAACTAGTTTTTGTCACTCGTTGGGGGCGTAGCGGATTGCTTGATGGTAGAGTGACAAAGAGACATATAAATCCATCAAAAAATATATTATAAAATGAAGAGTGGAATAAACGGTAAGGATTGGGGATTACAACTATTTTTTGTCACTCGTTGGGGGCGTAGCGGATTGCTTGATGGTAGAGTGACAAAGAGACATATAAATCCATCAAAAAATATATTATAAAATGAAGAGTGGAATAAACGGTAAGGATTGGGGATTACAACTAGTTTTTGTCACTCGTTGGGGGCGTAGTGGATTGCTTGATGGCAGAGTGACAAAGAGACATTTAAATCAATTAAAAAATATATTATAAAATGAAGAGTGGAATAAACGGTAAGGATTGGGGATTACAACTAGTTTTTGTCACTCGTTGGGGGCGTAGTGGATTGCTTGATGGCAGAGTGACAAAGAGACATTTAAATCAATTAAAAAATATATTATAAAATGAAGAGTGGAATAAACGGTAAGGATTGGGGATTACCACTATTTTTCGTCACTCGTTGGGGGCGTAGCGGATTGCTTGATGGTAGAGTGACAAAGAGACATATAAATCCATCAAAAAATATATTATAAAATGAAGAGTGGAATAAACGGTAAGGATTGGGGATTACAACTAGTTTTTGTCACTCGTTGGGGGCGTAGCGGATTGCTTGATGGTAGAGTGACAAAGAGACATATAAATCCATCAAAAAATATATTATAAAATGAAGAGTGGAATAAACGGTAAGGATTGGGGATTACAACTAGTTTTTGTCACTCGTTGGGGGCGTAGTGGATTGCTTAGATGGTAGTGTGACAAAGAGACATTTAAATCCATAAAAAATATATTATAAAATCAAGAGGATAACAAACGGTAAGGATTGGGGATTACCACTATTTTTCGTCACTCGTTGGGGGCGTAGTGGATTGCTTAGATGGTAGTGTGACAAAGAGACATTTAAATCCATAAAAAAATATGTTATAAAATCAAGAGGATAACAAACGGTAAGGATTGGGGATTACCACTATTTTTCGTCACTCGTTGGGGCGTAGTGGATTGCTTAGATGGTAGTGTGACAGACATTTAAATCCATCAAAAAATATATTATAAAATCAAGAGGAGAATAAATTTGTTGAAAACTGAACGCGTGTTTTTTATACACTGCGAAAACTTGTCTGTTCTTTGTAAAAATTGTGACCAAACAAACATCAGTATAACACTCTGGCAGGCCTGGCTTTAGTTGTAATTGTACTTCAAAGTTGTAACCTAGGTAGTTTGGGTTTGGTTTATTTATAATAATAACTTCGAGAGATGTAGATAGGGCTATAAATATAAGGAGTTGCAATAAGAATCAATGGTAGCCTGACAGCAGAGATTGGAGATTTACGATAACCTGGGAATTTGGTCGTGGAAGATGATTCGGTATATCAGACGGCAAATATTGAGAGGGAGGAATTAACTATCATTTAATACAACCCATATAATTCGCCACGGAGTATATTTCCAAGTTAAGCAATGACCTCAGATACAGTTACTATGGCGAGGAGGACACGGCAGTTATTGAGAGCTGGGGAGGGGATTAACTAACATTTAATACAACCCTTATGATTGGCCACGGAGTATATTTCCAAGTTAAGCAATGGCCGGAGTTACAGTTACTATGGCGAGGAGGACACGGCAGTTATTGAGAGGTAGGGGAGGATTTAATACCATTTAATACAACCCCTATAATTGGCCACGGAGTATATTTCCAAGTTAAGCAATGGCCTGAGATACAGTTACTATGGCGAGGAGGACACGGCAGTTATTGAGAGGTAGGGGAGGATTTAATACCATTTAATACAACCCCTATAATTTGCCACGGAGTATATTTCCAAGTTAAGCAATGACCTCAGATACAGTTACTATGGCGAGGAGGACACGGCAGTTATTGAGAGGTAGGGGAGGATTTAATACCATTTAATACAACCCCTATAATTGGCCACGGAGTATATTTCCAAGTTAAGCAATGGCCTGAGATACAGTTACTATGGCGAGGAGGACACGGCAGTTATTGAGAGGTAGGGGAGGATTTAATACCATTTAATACAACCCCTATAATTGGCCACGGAGTATATTTCCAAGTTAAGCAATGGCCTGAGATACAGTTACTATGGCGAGGAGGACACGGCAGTTATTGAGAGGTAGGGGAGGATTTAATACCATTTAATACAACCCCTATAATTTGCCACGGAGTATATTTCCAAGTTAAGCAATGACCTCAGATACAGTTACTATGGCGAGGAGGACACGGCAGTTATTGAGAGGTAGGGGAGGATTTAATACCATTTATTACAACCCCTATAATTGGCCACGGAGTATATTTCCAAGTTAAGCAATGGCCTGAGATACAGTTACTATGGCGAGGAGGACACGGCAGTTATTGAGAGGTAGGGGAGGATTTAATACCATTTATTACAACCCCTATAATTGGCCACGGAGTATATTTCCAAGTTAAGCAATGGCCTGAGATACAGTTACTATGGCGAGGAGGACACGGCAGTTATTGAGAGGTAGGGGAGGATTTAATACCATTTATTACAACCCCTATAATTGGCCACGGAGTATATTTCCAAGTTAAGCAATGGCCTGAGATACAGTTACTATGGCGAGGAGGACACGGCAGTTATTGAGAGGTAGGGGAGGATTTAATACCATTTATTACAACCCCTATAATTGGCCACGGAGTATATTTCCAAGTTAAGCAATGGCCTGAGATACAGTTACTATGGCGAGGAGGACACGGCAGTTATTGAGAGGTAGGGGAGGATTTAATACCATTTATTACAATCCCTATAATATGCCACGGAGTATATTTCCAAGTTAAGCAATGGCCTGAGATACAGTTACTATGGCGAGGAGGACACGGCAGTTATTGAGAGGTAGGGGAGGATTTAATACCATTTATTACAACCCCTATAATTGGCCACGGAGTATATTTCCAAGTTAAGCAATGGCCTGAGATACAGTTACTATGGCGAGGAGGACACGGCAGTTATTGAGAGGTAGGGGAGGATTTAATACCATTTATTACAACCCCTATAATTGGCCACGGAGTATATTTCCAAGTTAAGCAATGGCCTGAGATACAGTTACTATGGCGAGGAGGACACGGCAGTTATTGAGAGGTAGGGGAGGATTTAATACCATTTATTACAACCCCTATAATTTGCCACGGAGTTTATTTCCAAGTTAAGCAATGGCCTCAGATACAGTTACTATGGCGAGTAGTTTCCGGCAGATCTCACAGTAGGAAGAGTCAAGGGTGCGATAAGAAGAAGGAATAAGGAAGGATGCGATAAAAGAAGGACGAGGTAATAATGCGGTAAAAAGTAGAAAAAGGTAAAATGAGTACAGGAAAGATGTTATGAATATATGAGAATCAAGATAGCTAAATGCTACCGTAGTCGCTGTGAGCGTCTTGGGCAAGAGTTAAGGGTTTAGTTTTTAGTGTATGAGAGCTCCTCATTTATTGGAGTATGGTTTACTGGTGTTGAAAGGAATGTACGTTTTCATCTCCGCCACAGAAAAAATAAGAACAAAAATAAGTTTTTATTAACAGATTTTAATTATCTTGTGTATGTTAAGGTGAGTGTAAGAGATTTCTAAATGGCCGCCGTTTTAAACTTGAACATACCTGCCTCAAGGCTGTCCAACAAACTATATCTGATGTTTCGAACTCCTTTACCACTTATATATTTGTTTCAGGAACTAAATGTCCAAAATGTTTCTTTTAAACAAATGTCTGAAAGCACAGTTTATCCATCTGCAGTCAGTTTTCATAAACAGTGTGACTGATTGAGATGAAAATTGATGAATTTGAGATTTTCCACTCGTAACTAAATACATAAATAAACGATTATAAAAAGACTTTTTCAAAACTTTTGAAAACTGTATTTGGTATACAAAATAATTTATATGTGTCATGTAACAGTAATTACTAATTATGCGGATATTTGAGTAATTGGCAGAACAAAAAACTAACCTTGACCGAAATCATTCAAAACTTGGCTGAATACGCATTAACGACCCAAACAAAACAAGTTTAGACCCTTTTAAAAATACAAATATGTTTTTCAAAGAAAGGATTCCTCATGCATTTTCATGATAAGTTTGACAATTATAGAACTGACATTTATTTTTGATGAAACTTTGTATTTGGTTTTTGTAACTCACCTCATAACCTTCTTTGTACTTCAAATATTGGAAAACATAATAAGTTGTATGCCTTCACCAACAATACTTAAACCTTGTCATCTAAAGTTAATAAAGGTGTGGGCGTGGTTTAAAGCCTCATTTCTACTATATGAATGAGACTTTGGCCAGTGTTTTTATTTAAGTTTAAGAAGATGGTGACAATGTAGCCTATACAGCTAAAGTTGATAACTTATATCTTGAAACGTCGACTTGATGTATGTTCGAATGTTTAGTATTCAATACTATTTTATTTATTGGTATTTTCGTGACATTGTACATCATAAATATAACCATGCACAATATAACCATGCACAATATAACCATGCACAATATAACCATGCACAAAATAACCATGCACAATATAACCATGCACAATATAAATATGCACAATATAACCATGCACAATATAACCATGCACAATATAACCATGCACAATATAACCATGCACAATATAACCAATCATTGTGTTACAATAATATCTATCATATTTGTACAAGATATCAATATAAATATAGAAATTTATTACAACATTTCAAGGTAACCATAAATGTAATTCATAAACCCAATACCAACAATTCAACAAAGACAAAATACCATTCCTTAGCTTTTACACTGTTTCGGAGAGATTTAAAACTATTACGATTTTTAAAATGTAAATTACTACATACTTTGACAAAAGGTTGAAGTTAATTCTCCTTTAAAACGACTTGTGCAACACTTTTATTTTTAAAAAAACACCAGTCACTGAGTGATAATAATAAACATCTTATTGGGAACAAATAGGGATAAAAAATAATGGTATAAATAATATCAAATTTTACACAACACAATTCATATACGATTATAAATTAGATATATTCAATACATAATCTGTAAATACATAGTTCTTTTATAAGTTATTTTGATCAGATGTTTAATATTGTATTTTAATTTCAATAATTGTCTTCGTTAGGGAGAGGTATGTTTGTTAATATTGGTTAAAATAAGACTTAATAATTTCCTACATCACTAATGTTTAGGTTTTTTTCGAGAGAGTTTTGTTTTTTTCACTCGTGCTACTTTATTTTTGGGCGATTTTTTGTCTTGTAGTATCGCTTTCTTATGGTTTTTACTATTATATTTTTTATTCCCATTTTTGTGTTTCATTTTATCACTACTAGCGTCAATCTTCATCTCTTTATCATCGTCGTCTTCTTTGGACTTTTCTTCATCTTCGTCAATATGTTTCGTTATACTATTTTGTTTTGAATTGTTTTTGGAATTTTTCCCAGACAATATCGTATCGTTCGCACCAACCGCTTTATCTGAACGTGGAAATGTCTTGAAATAATCAAAAGCAGGAACGTTTGATTTCTCTTTGTTGTCTTTTGTTTTATCAATTACTTTAACTGGTCCGTTCTCATCAACACAGGCTTTATCATCTTTGGCTTCTTGATTGTTGTCACTATCTGAATTTAGAGACGTTTTGTCTAAAGAGTTCTTTTCCAATTCATTCACAGTTTTATTCGTAATGCCTAATTCCCTTTTCTTCGGGTTAGACTTATAATCGAGTGAAGCATTTAATTCTATTGCTGTTCCCTGCGATTTTTTATTTTTTCTTTCTGACTTTATCATTTTCCGGGCTGCTCTTTTATCATTCTTCTTTTCAAGTGGAACTAATTTTTGTTTATTCTTTCGATCATCGATCGAAGGTTGTGATTTTTTATTCCCCATAGATTTTTTATTTTTTTTAGAAACTGACTTTTTTGGATCAGTATCAGGTGCGTTTCCTTGTTTCACAGATATTTTATGCAAATTGCGTTGTTTTCCTTCACGTGACTGAGGTTTCTTTTCATTTTTACGTTTCGCCGTTTTAGAATCTCCTGCTTTCTGCTTAATTGCTCTCTTTTCTTTCTTTAGTTGTTTTAATTCATGAAGCCCAAGAGATGAATCTCCACGAGTATTAAATATTTGTATTCCTCTCTTGATTCTCATAGCTTCAGGAACATCGTCTGTTTCTTCCATTAAATTGAAGTGTAGAGTTTCTTCATTTTTCAGTTCACAATACAAAGGTAACACACAAAGAACCACCAGTGCAAGTATTATAATCAAGTAAGACAGTCGGCCCATCTGTAAAATAAGATCAAGTTTAACAGTTGTTTTTGGAACAGCTAAATATAACACCAACGTACAGTATATTTTAAAACCACTACACCAATATATATATATATATATGTGTGTGTGTGTGTGTGTGTGTGTGTGTGTGTGTGTGTGTGTGTGTGTGTGTGTGTGTGTGTGTGTGTGTGTGTGTTCTACCATTGGTTTTACTTTGAAATGAGTAGTTTAATTGCGGTATTGTGGAGATATTTTTATTCATTATTTTATATTATTTCACACTAAACTGTCGTTTATTTCCAGGTTTCGTTATTATTTCATTAATATTGATAGTAATCGTTACTTGATACAAATAACAGCTGTTGAATAATGAAAGTAAAATTTTTAAGATGTTACATTTAACAGGTATTACATATTACAAGTAGTGTGTAGTTAATAATTCAAGTAACAAATACTGGATGCTACAAGAAACAGAGACCAGATGATAGAGGTAACAATTCAGAATATTATAAGTAACAGATACTGTATTATGTAGATAACAGATACTTAATATGAAAGTAACAGGTGCTGGATACCCCAAATAATAAGTACAGAATGCAATGTGTGCAGGTAATAAATACTAAAATTATTAAGTACTGGGTACTAGAGATAACATATATTGTAATCTAGAAGTTATAAATGATTGAAACTACAAGTAACAATTATTGTATACTTTAAATAACAGAAACTTGGTACTCTAGTTAATAGGTACTGGATTGTTGTATCACTTTAAACTTGTTGCTTATGAAACTAACCGCAGATTATCTCTTTTTACTACCCTTATAGTTTATGCAATCGTCAAAATAGTCGGATTTGATGGTCCAGGCAATATTCAAGGGAACAAACGACGTGAGTTTACTCTACCAGGTGAGCAGTTTTTCCTTATTTTGGAATAACAAAATCTTTGAAAACTACCCAGAGCTAAATGAAATCAAGACAAGAGAGATGTTAGTGTGGTGTTGAATTTCCCTGAAAGTCACATGTTCTGCAATACTTTAGCGTCAGCCAAGTTTGAAACATTGATTGGGATTGTATTCTAACAGGATGAATCTAGTGACATGATCCTTGAGGAAGAAGATTTTGTACACGTCTTTCTGGAAAGGTACGAACCAAAATGTGTAAAACGTTTCTGTCGTGATTTAATTTATTAAAAGAGTTTTGTAAGGAGGTTTATTAAAACTGTGGAAGAGACATGTAGATAGATATCCTGTACCTGGTGAGTTTCTCTCCAGTACGAAACATGGAGTTCTAACAGCTGCAAATAAATAATAAGAAATAAAATAGTTATTTATAACGTCATGGTATACTTCGACTAAAACTTCCAAGTTTTACTTTTACTTTTTCACTTATATGTTGTAACACAAACGTTATCAAAGGTCAACAAACCTATATCACTGTTTTTACAAGTATTACTCTTTTGAGTTTCCCTGAGATCTAAGAATTGTTTTTCTTAATAAAGTTCTGCATCTGTCGTTTAACGTCCGTAGAGTGCTCTGCAGCTCATCAATCGTGTCGACTGATTTTATTAAAATTGATTATGAAGCCATATTTTGTTCCCAAATTATAAATCTGAGATAACGCTTTCCGTTTTTCAATAACTTGGCATTTTTAAGATACAATCTTGTTGAGCACTGTGGTGAAATTCACAATAATGAGTCGAATTTTCCCCTAACCACAATCACTAGAAACTATAAAATAAACCACAATTGTCTGATAAATTGTTCTATATTAATTATTTCTACTAAATGCCCTTAGTGGAAATAATTAATAAAGAACAATTATTCAGATACAGTAATTTTGTTTTATTTTATAGTTTCTAGTGATTGTGGTTAGGGGCAAATTAGAATCCTTAATTTGCATTTTTATTTAATCGTGGATGCTACACGTTAGAAAAATGTAATCGACGAAGCAGATTTTAAGAAAAACACCAAAATGTTGATTAATCGGTAAATGTATAAAAAGTACCCATACGTGGCGTAAAAACAACGTAAACCAAATTTAAAAAATCGTTGTCCGCTTTTGTGGTGTAGATCACCTATAGGCGCCAGACACACGTAATTTCCGAAACCATTTTTTTAAACTCAGACGATTATAAACGGATGTATCAGCGAAAAACGAGAAATCCATATTTTCATTAATCTATACTACATCTATGAATAATAATTTTGAAAATAAGTAACTATAAGGCCTTTAGTATTAATTATCCAGTAGTAAATTTTAAATAATACTCATTGAAGAGTTTTCTAATAGACAATGACTTTTCAAAATTATACACTTTAATATGATTAGTATTTACACCCTTATACCAGTATTGCTTCTTCTAAATGTAATTGAACAAATTCGTTTTTGTAATTATAATTAATTCTATGATACTTTGTATGTAAATTAATTAATTAAAACATAAATAAATGAATGATAGAGTGAACAACGATTATTATAGCATTTGTTCCCGAGCCATACACTTCTCCACATAGATAAAACATACAGAAAAACACTTTCTGATCTTTAGGGGATGAAAATGGGTATTACCTTGAATAATTAGGAATCAAAATATTTACTTTTTGACATATATATATATATATATATATATATATATATATATATATATATATATATATATATGTCTTATAGAGAAAGATATGTGACGGGTCAACACAGCAATATCGCGTTTCGAGATCCCTTGTTGCCTCTACACCACAAGAGTATAAACCGGTTTCAAGGACATTTAATATCTGAGCATGATTTGGCAATAAATGGAGAAGTTGTTTTCTTTTAAGATAACCAAATATATTCTGGTAACAGCTTAAGAAATATGCGTAAAATAATTAATTTTTAAAAATGGGTAGTAATGATTTTGATCAAATTGAGCTTAATTGTACCCTCTAAGGCCCATAACAAAATGTATTTTCTCCTTTTTCTTTAAATATGCCAGTTCATGTGTTATCGGTAAGATACACAAACGATTGGACATGGAGCTGATTTAATAAACGTAATTTCTAGATATCCGCACCACCGATTTGGATGAATCTTTGTAGAAACGTGAAGATTTTTAAACGAAATGCGTGGAATATTTTGGCTCAAGTAATATTTATGACACAATAATGACTCTTCCACAAAGTTTTTAAAACTTCTACTAAAACTAAATACAATTGTGTTGAGGAGGTGTCTGTATGACCGATGCGAAGGATGTTTAGATGCTAATAAAAGATTACATATTTAGTTTTAAAATTTTCACTCAAAACTTTGGAAATGATATTTTTGATAACAAATAGTTTTGGTTGGTTTTACTTTGGGTTTGTTGATAGATCGGTGAGAAAGTTTGTGCAATATATTTTCACCCTTTGTTTTTTAGTACAATAAGTGTATGTGTGAAAGTAAATTCAGGATAAATGAATTTTAAAACATAGCCATATATCGATATTTACTATGTAAATTTAAAACAAGAAGGTTGATTTAATTTGTTTTAATTCTGAATTACCCCCTCCCCGAATTTAATCTCACATAAATTGGGAAGGAATATAATTCAACAATTGAAATCGATCATAGAAATCTAGTAGATTTATTTTAACTAGAACATATAAAAAAGATTTGTAATCAAAAAATATTAATGTTGTACTTATTGATGTAAATTGTACTTATTTTAAAGTAACAGCAACGAATCTTTTTAAAATAAAATTACTTTACTCTAAATAAAACAGAATTCAATAAATATAAGTTATTATCAAAAGCTTAAAGTAAAACTAAATTTTATAAAACAAACTCACCTTACTGAAAACTTATCACAACTGTGTGTGTGTTTAACAAACGCTGTGAGAATTAAGAGAAAGATTCTCACCAAAGCATTCAATGGTTAATGGGTATTTAATTGTACAATTATACATCTCGTATATGTAAGCATTGCCAACTGTTATGTGTTAATTATACTATTAAATCCAGGTCGATATTTACAAACAGAACAATCTAGATCGATTACCAGTCATTCATGTATAATTGGCGGTAGCGATATTTGGAATAACTGTTATAACTTCCGTTCTGTAAAGTGGAATAATTGAGACATTAAGAAAATAGAGATGGAGTGTACAACCTTCATTGGGACAACTGTGTATTGCGGTTTGTATAATCAAATGTATTATAATTGTGGTAAAAAAGGAAATGGCTTCTAAAAAAACGAGACTGTATTGAAATGTTGTTTTTAATGCTTACACTCTGAAGAAAGAATATTCCCTTACTGTAATAAAATAATCAATATCAGAATTTTTTTCTTCACATATACCTAGTATAAAGTAAGTTAAGCGATTGGTAAATGATAGATTCATAATTTTTGTGTGTATACATTAGTTTGGTGGCGTCCAAAATTGACTAAACGTGATTTCTGGAACATCTATTTAGTGTTCTACAGCCCAAACAAGAAGACTGACTTTATAGTATTAAGTAATAACCATTATATATTTTCGATAACAAATAAATATGGAAATAGCTGCCTTGAGACTAAAACCCGAAATTAAAATTTTGGAAAGTACATTTAAGAAAATTTCAGTAAAATAGATTGTGAGTACAGCCTTTAAGTATTCGTTTTATTCAAGTGCAGCCTCTAAGGACTAATTTTATTTTAATGTATCACCTAATTACTCATTTTATTCAAGTTCAACGTCTAATAACTCATTTTACTCACAAACTGAAATGCTCAAGTATAGTTTTCGAGGGCTCAAGTGTAGCATCTAAGGCCTCGTTGTGCTCAATTGTAGCATCTAAGGCCTGGTTGTGCTCCAATATATCGCCCAATTTAATTCAAGTGTAACCTCTAAGGATTCATTGGGATCAAGTAAAGCCTCTAAGTACTCATTGTGCCTACGTTAGTATCATAGGACTCATTGCGCTTAAGTGTAGGTTGTAAGGCGTCAATCTGCACAAATGTTGCCTGTAGGACCTCAGTCTGCATATTTGTAGCCTGTAAGGACTCGTTGAGCTCAACTGTAGCGTCTATGTACTGATTGAGCTCAGTTACGGTCTCATAAGTCTCATTTTAGTCAAGAGTAGTCTCTAAGGAGACATTGTACTCATGTGTAGTCCCTAAGAACGCATTATGCTCAAGTGTATTTTGTGGGACTCATTGCGCTTAAATTTAGCCTGTATGGACTCATTGTGCTGAAGTGTAACCTATAAGGACTCAATTTGTAAGTACACTTTATGCTCAAGTGTAGTCTCTTTAGATTCATTAAGCATAAAGGTAGCCGGTAGGGACTCATTATGCAAAAGTGTAGCCTGTATGGACTCATTGTGCTGAAGTGTAGCCTCTAATAACTCTAAGTGCTCAAGTAGAGTCCCTAATTACTCTTTGTACTTATTAGAAGTCTCTGAGCACTCATTGTCCTTAAGTGTAACCTATAAGGACTCAATTTGTTTAAATGCACCATCTAAGTACACTTTATGCTCAAGTGTAGTCTCTTTAGACTCATTAAGCATATAGGTAGCCGGTAGGGACTCATTATGCAAAAGTGTAGCCTGTATGGACTCATTGTGCTGAAGTGTAGCCTCTAATAACTCTAAGTGCTCCAGTAGAGTCCCTAATTACTCTTTGTACTCAAGAGAAGTCTCTGAGCACTCATTGTCCTTAAGTGTAACCTATAAGGACTCAATTTGTTTAAATGCACCATCTAAGTACACTTTATGCTCAAGTGTAGTCTCTTTAGACTCATTAAGCATATAGGTAGCCGGTAGGGACTCATAATGCAAAAGTGTAGCCTGTATGGACTCATTGTGCTGAAGTGTAGCCTCTAATAACTCTAAGTGGTCAAGTAGAGACCCTAATTACTCTTTGTACTCAAGAGAAGTCTCTGAGCACTCATTGTCCTTAAGTGTAACCTATAAGGACTCAATTTGTTTCAATGCACCATCTAAGTAAACTGTATGCTCAAGTGTAGTCTCTTTAGATTCATTAAGCATAAAGGTAGCCGGTAAGGACTCATTATGCAAAAGTGTAGCCTGTATGGACTCATTGTGCTGAAGTGTAGCCTCTTATAACTCTAAGTGCTCAAGTAGAGACTTTAATTACTGTTTGTACTCAAGTGAAGTCTCTGAGCACTCATTGTCCTTAAGTGTAACCTATAAGGACTCAATTTGTTTAAATGCACCATCTAAGTAAACTGTATGCTCAAGTGTAGTCTCTTTAGATTCATTAAACATAAAGGTAGCCGGTAGGGACTCATAATGCAAAAGTGTAGCTTGTATGGACTCATTGTGCTGAAGTGTAGCCTCTAATAACTCTAAGTGCTCAAGTAGAGACCCTAATTACTCTTTGTACTCAAGTGAAGTCTCTGAGCACTCATTGTCCTTAAGTGTAACCTATAAGGACTCAATTTGTTTTAATGCACCATCTAAGTAAACTGTATGCTCAAGTGTAGTCTCTTTAGATTCATTAAGCATAAAGGTAGCCGGTAGGGACTCATAATGCAAAAGTGTAGCCTGTATGGACTCATTGTGCTGAAGTGTAGCCTCTAATAACTCTAAGTGCTCAAGTAGAGACCCTAATTACTCTTTGTACTCAAGTGAAGTCTCTGAGCACTCATTGTCCTTAAGTGTAACCTATAAGGACTCAATTTGTTTAAATGCACCATCTAAGTAAACTGTATGCTCAAGTGTAGTCTCTTTAGATTCATTAAGCATAAAGGTAGGCGGTAGGGACTCATAATGCAAAAGTGTAGCCTGTATGGACTCATTGTGCTGAAGTGTAGCCTCTAATAACTCTAAGTGCTCAAGTAGAGACCCTAATTACTCTTTGTACTCAAGTGAAGTCTCTGAGCACTCATTGTCCTTAAGTGTAACCTATAAGGACTCAATTTGTTTAAATTCACCATCTAAGTAAACTGTATGCTCAAGTGTAGTCTCTTTAGATTCATTAAGCATAAAGGTAGCCGGTAGGGACTCATAATGCAAAAGTGTAGCCTGTATGGACTCATTGTGCTGAAGTGTAGCCTCTAATAACTCTAAGTGCTCAAGTAGAGTCCCTAATTACTCTTTGTACTTATTAGAAGTCTCTGAGCACTCATTGTCCTTAAGTGTAACCTATAAGGACTCAATTTGTAAGTACACTTTATGCTCAAGTGTAGTCTCTTTAGATTCATTAAGCATAAAGGTAGCCGGTAGGGACTCATAATGCAAAAGTGTAGCCTGTATGGACTCATTGTGCTGAAGTGTAGCCTCTAATAACTCTAAGTGCTCAAGTAGAGTCCCTAATTACTCTTTGTACTTATTAGAAGTCTCTGAGCACTCATTGTCCTTAAGTGTAACCTATAAGGACTCAATTTGTAAGTACACTTTATGCTCAAGTGTAGTCTCTTTAGATTCATTAAGCATAAAGGTAGCCGGTAGGGACTCATAATGCAAAAGTGTAGCCTGTATGGACTCATTGTGCTGAAGTGTAGCCTCTAATAACTCTAAGTGCTCAAGTAGAGTCCCTAATTACTCTTTGTACTCAAGTGAAGTCTCTAAGCACTCATTGTCCTTAAGTGTAACCTATAAGGACTCAATTTGTTTAAATGCACCATCTAAGTAAACTGTATGCTCAAGTGTAGTCTCTTTAGATTCATTAAGCATAAAGGTAGCCGGTAGGGACTCATAATGCAAAAGTGTAGCCTGTATGGACTCATTGTGCTGAAGTGTAACCTATAAGGACTCAATTTGTAAGTACACTTTATGCTCAAGTGTAGTCTCTTTAGATTCATTAAGCATAAAGGTAGCCGGTAGGGACTCATAATGCAAAAGTGTAGCCTGTATGGACTCATTGTGCTGAAGTGTAGCCTCTAATAACTCTAAGTGCTCAAGTAGAGACCCTAATTACTCTTTGTACTTATTAGAAGTCTCTGAGCACTCATTGTCCTTAAGTGTAACCTATAAGGACTCAATTTGTTTAAATGCACCATCTAAGTAAACTGTATGCTCAAGTGTAGTCTCTTTAGATTCATTAAGCATAAAGGTAGCCGGTAGGGACTCATTATGCAAAAGTGTAGCCTGTATGGACTCATTGTGCTGAAGTGTAGCCTCTAATAACTCTAAGTGCTCAAGTAGAGTCCCTAATTACTCTTTGTACTTATTAGAAGTCTCTGAGCACTCATTGTCCTTAAGTGTAACCTATAAGGACTCAATTTGTTTAAATTCACCATCTAAGTAAACTGTATGCTCAAGTGTAGTCTCTTTAGACTCATTAGGAATAAAGGTAGCCGGTAGGGACTCATAATGCAAAAGTGTAGCCTGTATGGACTCATTGTGCTGAAGTGTAACCTATAAGGACTCAATTTGTAAGTACACTTTATGCTCAAGTGTAGTCTCTTTAGATTCATTAAGCATAAAGGTAGCCGGTAGGGACTCATAATGCAAAAGTGTAGCCTGTATGGACTCATTGTGCTGAAGTGTAGCCTCTAATAACTCTAAGTGCTCAAGTAGAGACCCTAATTACTCTTTGTACTTATTAGAAGTCTCTGAGCACTCATTGTCCTTAAGTGTAACCTATAAGGACTCAATTTGTTTAAATGCACCATCTAAGTAAACTGTATGCTCAAGTGTAGTCTCTTTAGATTCATTAAGCATAAAGGTAGCCGGTAGGGACTCATTATGCAAAAGTGTAGCCTGTATGGACTCATTGTGCTGAAGTGTAGCCTCTAATAACTCTAAGTGCTCAAGTAGAGTCCCTAATTACTCTTTGTACTTATTAGAAGTCTCTGAGCACTCATTGTCCTTAAGTGTAACCTATAAGGACTCAATTTGTTTAAATTCACCATCTAAGTAAACTGTATGCTCAAGTGTAGTCTCTTTAGACTCATTAGGAATAAAGGTAGCCGGTAGGGACTCATAATGCAAAAGTGTAGCCTGTATGGACTCATTGTGCTGAAGTGTAACCTATAAGGACTCAATTTGTAAGTACACTTTATGCTCAAGTGTAGTCTCTTTAGATTCATTAAGCATAAAGGTAGCCGGTAGGGACTCATAATGCAAAAGTGTAGCCTGTATGGACTCATTGTGCTGAAGTGTAGCCTCTAATAACTCTAAGTGCTCAAGTAGAGTCCCTAATTACTCTTTGTACTCAAGAGAAGTCTCTGAGCACTCATTGTCCTTAAGTGTAACATATAAGGACTCAATTTGTTTAAATGCACCATCTAAGTACACTTTATGCTCAAGTGTAGTCTCTTTAGACTCATTAAGCATATAGGTAGCGGGTAGGGACTCATAATGCAAAAGTGTAGCCTGTATGGACTCATTGTGCTGAAGTGTAGCCTCTAATAACTCTAAGTGCTCAAGTAGAGACCCTAATTACTCTTTGTACTTATTAGAAGTCTCTGAGCACTCATTGTCCTTAAGTGTAACCTATAAGGACTCAATTTGTTTAAATGCACCATCTAAGTAAACTGTATGCTCAAGTGTAGTCTCTTTAGATTCATTAAGCATAAAGGTAGCCGGTAGGGACTCATTATGCAAAAGTGTAGCCTGTATGGACTCATTGTGCTGAAGTGTAGCCTCTAATAACTCTAAGTGCTCAAGTAGAGTCCCTAATTACTCTTTGTACTTATTAGAAGTCTCTGAGCACTCATTGTCCTTAAGTGTAACCTATAAGGACTCAATTTGTTTAAATTCACCATCTAAGTAAACTGTATGCTCAAGTGTAGTCTCTTTAGACTCATTAGGAATAAAGGTAGCCGGTAGGGACTCATAATGCAAAAGTGTAGCCTGTATGGACTCATTGTGCTGAAGTGTAACCTATAAGGACTCAATTTGTAAGTACACTTTATGCTCAAGTGTAGTCTCTTTAGATTCATTAAGCATAAAGGTAGCCGGTAGGGACTCATAATGCAAAAGTGTAGCCTGTATGGACTCATTGTGCTGAAGTGTAGCCTCTAATAACTCTAAGTGCTCAAGTAGAGACCCTAATTACTCTTTGTACTTATTAGAAGTCTCTGAGCACTCATTGTCCTTAAGTGTAACCTATAAGGACTCAATTTGTTTAAATGCACCATCTAAGTAAACTGTATGCTCAAGTGTAGTCTCTTTAGATTCATTAAGCATAAAGGTAGCCGGTAGGGACTCATTATGCAAAAGTGTAGCCTGTATGGACTCATTGTGCTGAAGTGTAGCCTCTAATAACTCTAAGTGCTCAAGTAGAGTCCCTAATTACTCTTTGTACTTATTAGAAGTCTCTGAGCACTCATTGTCCTTAAGTGTAACCTATAAGGACTCAATTTGTTTAAATTCACCATCTAAGTAAACTGTATGCTCAAGTGTAGTCTCTTTAGACTCATTAGGAATAAAGGTAGCCGGTAGGGACTCATAATGCAAAAGTGTAGCCTGTATGGACTCATTGTGCTGAAGTGTAACCTATAAGGACTCAATTTGTAAGTACACTTTATGCTCAAGTGTAGTCTCTTTAGATTCATTAAGCATAAAGGTAGCCGGTAGGGACTCATAATGCAAAAGTGTAGCCTGTATGGACTCATTGTGCTGAAGTGTAGCCTCTAATAACTCTAAGTGCTCAAGTAGAGTCCCTAATTACTCTTTGTACTCAAGAGAAGTCTCTGAGCACTCATTGTCCTTAAGTGTAACATATAAGGACTCAATTTGTTTAAATGCACCATCTAAGTACACTTTATGCTCAAGTGTAGTCTCTTTAGACTCATTAAGCATATAGGTAGCGGGTAGGGACTCATAATGCAAAAGTGTAGCCTGTATGGACTCATTGTGCTGAAGTGTAGCCTCTAATAACTCTAAGTGCTCAAGTAGAGACCCTAATTACTCTTTGTACTTATTAGAAGTCTCTGAGCACTCATTGTCCTTAAGTGTAACCTATAAGGACTCAATTTGTTTAAATGCACCATCTAAGTACACTTTATGCTCAAGTGTAGTCTCTTTAGACTCATTAAGCATATAGGTAGCCGGTAAGGACTCATAATGCAAAAGTGTAGCCTGTATGGACTCATTGTGCTGAAGTGTAGCCTCTAATAACTCTAAGTGCTCAAGTAGAGTCCCTAATTACTCTTTGTACTCAAGTGAAGTCTCTGAGCACTCATTGTCCTTAAGTGTAACCTATAAGGACTCAATTTGTTTAAATGCACCATCTAAGTAAACTGTATGCTCAAGTGTAGTCTCTTTAGACTCATTAAGCATAAAGGTAGCTGGTAGGGACTCATAATGCAAAAGCGTAGCCTGTAAGGACTCATTGTGCTGAAGTGTAGCTTCTAATAACTCTAAGTGCTCAAGTAGAGACCCTAATTACTCTTTGTACTTATTAGAAGTCTCTGAGCACTCATTGTCCTTAAGTGTAACCTATAAGGACTCAATTTGTTTAAATGCACCATCTAAGTAAACTGTATGCTCAAGTGTAGTCTCTTTAGACTCATTAAGCATAAAGGTAGCCGGTAGGGACTCATAATGCAAAAGCGTAGCCTGTAAGGACTCATTGTGCTGAAGTGTAGCTTCTTAGAGCTCTATGTGCTCAAAAGTAGTCTCTAAGTACTCATTGAACTAATTTGTAGTCTCTAAGAACGCACTGTGCCCAAGTGTATCTTGTAAGGACTCATTGCAATTAAGTTTTGCCTGTATAGACTCATTGTGCTCAAGTGTAGTCTCTTTGAAATCTGTGTGGTCAAGTGGGATATCTACTTACATTTTGTACTCAAGCCTAGTCTCTAAGCTCTCAATGTCCTTAAGTGTAACCTGTGTGTTACATGTCACGTTATGTTTAAATGTACCACCTAAGTCCACTTTGTACTCATGTGTCGTCTCTATAGAACCATTGTGTTTAAAAGTAGCATTTATTGCCTCTTTGTGTTCAACTTTAGCATCTAAGTACTCATTGAGCTCACTTGTAGTCTCTAAGAGCTCATTGTGCTCAAAGGTACTCTGTAAGGACTCAGCACTTAAATTAGCCTGTATGAACACATTGTGCTCAAGTGTAGCCTCTAAGCACTTTTTGTGCTTACATGGTGACTCTAAGTATTATTTTTTCTCACTTGTATTCTAAAAGGAGTCATTTTGGTTAAGTGACCCTCTAATGTGTCATTGTCCTTAAGTGTAAACTCTAATGAATTATTGTGCTTTAGTGTGGACTAAGAGGACTCATTTTGGTCAAGGGTAATCTGTAAGAATTTATTATGCTCAAGTGGAACGTGTAAGAACTCATTGTGCTTAAGCATTGCCTCAAAATACTCTTTGTGCTCACGCGTAGTGTTTAAGAACTCATTGTAAATATTTGTAGCATGAGTGGACTCATTTTGCTCAATTGTAGGCTGTAAGTACTCACTGAGCTCATTTGTAGTCACTATGGATTTATTTTGGTCAGATTTAACCTCTAAGGATACATTGTGCTCAAGATTAGTATCTAAGAACTCATTGTGCTTAAGTGTACCCTGTAAGGACTTATCGTGCTCAAATATAGTCTCTCAGTACTCTTCGTATAAAAGTGTAGTATCTAAGGACTATTTGCACTAGACGTGTAGTCTCTAAGCCTTATTGTGTTCAACTGTAACCTCTATGGACCCATTGTGCTCCGGTTTAGCCTCAAATATCTTCTTGTGCTCAAGTGTATTCTGTAAGTAGTAATTGTGCTCAAGTGTAGCCTCTTGGGATTTACTGTGTTCAAGTGTAACGTTTAAAACTCATTCTGCTAATGTGTTTTCTACGTGATCAATTATACTCTCTATCGATTAGTTTTTCATCGGTGTAGCCTCTAAGTACTTATTTTGTTCAATTGGAGCTTCTAAGAACTCATCATGTTTATATGTATCCACTCAAGACTCAATTTGATAAAATGTAACATCTATGGACTCAAAGTGATCAAGTATAATTTCTAGAAACTTATTATGCTAAAGTGTTGCGCAACTTTTGTCATTCATTACTCATTTTGACCAGGTGTATGTTCTAATGACTGTATTCGCTCATTTGTAGCTTGTAAAGACACAATTTGATCAACTGTAACTCTAAAAGCCCATTGTGACTAAATGCGCTTCAAAGTACACATTGTGATAAAGTGTAGAATCTCTGTACGGATTTTTCTCATGAAAACCCTCAAAGGATCAATTTTACTCAAGTGTAACCTAAAAGGTCACATTTTACTCAAGTGGACTTATTTTGCTCAAGGGTTGCTGCTTCTAGGGACTTATTTAGTTCATGTGTAGAATCTATGGACACACAAATACACCCCCCCACACACACACACTCACACACATACAGCAGGATATTTTTTAACTCACTATTTGGCAGTTGGGTAAGAAACTGTCATTTGACCACTGACGAAAGATGGACAACTGTAAAAAACTCACATTTTGCAACTCGTCATTAGAGTTACTTAAAACCATCTTATCGAAATAAATGTTATACCATTGTAAAGCTGACGTTTCGTAGATGCATATACATGTAATCAAAAGTTCATAAAACGCTATAAAAATATTTAATTAATTGGTAAAGTTTGGCGTGTTTTAGACAGAAACATGACGGTTGGCAAAGAATACAAAATGGAGTCCTCCTTTAGGACGTTGTGATAATAATGTTTTCCAACCATATTCCTTGACAATTATACTGTTCTTAGTACAAATGTTTACCTATCGAACAGAGTTCGCCACATGTCAGAAAGACAAATGGTTTTCATTCTAGATTTTTTTCAACACAAAAAAACAGTTTTAGAGAAAAAAAATGGTTGTTTTCTTCAAGTCCACTTTACCCTAGTAAATGAATTCTTAGAAACATGAATTATACACCATTGAAAAGCTCATATTTCAAGCTTTTAGAGGTTATGAAATTTGATTATCTTGCTACATTTAGACAAAATACAATAATTCTTTGAAGTCCCCTATTTCTCCGGCAGACTGCTGCACTCGACGGCTAAAGAACTGTAACCTACTTCTCTCCTTGTTTATTCTAAATATAGCTTTACATTTGCCCTATCTGACAGGTTCTTATCTCTTTGTATAGACAAAATACAGACCTTTCCAATGATATAAACCAAGTTTTAGTCAGTCATATGGAACCTAAAGACAACGTGGTTGTTTCGGATTGACGGTTGCAAACTGAAGCAAAATGGCGTTCTTTTTGTCGCTTTCTTCATATTTCTTGTGATAAATCGAGTGTATTCATTGATTATAAAAATGTATTATATAAGTTTATATGTGTGTTATTCTTTGTAGAATCTATTGTGTTATTGTAATTGTGAAATCTAGTGAATGTTGATTTAGGTGTACAAAACATTACTAAAAAGGCGTTAGTGGGTAAACCTTGCAAAATTTATAACTTATTACGGGTAAGTACAATTTCTATATTCAAAATTTCAGAATTTGATTTTTTTTTTACCAATTGTTATTCATATTTATACTAGAAAACGTTTGTAATACTCGTAAAAAATGTAAAAATAGATTTTCTACGCTCAATTGGACTTTGAAGTGAAATTTGGCCTTGGATTTTCGTGTTTTTTTTTGTTCTATGCAATACTGGCTCCAAAATTATTATTCAATCTTTTTTTAAATTACACTACTAAATTCTATGAACATTTCTGAACATAATTATATTTAGAAGTTGGTTTTCCATAAATATTACAAATTTTGGTGATTTATTGAAAATAAGCTGGACCATTCCTCTTTTTTTGTAAAACAATTTTTTAAATATTCAAAATGTAACAAATTTTGATATATTTTTTCCGAAATGTATTCACAAATATATCACTAAATTTTTGTACATCTTAGAAAAAGGTTGTAAGCTTTTGATTTTGGGTGATACAGGTATTTCTGAAAAATGGTAACATAAATTTTTGACATGTAACACACTTACTCCAAAACCGTTTCAAAAATTATTTTTTTTATTACATAGATAAATTATATGCATCTTTCTGAGAAAAATGATGTCTTATAAGTTAGGTTTTGTTATATATTAATATATTTTATTAATTTTTAAACAAACGAAGAATTGTCAAGAAAATTAACATTGCCAAATCAAGGGTTAAAAAAACACTATTTTTTATATTTCTGTAGGTTTATTTTTAAACTAATTTTGTGTAAATATGTAGGATTGAACATATCCTTTATAACTTTTTATAGGGTTTTTTGTATAGTATTGCAACCAATATTTAGCAAGAATTTCTCCTGATGATGTTATATTATTCTATTTTCTACCATAGTAAATGAAATTATATTTTCAGAGGTCGGTACTACATCAGTGGTTAGTAGCATAGCTGTATATCTCCACAATATTTCTACTGTGAAACATTTGTTTACTATTAGGTTATAGAATTTGTTTCAGAATTTGTAGGAATACAGTTGGTGTTTTTCGTTTACCAATTGGATTATTTTAGTGAAAATACCTAGAGCACCAAGCGAAGTTTTCAAAAAAACCCAAGATTGTAGTAAACCTAAATATCTGGATATATCTATTGAAATTTGTGTCTAATCCTTGATTGATATAAACGTTTCTACAACAAGGCCTACCATATGAAATGATATTTCAGCCAGAGACAGTTCCTGTAGTAAGAAGATGGGGAGTTTTTTTTAAAATTTAAGTTTATATAAAGGTAGTGATGGATCTTGTAATGATAAAATAAACCTCAAATTTTTAGAAAGTTTACTTCTTCAAATTGTCATTTGCACAAAATGTGCAGGTTTGCTCTCAATTATTTTTAAAAATAGTTTAGACATTAGTGTAACTATAGTTAAAAAAAGGAATAACTTTACCTATAGTGTTTCTGGCACAAATAGCAACATTTAAACTACTGGGAAAGCTGAAATCAATGTAATCTTAGCCAACGCCTTTCGTTGTATTGGCAATGGAGAGCAGGCAGGTCACACATTTTTCGGAATCAATATGGCTAGCCCTTCTTCATTTAAGTACTATACGGAACTTCTTTGAAGTGTTGCTAACAAAATGTGGTTGAAATCCATGAGGTGTATAGTAGAAGAAGCTGTACAAGAGAATGAATGTAGGGATATCACAGTTGCATTTGATGGAACGTGGTAAAAGAGAGGCCATAGTTCACAAAACGGAGTGGTGGCAGATATTAGTGTGACCTGCGCTAAAGTACATGTGTTATCAAAATACTGTAGGTGTAAAAACAGATTTCAAAGACAACATAAGATTGAGTGCACAGCAAACTATATAGATTCCAGTGGGGACATGGAAGTAGCTGGCGTTGTAGATATTTTTCAGAGATCAGAAACACTTTACAACGTTCGGTGGAAGTATCATTTATTATTTTCATTACTGTTGAGACCGATGGTTCTTGGTGGAATTCCATGTTTAATGAACAAATAATAAAACTTTTTTTTTACTTTGTAAATTCCACTTTTTATTAGTATAGCCGACCAATGGTTTCGCCTGCCAAGGCATTGACGAGGTTGAGGTTGTATTACAGACTGAAGAAAATAAAAACCAGAGAACCTTAAAACTAGATGGTGGGAATTATATACAATGAATGGAAGGGTGGTGAAATACCCGGCCTGGGCAATAGGAACAATACAGAATGGGAAAACCAGTTAATTTTATTGTTCTAGGAACAGACAGCTTTCAAAGGTTTACTAAGGGAGAATTAATTATACAAATCTAATTGATCATTTAAATCTAAATTAGGATTATAGTACCTTATTCTTTTAACTTCTAAGCTCTCCAAAGCATTCAATTTCCTACCTTTATTATCAAAATGTAACATTTTAAAATCTACTCTTGAATTAAAATCAGACACTTGATGTATTCTTAAATACACCCCCGTCAATCACTTAGTAGGTGAAACCATTAGTCGGCTAGACTAATAAAAAGTGAAAGTTACAAAATAAAAAATTGTATTTTATTATTTGTTCTTATAATTTATTAGTTGGTGATATAGCCTCATTTAAAAGAGTTGAAGAATTAAAATTATTAACCCCACACTTCTATGTTGAACAATTATTGCGAAGCTCATGGGATCAAGGCTAAAGAAACCAACAAGTAAAGGAGCAAATGAAAAACAAGAAGATGGTGAAATTATTGTAGGTAGCGGTCGCCTAACAGATTGGGCAATAAATGAAATTCAAAATTATAATGGAATTGTAATTAGAGGAAATGTAAATTCTTTAGAAGAAATGAAGAAAGCTGTAATGTCCTAATATTTTCACCTTTCTTCGACAAATTTAATTCCTGTTCGAGGACTTTGCCCCAAAGGTAAGGAAAGCTGGTGGAAATACCAAAAATCTTTGTGGAAAGTTATGAGCACACAAAACATAGGTTATTCACATCTCAAGCAGTAAAATGCAGGAAATCAAATCTCTTTTTGTAGATTTGGCAAACCCAGATCTTCTTCATGGGTGGACTTTAAATCCGAACTAATATTGTTTGGTCACGAATACCATAAACTACGTTTGTGATGAAGACAACGCTAGAATTGGATGTGTTTGTAGCAGTTTCTTGTTTAAATAAAGGGAACATAGTAAGATGTGAGGTTTTATATAGCACGGGTATTGATCCTGGCATGAACTGTGTTAAATTCTCGGTACGGTTTGATCGAACCCGAATTCAAAAAACGGATAAAACAGTCAACGAAATCGAAAAACTACGTCGTAAGAGGTCTAACTTTGCCAAAAGAAGATTAGAGGATGACTACGAAGAGCAAGAGCAAGAGCAAGAGCAAGGAAGAGCAAGATAACCGTTTTATACGGAGCTTAAATACATTAAGGTATTAAGTACTTAAACTGCATTTTCTTATGAACAAGGAAAAACCCCAAACCACAAAATAACACAACTACACACAACTGTATAATGCGTTTATATTACCATACAGTATGTATATTTCGTGTTGTGTACCTCTAAAGATGATATCAGAGCTATCGAAATGTACCTAAGGTAATATAAACGCATTATACAGTTTTGTGTAGTTGTGTTATTTTGCGGTTTGCGGTTTTTCCTTGTTCATATACAATCACCACAGTGCTCTTGTGATTTATTGATGCATTTTCTTGTTTTGTTTTTTATACAAAGGAACACTTTTATCGGAAACCGAAAGAGATATTTAATTGATTTTTTTCCTTGTATTGTTTGGAATTTATATAATACACATTTTAACATAAGGTTTATTTTGAAAACCTTAGTTTGAAAAAAATTATATGACTTATTTACAGAAATTTTTACCATTTATTTGGACTTATCGAAAACAAATTAAAATAATTTTAGTATAAGTGATATTGACTAACCCATTTGTTAAATTGTAGAGAAAAGTATACTATATAATATGTTAAAAAATTTATTATAATGATATCGCTTTTGGTTAGTGAAAAAAGTACCTCAATTTATATAATTTAACATGGGTAACATAGGCCTATCCGATTCCTGTTTCCATTTTAAATTTTGCAAACTATGAGAACACAAAGGTTGCTTTTATGACGTGAATAAGAATGGATATTGGATTACGGGTTCTCCTTTTGCGAGAATGTTATACGTTACGACTTCTGTTGTCTGGATCTTGTTACTCTGTGGAGGAGTTTGTGGGGCACTGACAGGGGTGTGTGGAGCCTCCATGTTTCTATCTTTTTTATATTTATGTGTGTTATTTTATTTTGATTGACTATTGTTCGGGGCTTTGTAATGTTGTTTGTAGTCATGATCATATTTTATATTTTGTTGAATTGTGTATAGTTGTATTTTATATTTTTAATCTAAAAAAAACTAAAAACAAAAATGTGTATTATGGATATTAAATGTTGTGTTTATGTGTACATTCTACTATCATAATCAATATAAATTTTATAAACTTTGTAGGATTGCTGGGTATTGTTATTATATTGCATGCCTACTTGTAAATTATTGGACCTGCCTTATACAAATGTAATATTTGTCGAAAAAAAGGAAGAATAAATAAAAAAAAAAATTTTTTAAAACATATATGCGTTTATAAAAATAATAATATTTTGTTATACTCGTTAAATAAAACCATTACATAAGTTACAAGTAAATTTGTTCCATATTTTTTCGAGGTGTATGGCAATTTAAAATATCATTCTTCAATACTAGTATGTAGCCTTATCTGTTTGCTTGTATAATATTGAAATACAAGAGAATTTACTAATAGTACGAAATAAAAGTGTCATAATATTTGATAAAAAAAAATATAATAACAATAATTGTTAAAGGAATGTATTTTAATCCTGAGACAAACCTATGCCGGAACACCTACTATCCTATACATGCGGACAAACTGGGAAAAAAAACCTTATTGTATGGAAACTATAATAATAATATAATACTTCTTTATCATGATCAATATGTTTTTATTCTAAAAACTGTACATAGAATACATAAGCATACAGATATAATACATCCGTGTATACATACACATCCAAACACAGACATTAACATCCAACAAATCTGTCTAAGACAAACTTAATTATTAGTTTTTATTATTTGTCGCATTTCATTGTAAACTTACATTATCCAACCGTTGCAAGCTACGATGAAGATTTCTTTCTTTTCAATTGGCAAACCTTGAAACATGATTCTATACCAACCAGAATATGATTAAATAATGTAGGTGTCAGATTAATAAAATATTATTTGTAAATTTCAAACCTGGGTTTTGAAATTAAATAATTATTAAATTTCCCACCCGTTGGTGAGAATAAAAATGTGACTGTACATTTCAAAATTACTTAATATAATAAAGAATATTTTTTTCAAAACTTGTATATGAAAAATAATTTAATGAAAACTGCAGTCAGTTTTAGAAGTAGAAGATGAAGATGAATTTTTGTTTTATTAATTAATTATAGAAATGAATGCCTTTGGGGGACATGAGTATATTTTAGTATTTAATTAGAAGGAACCCCTCCCTTCCCCAGTACAAATACTACACTATAAGGTAATCTAAAGAAGAGCAAAATACAATGATAATTTAAGGAGATTTTGAACTCAAATAACAGAATGGTAACATTTGCTTAACGTTATTCTCAAAACTTTTTTTTTTCATATTTCTAATGGATTCCTTCCAACTTAGTTCCAAGTTAACTTAATATTTTGAATTTTCATCACTTTAGAAGACTTGCATATATGTCATTTCCTAGATAATCAGTGTAGTTTTAAGTGAGGTGTTTTGCAAATTAACTAAATTGTTTAATAGTTAGATAGTGATCATGCACTTGACATAGGTTACCCTTTCAGGTAATGTTATGTATATATACATAAATTATGTCCATGGACTTGACACATCATGTACTACATTCATGTCATTGACAGTGATTTATATGTACAAAGTTCAAGGTGTTGACAATACCATATACAATAATAGAGACAGTGACTAGTTGGTTTGGGAATTAGCAATAAATTATCGGATGACAAAAGGACATTGTGAATGCTCGTTCGTGATCTTATTAAGACACCTGTACAATATATAAAATTAAAGATGATTAGAACGCATTTTAATCTATGAGATCATTTAAAATTTGAGACAATTAGCCTACTATTTGTTTGAATAATTTTACGATTTCTGAATGGGTTTGTGAGAATTTTAATGCTATGTCAACGATCTGGTTCTTTTTTTTTGAGGACTAATGTGTTTATATTCGCAAAGAATAAAAAATAGCTTTGTAGGATTTTGAGATAGTCGAAATACTAACACTGTGTTTGTAGTGGTACGACAAAATTTACATTCCATTTTATTCACTGATTTAAATTCAGGAAACAATTAAACTTTTAAAAAATCTATTCACTAAAGTGACTACAGCTGAGTTTTAACTACGTAATATATGCGGCACAATAACGTCTGCTCATGCGCACAGCTCATTAAACGTCATCACAACGACCAATAACAAAACTACCCTCCATGTATATAAGCAGTTTGTAATTGAAATCAAGAAAATTGGTTGATTATGACTAATGTAATTTACAACTGAAATCACGGAATGCTTTTTCATAACCCCTTATTTAAATGTGCATGTACCAAGGTCATATGTAACATAACCTATAAATTTTGAACTTGACTTGTGAGATAATATTACATAGAATAAGACTTGAATACAAGATCTTACAAAAATTACGTTTACTTAACAAACGCGTTTCAACTACAAAGTCGCCATCCTCAGTGATACATGAGCTACAATAACTAGTATATAACTGAGGATGGCGACTTTGTCGTTGAAACGCGGTACATTTTATTACGTAATTTTTTGAGTACTTGCGTTCCAGTTTTATTCTATCTAACCTAACCTAATTTATCTTAGATCACTTTCTGTTATTCATTATGAATAGGGATTATTCAAGTATAGATATAGGTAATATTAATGTTATAAATAAGTTGAATATATTAGAGATAATTATTTGAAAAAAATTACATATTCTGTTGTTTTTATACAAATTTGTTTCATGATTTCAATTGTTTAAATTGTTTTTTTTAACCTAGTTTAAAAAGATCAGGAAATCTTTATTTAAAATAATAAATATTAAATAATTGTGTTATCTTATAGCCGTATAGTTAAAATTAATTTGAGAATTCTTCAAGCTGCTGTATTAAAGAAAAAAATGCTTTGGAAAGGTTTCCTTTATTTATCAGTTATTTTGCAGTAAAGTAGTAATTTAATTAACATTGGATGGTTAACATTAATAACTGTAAAGTGGTCATTTAATTTAGTTAACACGCAGTAATTGGTATATAATTTATTTAACCCATTGTAAAATCACAAACAACATATTTGGACGGGAAATACATCCACTTTGTACTTGCTCAAAACACTTCAAGACTATAGGAACTCCACGCTGAACTGTAAGCTATTGTTTGTTAACACAAATATATTATATGTGTATATAAATATAAACAAATATTTTTAATGTAATAAGGGATTTATTGTTTCAATACAAGAAAAATTAACAAACCAAAGTTTTTGCTAAATTAGATGTTTATTAGTACCGATATCATTTTATGATTAATACTCTTAAATAATGTGAATACATTTCAGAAACTTTGTCACTCAATCAAAATTAAAACAATATAAACATGAACCATAACTAATCATTACCAAATACTTTAGTTCTTCTGTTGTAAATCATAATGTAACATGAACCAGGGAAAATATGATTGTCATAAATATTTATAACTTAAAGTAGGGTCTTATCTTCTTTGTTTGATGATAGTTTGATAATTCTATTATATCAAGAAAAATATAATAATATACAAATTTAGAAAACATTTACTGATTGAACTGTTGATTATAGAAATGAGCTGATCAAATTATAAAAAAATACACATATGAAAGTCATCGCCATGTTTACAATGTGTGACGTATTAATAAGTAATTGCCAAAACACAACAATAGATAAAACTGGATGTTTACCTTTTATTTAATTGAAGTTAGAAGCGCCAAGTCATCTCTGGCATCCAGCCATAAAACGACACTATGTAGTACACATAATAATAATTGAAATAAAAATAAATATTACATTAGTTACAAAATAATAAAAGCAATTATAACAGTACATGTTTCTCATTTTAGAGAGGTGATGTTGGAACGATTATGTTCAAAACTAAAATCAACAAATGTTTATTAAACTAAGTGTGTTTTAAGTGTTTATATAGGAGACAATGACGACAGATGGACGGATTTTTGAAAATAACGTATTCAGTTTCAGGTGAAAAGTGAAGATCATTCAAAAACCATTAGTCCACATATTTTGTGATTTTTAAACTTATCCTACTTCAGGTACACCCAGTGTGTAAAGGATTTGTTAAGAATATGTAAAGTAACACTCGGAAGAGTTATATTTATATAAAATCAGTAAAAGTGTTTAAATATTACTTCGAGCATATTTTATATTTTGTTTGTGTTTTGTATTTCTTGCGATAAGCAATCATCATGAGGCAAACAATAACTGAAAAGTGTTGTGTATCTGATAATAAGTTTTCAATAAGGACCTTCTCAATTACTTATCAATTTCGGTTACTCCCAAAATTGCAAATTTTGCAAAATGATATAAAACTCTTAATTGAGTTTTTAAACGATAAATTTATTGTGTAAAGATTGCCATCCACCACTATATCAAAACGTAGACTTGATACTGTGTAACAGAAAATGAAACAACAACATTCGTTTCATAATGTAGTTATCACAAACTGTGTGTCACTTTTCAGGAATGTAAATGTTTGGACATTTTGTAATAATAAAACATAATATTCAATAAGTTGTGACACTCTTTGAGAATTTATTTACAAACCTAAACTGTTTCCTACCTTGTGTAGATAGAGATCTTGTGCAAATATAACTTCTGTATTATGTAGTGTAAAATCCACGATATCTATTTTATCAAATGATTTAAAAACGAATGCTTTTTGAAAAAAATACAAACTTTATTGTTTTCAACATTACGTATATTTGAGGTAGTATATCATCTGGTATAAATACAACTTGAGTTTTTGAGTCAAATAAACTTAACAGCAAACTTGGAATACATCAATCTTAAGTGATATACCTTACTCGATGCAGTATTCCATAAATAAGAGTCGGCTCATTATTTGAGATCATTAAACACTCGTAAACAGCTGTTAATATCTGTATGTTTACCCATTGTCAAGCAAACACCGTTAGCAGAACGTGTTGCTGCGTCATGCACACGTTGTTTTATTATGACGTAAATATACCAACAAGTAATACTTTTACCGTTGTTTATTTTACTACATAAATTACTTAATATGTTAAATTAACAGTTACAATTATTACATATGATTAAAACAATTATTTAAGAGCAATAGAAAAGATCGATTACATATCAATTCTGCTATGATTAATTACAGATCGATTCTGCTATGGGATTATCGGATCATTCACAATAGGTGGAAGTTTAACAGGAAGTTTAAAATTATTAGTTTAAAATGATAACGTAAATTAAAAATCTGTGAACACTCTGCGGATAAAGCCCAACTGCATTATGATCAACAAATTCTGTAATTCTTAACCGATACATTTCCACACGTATGATAGGTCTACGAGGGATATTTTAATGTTCTGTCTAGTCATCAGATTTATCAAAAGTTGATTATTTCTTTTTTAAACAACAGTTTCATACGACTAAACATATTGACATAGTCAACTTACAAAGTCAGATGTTTAGACAAGATGCACAAATTACTTTGAGGTGATAAAGAATGTAATGAGAGACTTTGATGTACGAGTTGCACAATACAAAACCGAATAAGGAAGGCATTTTGAAAATAAGGCACCTTTGGGACTCGTAACATAATTTTGATCCTTAATTTAAATGTTAAATTCTTACATATAGAAAATAAAATTAATAGATTAAATAATTTAAAATGTTTAGAAATAAATATATCTATTTCACTTAGGCCTATTTCCAATTTGATCAAATTGTATTAAATTTCACCTCTTCTAAAACCCATCCTTAACATAGTTCATCAACCTTCATCCACCTGCTAGGTCATTCCCCCTACCTTTCCCGATTTCTCTACTGTATTTCAGTTTCCTGTTACTTGTGCATGTAAAAATAGTTGTCAATACCTGTTAATTATCTGTTGCACTATGATGCCGCAAAGTGAAACAGTTGTAGCTCATTTTAAATATTTTGAAACTTTAGGCTTTATTGCTTTATTTTATCCTCGATTTATAAACAGTCAGGTAAGAACTGTTTCATGATTTTAGATCATCTTGTACAATTAAATTTACATTTCCGCTTGGTGTTCTTAATAAAGGTTTTAGCCTTTCAACCGATGATACAGTTAGCTTAGGTTAGATTAGGTTCAATATTGCTAATATTTTTTTATAATCAAAGACCTGTTTAAATGCACGTAAATCTGCTTTCTTTAAAGAAAGTGGAAAAAAAACTATACTTTGTAAAGTTCGGGGTTACGTAAAAATAACATAGAAACCACAACTACCTTTTAAAATATTGAAAAAATCGTTTCTAAATTTGGACGCTCCCTATGTTTAATAAAAAGAAAATGAACTGCTATGTAGATATCAGGGGTTTTCAAACTTTAGGACAACCAGACATATTGAGCTGTTTCCATAATTTTTAACTGAACTGTATGATTGTAACCCAGACAGTATTTAAATACTCGATGGTGCAAAACAATACACAAAGTATTTTACTCTAAAATCAAGTATGCATCACCAAAATTATCAGTTCTCGTTAGTGTCTGGTAAAAACTAAAAATGAACAATGGACCATGTTTTTACAATATATAAACATTACTTAAACATAATCTAAAAATATTTGTGCCATCAGCTTGAAACATATTTATTTGATTTAAATCCAGTTTTCCATGAGAGCTGTTAAGGATTAATTGAGTATTTTTTAAATTACTCCTGAACAATATTGGTTTAAACTTGATATTTTTTAACGTGGTTTATCCCTATATTCTACAATTTTCCTGAACGCAATTGTTAAAGACAATTCTTTGTCATGTGACTTATTTTTGGTTAATTGACTGATAGCTCAAGAACAGCTATTTTCGGCGAGGAGTCGATCAACATTTTTTGGAGTCCTTGAAGGCTACACTTCAGTTGCATTTAATTGAAATCATATCAACTATTTTATGTATTACCAAAATAAGCGCAAATACAAAATTTTATTAAAACAGTTTACTACATCCGGGCTGTAGAAACCACATTTGTGAACGTATGGGATAAACAAACGGTTACATTTTCCAAAAAAATCTACTTCAATTTTTAGAGTAATCACATAATTTTCTCTACACTACACATAAGTTTGGAAAATAATACACATACAAATACAACTATATAATTCTTTAAAATTGTTATCTAGAAATAATAATAAAGTTTGTAATATATTTATTTCTATAAAGTGATATTATACTTTAAAACCATACAGTCTTTTTACATACTACGCACAGCATTAATTATTATAAAATTTAATAAAGCTTATTACTACTGTACAGTTTTAAAGAGAACTCAGACGATAGATAGACGGACAGACAGATGTAAAAAGATAAAGAAAACCCGATATTTAGGTAAAAAACTCTACTTAGATATTTTGATAAATCCAGCAACTTGCACTATACTTCACATATACAATAAACTAAACAACAAAATGTTTTCAGTACAGTACTTTCAAATTGTGTACCTAACATTATAACTCATTTATAGGCATAATAGATACAACAATAAAATAATTTCTTGAATATTTAAATATTGTTTATAATACAAATGTACTTTTTGGTTTTATTCCTTGTGGGCGTTGAATATTTATAGGATTATTTGGATATTTACTGTAGGTTATATAAATTAATGTAGGTTTCATCTATAACTAATGTTCTTTGTTTAAATAAAAGCTTTGGCGTAAGTTTTGCATATACGTCTTCCGTGTAGGGGGTAGCCTATTTGTGTTTGATTTGACTCTATTTCTCCCTTGTGGGTCTCGATGTTTAGTGCAGTGTCTGTTTCGTCTTGCATCTTGTTGGTGAAATATTTGTGCGTCGATTTTTTCCGTTGTTGTTTCTTGGAATAACAAAGGTTTCGTGTAGGTTTCGCTAAGAATCTGTAGTTGTAAATACTGTTGTTGGCTGTAAGTTTTTTATATATTCTACAGTTGTAGGCCTTTTTATTTGCTGACGGTTTTGTCTATATTCTCCACTAGTAGGCTCTGTTGTTTACTGTAGAACTCGTCTAGATTATTCAGTTGTAGGGACAGTTGTGTGCTGTAGTATTCGTTTAGATTTTTTATTTTTGGGCACTGTAAAAATCTGTAGTTTTTTATTAGATTTTTTAGTTGTAGACATTGCTGTTTGCTGTAGGATTCGTCTATATTTTTCCGTTATAGGCAGTGTTGTTTTCTGTCTAGAATATTTAGTTATAGGCACTGTTCTTTGCTGAAGTTTTCGTATAGATTCTTTACTTGTAGGACCTATTGTTTGCTGAAGGTTTCTTCTAAATTCATGAGTTGTAGGCACTGTTGTTTGCTGTAGTATTCGTCTAAACTCTTTAATTATAGGCACTAATGTTTTCTTCGGTTTTTGTCTAAACTCTTGAGTTTTAGAGAGTGTTGTTTGCTGTCGTTTTCGTCTAGCTTCTTCAAGTGTTTGCTTTTGGTATCGTATAATTTCTTTAGTTGTATTTATTGCTGTTTGCTGTAGTTTTCGTATAGATTCATTAGTTGTAGGCACTATTTTTTGCTGTAGGTTTTGTCTGGATTCTTCAGTTGTAGACACTGTTGTTTGGTGTTGTTTTCGTTTAGAAGTTTTAGTTGTATTCACTGTTGTTTGCTGTAGGTTTTTCCTGTATTCTTCAGTTGCAGACACTATTTTTTTCTGTAGTTTTAGCCGAGATTCTTCAGTTTTAGGTACTATTGTTTGCTGCAGTTTTCGTCTAAATTCTTTAGTTGTAGCCACTGTTGTGTGCTTTAGTTTTAGTCTACCTTCTTCAGTTGTGTACAGTAGGTTTCTTTTAGAATTTTCAGTTGTAGGCAGTGTTGATTTCTGTAGTTTTCTTCTAGATTCTTTAGTGGTAGTCACCATTGTTTGCTCTGGTTTTCGTTTAGATTCTTTATGTTTAATCACTGTTGTTTGCTGTAGGTTTCGTCCAAATTCTTCAGTTGTAGGCACTGTTGTCTGCTGTAATTTTCGCCTAGATTCTTTCGTTGTACTCATTGTTATTTCCTGTTGTGATAGTTTGAATTCTTCGGTTGTAGACAGTGTCGATTGCTGTAACTTTTGTCTAGCTTCTTCAGTTGTAGGCACTGTTTTTTGCTGTAGTATCCGTCTAAATTTCTTAATTATAGGCACCGATGTTTTCTCTAGTTTTCGTCTTGATTCTTGAGTTGAAGAGGGTGTTGTTTCGTGTCTTTTTTGTCTAGCGTCTTTAGTTGTTTGCTGTAGGTATCGTCTAATTTCTTCTGTTGTAGGTAATGTTGTTTGCTGTAGTATTCTTCTAGTTTCCTCAGTTGTAGGCACTAATATTTGTTGTAGGTTTTGTCTGGATTCTTCAATTGTAGACAATGTTGTTTGCTGTAACTTTTGTCTAGTTTCTTCAGTTGTAGGCGCTGTATTTTGCTGTATTATACGTCTAAATTCCTTAATTTTAAATACTGATGTATTATCTAGTTTTCGTCTTGATTCTTGAGTTGTAGAGGGCGTTGTTTTGTGTCGTTTTTGTCTAGCTTCTTTAGTTGTTTGCTGTAGATATCGCCTAATTTCTTCTGTTGTAGGTAATGTTATTTGCTGTAGTTTTCGTATAGATTCTTTAGTTGTAGGCATTGTTATTTTCTGTAGGTTTTGTCTGGATTCTTCAATTGTAGACACTGTTGTTTGCTGTAATTTGTGTCTAGATACATCAGTTGTGGGTAAATTTGTTTTCTGTAGTTTACGTTCAGATGGCTTAAATTCAGTCACTGTTGTTTGCTGCTGTTTTCTTCTATCTTCTTCAGATATATGTACTGTCGTGTCCTGTGTGTTCCGTCTAGATTCTTCAGTTGTAGGCACAGCTTTATGCTGTAGTTTTCGTCTAGATTTATTTGTATGTGGCATTGTTGTTAGCTGTAATTTTCGTTTAGATACTTTCGCTTTATTCACTGTTGTTTCCTCTAGGGATCGCTTTGATTCTTCTGTTGTAGATAGAGTTGATTGCTGTAGGTTTCTTCTAGATTCTTTAGTTTGAAACACTGTTGTTTGCTGTAACTTTCTTCCAGATTCTTCAGTTGTAGACACTGTTGTTTGCTTTAATATCCCGCTAAATTTCCTAATTATAGGAACCGATGTCTTCTCTAGTTTTCGTCTTGATTCTTGAAATGTAGAGAGTGTTGTTTCGTGGAGTTTTCGTCTAGCTTCTTTAGTTTTTTGCTGTGGGATTCGTCTAATTTCTTCTGTTGTATGTAATGTTGCTTTCTGTAAATTTCGTATAGATTCATTAGTTGTAGGCATTGTTGTTTGCTGTAGGTTTTGTCTGGATTTTTCAGTTGCAGACACTGTTGTTTGCTGTAGTTTTCGTCTAGATTCTTTAGTTGTAGGCATTGTTGTTTGCTGTAAGTTTTGTCTGGATTTTTCAGTTGCAGACACTGTTGTTTGCTGTAGTTTTCGTCTAGATTCTTTAGTTGTAGGCACTGTTGTTTGCTGCAGTTTTCTTCTAGATTCTTCAGTTGTAGTCATGTTTGTTTGCTTTAGTTTTAATCTACCTTCTTCAGATATAGGTACTGTTGATTCCTGTGGGTTTCGTTTAGAATCTACAGTTGTAGGCACATGGGTTTGGTGTAATTTTCGTCTTGATTTTTTGATTGTAGGCACTGTTGTTTGCTGTAAGTTTTGTTTGGATTCTTCAGTTGCAGACATTATTGTTTGCTGTAGTTTCTGCCGAGATTTTTCAGTTGTAGGTATTCTTGTTTTCTGCAGTTTTCGTCTAGATTGTTTTGTTGTTGGTACTGTTGTTTGCAGCAGTTGTCGTCTAGATTCTTCAATTGTAGGCACTGATTTTTGCTGCGGTTTTTGTCTAGATTCTTCAGTGGTAGGCACTGTTGTTTGCAGTAGTATTCTTCTTGATTCTTCAGTTTTATGCACTGTAGTGTTCTTAATGTTTCGTCTAGATTTTTCAGTTGTAGGAACTGTTGTTTTCAGCATTTTTCTTATATATTCTTCAAGGGTTGGCACTCTTGTTCGCTGTAGTATTCTCCTAGCTTCTTGAGTGGTTGGCACTGTTGTGTGCTGTCGGTTACGTCCAGATTCTTCAGTTGTAGGCAGTGTTGTATTCTGTAATTTTCCTATTGATACTTTAGTTGTAGTCATTGTTTTTTTCTGTACTTTTCTCTTAGATTCATTAGTTGTTGTCATTTTGGGTTGCTGTAGTTTTCGCTGAGATTCTTTAGTTGTAGTCATTGTTGTTTGCTGTAGGAATCGTCTAGATTCTTCAGTTGTAGGCTGTAATGTTTTTTGTAGTGTTTGTCTATATTCTTCAGTCGTAGGTACTGTTTTTTGCTGTAGTTTTTGTCTAGCTTCTTTAGTTGTAGGCGTTGTTGTTTTCTGTAGGTTTTGCCCAGATTCTTTAGTTGTAGGCAGTAATTTTTTCTGTAGTTTTTGTCTAGAATCATTATTTGATATCACTGTTGTTTGCTGTAGTTTTCGTCCAGATTCTTGAATTGTAGACTGTATTGTTTGCTGTAGTTTTCGTTTATATTCTACGTTTGTAGGCACTGTTGTTTGTTGTAGTTTTCGTTTAGATTCTTTACTTGTTTGCTGTAGATTCCGTTTGGATTCTTCAGCTGTGATCACACTTGTTTGCTGAAGGTTTCGTCTAGATTCATCAGTTGTAGGCACTGTTGTTTGCTGTTGTTTTCTTCTTGATTCTTCAGTTGTATGCACTGTAGTATTCTTTAGCTTTCGTCTAGATTCATCAGTGGTTGTCACTGTTGCTTGCTGTAGTATTCTTCTTGATTCTTCAGTTTTATGCACTGTAGTTTTCTTTAGGTTTCGTCTAGATTCTTCAGTTGTAGGAACTGATGTTTGCTGTAGTTTTCTGGTATATTCTTCAATAGTTGGCACTGTTGTTTGCTGTAGTATTCTTCTTGATAATTCAATGTTTGGCACTGTTGATTGCTGTAGTATTCTTCTAGATTCTTTAATTTTAGGTACTTTTCTTGGCTGTATGTTTACTCTACACACTCCAAAAATAGGCACTGTTGTTCGCTGTAGGCTTCGTCTAGATTCTTCAGTTATAGGCACTTTTGTTTCCTGTTGGTTACGTCTAGCATCTTTAGTAGTAGTTTCTGTTGTTGGATGCAATTTTCGTTTATATTCTTCAGTTGTATGCTCTGTAGTATTTTCTAATTTTTGTCTAGATTTTTCTGTCGTGGTTATAGTCTTTTGCTGTAGTATTCGTCTAGAATTTTCAGTTGAAAGAATTGATGTTTGCTGTAGGTCTCGTCTAGTATTATCACTTGAAGGCAAAGTTGTTGGTTGTACTTTTTGTTTGGATTCCTTTATAGAAGCCACTTTTGTTTGACGTACGTATTCATTAAACTTTCTTGTTGTAGGGTTTATTCCGGAATTCTTTGTTGTAGAATTAATGGTCTCAATAACGTTTCTTACTGATATTTTTGTTGTAGGTACTGATATTTTTTGTAGGTTTCCTTTGATACTCTTTGATGTTGACTCGTTCGCCTTTTGTTGATTTTGTTTGAAATTTGTAGAAACTTTAGTTTGGTTAAGGTTTCGTTTGGATCCATTTTTTTGATTCACTTCCGATTTTGCAAGGTTCCGTCTAAACTGCTTCGTTGTGGAAACGGTAGTTTGGGTTATATTACGCACGGATTTCACAGTTGTAGGCACTGTCGTTACATCAAAGTTTTCTTTGTATTCCATCACTGAAGGCATTGACATTTGATGTAGGTTGCGTCTGAAATCATTCGGTTTATGCATTCTAGGTATATGTTGTTTTCGTCGATATCCCTTCGTTTTTATTGTTGTTAATTGATCTAGTTTTAGTGTGGATTGATTTGTTTGTTGCATTGATGTTTTATAAAGTGTTTGTCGTTTTCTTGCAGGCACTATAGTTTGATCTAAATTTTTTTTGGATGCCTTCAATGTAGCCATAGTCGTCGACTCTTTATCTTGACGTCGTTTATATCCCTTCTGTGGTGGATACGTTGTTCGCCGATCGCTTTGTCTGGTTGCCTTTGTTTTAAACACTGTGTCTTGATTTCGATTTCGTGTGACTTTTTTCGTTTTAGGAACAGTCGTATGATGTAAGTTTGCATTCGTTCTCTTTATGTTTGATATTCCCGTTTTATACAGGTTTCGACGAGATCTGTACATTTCAGGCATCTTCGATCGGTTTAGTTTTTTTCTGGCATTCATTATTGCGTTTACTAATTTTTGATGTTGTATTATATATTTCAATATAGGGGACGAGGATGTGGTTTGATCATCGTCTCGTCTGAATCTATTACTTTCGAGTTTTATTGTATTGTCTTGAATTCGTCGATATGCATTTCTAATAGCCACTGTCGATTGATGTAGGTATCGTGAAGGTGCCTTCGTTGTAGGCACTGCCGATTGATGTAGGTATCGTGAAGATTCCTTCGTTTTAGGTACTGTCGATTGATGTAGGTATCGTGAAGGTGCCTTCGTTTTAGGTACTGTCGATTGATGTAGGTATCGTGAAGGTGCCTTCGTTTTAGGTACTGTCGATTGATGTAGGTATCGTGAAGGTGCCTTCGTTTTAGGTACTGTCGATTGATGTAGGTATCGTGAAGGTGCCTTCGTTTTAGGTACTGTCGATTGATGTAGGTATCGTGAAGATGCCTTCTTTGTATGCACGGTCGATTGATGTAGGTATCGCGAAGATGCCTTGGTTGTTGGGAATGTGGTTTTATATGGATTTTGTGAGGATATTTTTATTACAGAGACTGTAGTTTTAAATAAATGTCGTGTGGATTTCTTAGTTTTAGGCACTGTTATTTGTCGTAGGTTTCTTCTGTATTCCTTATTTTCCGCAAACTTTGGAATAGGATTTTGTCTGTATTTAATTTCATTAACGGCAGAATTTAATTTTACGAGATTTTGTGTGTCTTTTTTTAGATCTGATTTTATCTTTGTTTTTTGATATGGTTGTTGATTCTGTGTGCATGACAGTTGAACATATCTCTTTTTCCTTTGGTGTTGACTTTGCGATGGTATGACCTCTAGGTCCAGCTCCTGCTTTTCCTTCTGCTTAATGTCTTCCCGGCTTCCGTTAGAGGACATGTCGTCTACATCTTTGAAATTTGTTGAATTCACACTAATATTACCTGTATAATTATTTTGTTCATCCAGTGTTTGCAGGTGACAATTTAACGGCAACAAACAGGATATCAGCAACACCGCCAATGTCAGCTGTTCCATATCTGGGAGAGATTTGTATTGCTTCTATTATGATTATATCTAAAACATTATTATGTCAAATAGTATTAGTACCAATTTATGTTTAGTTTTCAAGAGAGTGAATTTGTATTTGATTGACATAAGAAAAGATGATTTGTCTAACTTGGTAGGCTACTTTTGAATTTTTAATTTCCCCCTCCCCCATATATATATATATATATATAAACTTTTTTGTAGTTAGACATAATTTATTTGAAGTCTCTACACTATAGAACAAATAACTAGATGAATATTCTTCAAATTATATTAAAAATATTAATATATATATATATATATATATATATATATATATATATATATATATATATATATATATATATATTGTTTAATTTATGAATATTTGTATTTAAGTTATACTTTTTAATTTGAGCTGTTATGAGAAAAAATATATAAATTCCACTTTCAAAAAAAAAAGACTTCAGCAATGTTCGGGTCACAAAATATAGCTCTCATTTTGCTGTTATGGCTTTTGAAGTCTAGAAAATTGTTTTTGCGAATAATATTAGTCTGTTTGTCTTTCAATTCCCTGATGTCATTAATGTGTCGAAACGAAAGGACTGATTTTAACAAAGTTTAATATTTGAGAATATTTTATCCATATCTCTGGATTTTTTTCCACACTTTCCACCACTAAAAATCAATTTTAAAGAATGCTCTATGACAAGCGAGAGAGGCTTAGTCTCTATTGAAATATTTTTTTCACGAAAGGCGTAAATTGTTAATTTTCCCTTTTTGACTGACAACTGCTAATACATATTTTTGATGACAAGTTTTGTCAGTTTTGCATTTATTTTGGTTGTGGATAAGCCTGATGATTTCTGCAATGTGCTTGGCCGTTTAATCGTTTTAAGTAGCGTAAGTGCATCGCTTTCGCTTACAAAATATAAAAATTACGATTTCAAAGATATTTTATTTTCCTCGCTGACCAAACATAATAAAGCTTTACTGGCTAACTACCACAAAAAAAGTTAAAATATTGAGAATAATCAAACAAACTATTCAAACATTTTACACGTATGCCAAAATTTGATGATTTCTTATTCAATATTTACGCTTCTTGTAAGGGGATAAATAATTCAGGATATGAGAAAAGAACGTTTAATTTAGTTACTACAGAGTTGAACTTCTCAAAATGACTTTGGCGGAAGGTAACAATTAAAGAATGCTACATTTCCTGAAAAAGTCGCGCGACCGGATTAAAGAGAACCCTGGTTAATCAACTTCATCCGTATGATGTATTTAACAGATCAAATGTGATGTAATGTAAATACTACTAGATACCACCAGCTAGTGAGTACAAGAGAGGGGATGTGTGAAGTGAATGTGGATACTGGATATTAGAAATCATAAACATTAGGTAAATTTAGATTGTAATAATTTTAAATGTCTGTGGTCCCCAAAAATAAAGGTGTTGTTGATGATTTTATTCTTAGATGAGATGTAAGTAGAGACAGATTGAAATATTTATGATTTGAAATAATTTGAAATTTGAATTATTTTGAGTTCAATTGATAATTGACTTAGAATTGATTTCAATGGAATGTACATTCAATAATGTTTCTTATGATTTCCGTGTGTTGTATTTAAGAATTAAGAGAGTAGATAGAACATCTTAAAGTCTAATGGAGTTTAGATATGTCGTAGTTGAGATATTTGTGATTTGGTAATAAATAAATTACAGTAGCCTCAGACTAGGAGTGTGTCTGGTGTAAGGAGCGTGTCCTCTCTTCTACTTGCTTCCCTAGCCTGACTTGACGGTACAACCCATTCCAAGAAAACTAGGTACACAAACTACTGCTTAGCTATATTTAATTCTTAAAGTTACAACTTCGCGACAGACTTTTGTAAACGTTTTATTCTTATTTACACCGATAAAAGAAACGAAAGTAGTGTATGCGTTTACACAGCATTTGAGGTCTATATTTTTTTATTGGGGATGTACCGCAAAAAAGTAAACCCAACAAAGTGTGGTGGGCCCTCTTTTCCTCTCCACCCCAGACACATCCCTACCTTGATAATACTGTAGCTTAGGTTATGTTAGGTTAAGTTAGGTTAGTACTGATTATATGTTGACATGAAAATGATAATATTATAAAAATTAGTTTTTTTTAAATTATACGTCAACATTCACAATTAATCCCGAAATCTGATTGTAGTCAGTGTTATTGAAATCTTGAACGGAATTCCGAAAATGACCAACAGGTGTGTGCTAAAATAATGACAATGGAAACAATAAATAGAAAAAACAACATTGAGCAAACATTGTACCACAGCTATTTACAAAAACAGAAACTAAATGTCATCAAACATTAGTAGTTTTCGGTGAAAAAAAAAGTGAAATTGAACCATGGGCGCAGTCAATAATATAATATTTATATATTAATAGAGTCTAAACTCACTTCATTTGTGCGATAAACGCGTCCTCAACGTAAAACGTAATTAATACTTTTGACCTTGTAATAACGATGTTCAAGGTATTTTATTGAAAGCTATTTTTGTACTTCCATCTTTGCATTCCTGTTTGGATAATCAAGTTTCAGAAGAATTTTTCATAAAGGAGATAAATTTAAATTTGTAAATGTGAAAAGAGTCCCTTTTTGTGATCCAAATATACCCACATTTCAAATTTCATTAAAATCGGTCCTCACGTTTCGACTGAGCACACATACATAATTATAAAACCAGTCTTTTGGACGCAGAGGACATAACTAAAAATATACTTCGGTTTTTTGTCCCATCGAATATTAAGTATATTTTAGAGAGTAAATATCAATAACTATGAAAACAGTTTTGTTAAAGGTTTACTAAAATGCAACTCTAATGACCAAAATACAACTTACAAACATAATTTTCCTTAAAAATATATTTTAAAATTATTTATATCATATTTTCGATTAACACGAAGAATTATAACTCCAAAAAACATGATAATCTCTAAACTCTAACACAGGACTGTGTCATATATTTTGTTAAAGTTTTTTTTTTATTTGATTTATTTATTTTGTTAAAGCTGTAAGTAGTGAAACAGCCGATTTGGGGACAATTAATACGTTTGGAATCTTAGAGACTATATGTTTGTAACATATGCTTAATGTCGTTTTAGCTCATTTTAATAAATTAAAAATTATGATATTAATTTATCAAAGAAGAAAAGACAAAATGAGATGAGTCTATTTATAATATCACAGACTATAGACAGACAGACAGAAAAACAGACATTATTTCAAAAATCACATTTCCTGTCAGGTGATCTCAAAACTTTTATGGTTGTTATCTTCAATCTTAGTGACAAAAAATACATATCCCAAGTTTTATAAATTATTAAGAAGGATGTATTTAAATAAGTGCGAAAAATATATAAGCATACTATTTAAAATGTTGACTTTAAAATCATACGTTTTTAGTTATATAAAACAGCAAATTCAAAATATAATATAATAGATTTAATAAAAACTAAATATAAAATAAATTTTTACCTTATTCCCAGGCTACAAATCCTTCTGTGGTTCTCATCTAACTGAGGTAAAATTGTTTATTAATGGTTTAATGTTGGTATAAAACTTTTATATGTTATCCATTCTTCACTTTATAACTGTTTGTCGTCATTTGCATATTGAAAAACAAATAAATAAACGATAAATAAATGACACATTATAAATCAATAATTTGTCCTGTTCGTAGAGTTTATAAAATCATTTCTACTATTTCTTGAGTATATACAATTAATAAACATGTTGAGAATATATAACAACTGTCGTCATTTAGTAGTAAATAAATAGTAAGCTGTAGTAAATTAGTAGAGTGTGTCGGTTTCACCATATTCAATATACAATGCATCATAAAATTTAATTGATTATAATAACATATACATATTACATCACCTTTAATCATGGTCAATTTTAAAACGTCAGTATAAAACCAACTATAGTGGTAAACTCAATGGTTTATTTGTGATCTCCAAGTGAGGTAGGTTCCTGGATTTTGTTCAAGTGTAAAGTATTTTTGTTATAAACTTCTGTAAAGTGAAAGACCCTACCGTTAATTTAGACACATTTTATTACAATTTTTGGTTTACGATTTGTTTTTGTAAAAATGTGAATTGTTAAATTAACACAGTTGAAATTATGAGTGATTTGTTCAAGTGTTCAGTAGTTTCATTATTTACTTGAGTAAAGGGAAATCGCCGACATTTTATTTAGACACCGTTATTCAAATTTTGTAATTTACGGTTTGTATTTGTAAACATGTGACTGCTGAAATAAACACAGCTGAAAATTGTGGTGTTTTGCTCAAGTGTACAGTAGTTTTATTATAAACATGAGTATAGTGAAAGGTCCCTGAGTTTACTTAGGCAGCGTTATACAAGTATGAAAGAGTAATCTTAAATTAACAAAATTTGGGTGTTTTGTTCCCGTGTACAGTAGTTTTTATTTAATAACTTTATTAATAGTTTTATGCGTCCAAAAATTAGTTTTATCAGTACAATTGTGTAATAGTTTACAATTTTGTTTGTTTTTGTACTGAGATAGAAATACTTGAAGTTTGTGGTTGATTTTATCTACTTTGAATGTAAACTGTAAAGTATTTTTTTAGAAAAGATTATTGTCGTTTTTTTTTTTTTTTTTTTTTTTTTTTTTTTTTTTTTTTTTTTTTTTTTTATAGTGTTGTATGTTAGAGGTTGTGAAAAATATATATGTTTCTTATCCAAAGTCTAAAAACCTAAACATTAGGTATAAGTATGATTTTAGTCTACATTATTTTGGAAATTTTGCAATTTGGTTTTTGAAAATGTTATTGTATGAAAAATACTGTGGTCAATAACTGAAGTCTCTTTTAAGAAGTCTCCAGAACGCATATTTTGTCCTCGATTGTGATTTTTATTATACATTTAATCCGGTAACATATTATGAGCGTATACTCTTACATGGAGTAATATTTTAATACTAAATGGAGTACCATTTCTTCTTCATTCAATTTTGTTCTTAATTAAATGTTCACGATTGAACGTTGCATGTAGACTAAAGCGAAATTGTAAAAATATCAGCTGACTGGTCCAGTTTGAAACCAACCCTGAATAAAGTGAATAATGTAAGTTTGGGATGCCAAAAACACCTAAATATGAAAAGAAAATAATTAGAATTTAGACTACTGTAAATATTTCTACTATGGTAATGTACACTGCATAATGGACACATAAAACTGTTGTGTAGCCTAAGTAACGAAGCAAAAGCTAATGTTAATCCACTTTGTATCCCAGGAGAGTATATTAAACTGTTTATCTTTATAATAGCACGTCTTCTGTACTCGATGTGCCATTAAGAATTAAAACGGACTCGTTTACAATCTTGAAAGTTGTGTTCGACACATTTTGTGTGATTTACTTACTAGATCGTAAATGAAGATTGTTAAACAATAATAATAAATTGCCATAATACTTTGATATTGATTCGTCCTTTAGACTCGAAGGCTCGAAACGCACATAACGTGTTTATTGTTGGTATTATGAAAAATTTAAATTGAAAATAAACATAGTTAGGTGCTGGTAGTTGCCTTGTACAGGTGCAAAGGAGGGCAATGTATTGGTTTCCTTGCTGTTTAAAAGTGATACATATCTCAGTCATTATACCCTCAAAAAGGAAGAACTGAGTATAAACAGACGCCTATCCTACAATACTCTAATAGCGTTTACCTAATGTGGAAATTAACAAGATTTTTTGTCAAGAGAGATCTGATAAGGAAGCCAAAACAGATCGATCTAAGCCATGACTAGATGACGAAAGGTGCGGATCAGAAGCAACTAGATTCCCGTTAGGTCGTGAAGATAAAGGGTAAGGTATTGATGCAGAATACCGGTACTAAGAATGAGGCAGAAGAGTTTCTGCTAACAATCCGAAGACCAAGGGTGGAACAACACATGCTCACGGCTACATTCCCCTGTGAATTCTGAATACCGGACGACCTAAAGGTTTAATTTGGACTTTACACGGGTATGCGGTTCTCTGAATGTCTTAACCACATACTTTCTTGCCCATTCGTGGAAACACTATCACAATAAATAAATCAACTCACCTTAGGGAACTGATTGCAAGGAATGAAACTAATGACGTATGGATATAAGACGTATGGATGTAAGACGAATGGGTGTAAGACGTGTGGATGTAAGGCGTATGATGTAATACGTATGTATGTAAGACCTATGGATGCAAGACGTATGGATGTAAGACGTATGGATTTAGGACGTATGGATGTAAGACCTATGGATGTTAGACTATGTATGTAAGACATATGGATGTAAGTCGTATGTATATAAGACGTATGGATTTAAGACGCATGGGTGTAAGACTATGGATGTAAGATGTGTAGATGTAAGACGTATGTATATAAGACGTATGGATATAAGAATGACGGATGTAAGACGTATGAATGTAAGACCATGGATGTAAAACGTATGTATGTAAGACCTATGGATGTACCGGTAAGACATATGGATGTAAGTCGTATGTATATAAGACGTATGGATTTAAGACGCATGGGTGTAGGACTATGGATATAAGATGTGTAGATGTAAGACGTATGTATATAAGACTATGGATTTAAGACGTATGGGTGTAAGACTATGGATGTAAGATGTGTAGATGTAAGACGTATGGATGTAAGACGTATGGATATAAGAATTACGGATGTAAGACGTATGAATGTAAGACCATGGATGTAAAACGTATGTATGTAAGACCTATGGACGTAATACGTATGGATGTAAGACAATTGGATTTAAGACGTATGGATGTAAGACGTATGTATGTAAGACGTATGGATATTAAGACGTTTGTATGTAAGACTATGGATGTAAGATGTGTGGACGTAAGACCTACGGTTGTAAGACTATGGATTAGGTGGAAATTGGAGCTAATACTATCCACCTGGTTCCATTCCACAATATAGGGAAATTCAAGAGTCACGAATTCCGGCAGAACATCCTGCAATTCAATAAAAGGTTAAGGAAGTAAGTGTAACATCTCAACATCACCATAATAAATCCAAGAAAATTTCAAGGACACGAAAAAAGAAAAGGACAAATAAACAAAAAATAAACGAATGGAGAATTATAAAAACTTTTTTGGGGAACTGATTCGTTAAAGAATTAGTTGCACGCTATATTTTTTACGAAGTCTCGAATATATAACTATAACCTTTCTTATCCAAATATGGAAATCTCTCATACCAGCGTCGTGGCAAATTTTAATCAATTTTCTTTGAGTGGAGGGAGTTTAAGCTGATATTTTATTTCTTATTAAAATTATCCTCGACTTATGTTTTGAAAAATTAAAATGTTTAATAAATATTTGGTACCACCTAGTTTCTGTTAATTGTCTGTTCCCTCCACTTTGTCCACATAAACTTTATTTTAAAAAATAGGATTTTGTCAATTAAGTTAAAATGGTTTTAATAATATATTCACAAATATATACAATAAAGCACACACCGGGGGAAGGATAAATTACTTGAGATGATGTTTCAAGATGCATGAAACTCTTCACTTCTTCAGGTCTTTGTTGATATGAGTTGAAATATCTTAAGAAGACGCTTGTTTATTGTAGAGTATTTCACTTCACTAATGCTGTTGTAGTTTTTAAACAGTTTTTAATTAAATTAATTGAAAGAAGCATATTAATAAATTTATTATTGACAAAGTGGATGAGACAGACATTAACAGAAATTAAGTGGGTGCTGCCCAATACTTAGTAATCATTGAAAAATAATTCACATAGTATATGAAAGGAAAAATAGTTTTAAAGGAAAATAACCAAGTGTAAAAATAAGAATAAAAATACATATAAATTAAGTATTTTACAAAAATAAAATTAAATTCTTTAAAATTTACGTAATAAACAAATTAAATATAAATTTCGTCGTTTACCCTAGCTGAAGGCGAATAAATTATAATTCTAAAAATGTAAATCCACAGTTCTGCTTCCTTAATTTTCCAACAATAATTACTGTACTATGTAAATTCTTTGCTAACCTGAGGTATTAATTGCTCCAAATGACGTCATTAATTACACCTGCTTCACTGCCAGCTGTTATGGTTTATAACCCATGTCCTGTCATGCTATTAAAATATACATCCTAACACTTTGATTTGCTGCAGCTAGAGTTGTATATATAAATGTGAGTTAAATATCACATGGACATTATTGTATAGTAAAAAAGTTTTATTTGGACGTTACCATAGCAAAACGTTTTTTTTGAATAAAATGGGATTTTAATAAAGTAGAAAACACTTTACATTCAACTGTCAACTTTATTATTTTTTTTCAGTAGCTTTTTAATTTTTTAAATTAATATTAAAAAATTCTGCAAAATCATTGCACAAATTTTCTACCGCACTCATCCCCCCCCCCCCAAACACCAACAAGAACTATTCGTCACAAAAAAAAATAACTTCAATAATTGTCAGTCAAAATTTTTTTTTTAAATTATCACAGACTTCATATTTGGTTTTATTTTTTTACATAATCAAAGAGGTTGTTAACTTGCTTCATTCGAGTCATAAACCCGTTCTTTGAGTCAGTAGTAATCGATTAAAATTTAGCTTTTAACGACGGCGGTCAAGGTTAGTTTATTTTGAAAATTATTTCTAAGCACTCAAGTTTATGTAACTACAAAATAGTTGCATTATTATTATTATTTACACTTTACCATAGCAAACTTTTTGTAGAAGAAACAACTGAAGATTTTAATAAAATATATATATTTTGTATTGAATGGTCAAATTGAACTGATTATTTAATAATTCAGTTAAAAATAATATTGCAGTAGAACAAAGGGCACCTCATTTCAATTAAGAAGTTGTCGTATAGATAATCTTGCAATATTGATTCCTGTTTTTTAGTGAACTGTATTTATTTTATAAAATGTCTTTTTAACATATTTTTTATTATTTAATTGTAATATGAGACCCAGAGGAGTAGGGTGTGAAATAGAAAAAAAATTGAATTGATTTATAAAAAGTTAATATTATAATACAAATTTCGTTGTTTTGAAAAACTGTTATTTCTTTTAAAACTACGTTTTTCAACTTTGGTTTTTAAATTTTCTTTAATACAATCTTATAATTAACAACGCAGCTTTTGAGGTTATATTTTTTAAACACGTTTGGTTCAATTTGAAAATAAGTAAAACTGTGTAACTTATCAGATAAATACTAGGTATAAAAAAGAATTAATTAAACTTGTTTAAAACTGTAGGAAAAAAATTATGTAATGTAATTAAATAAAACACACTTCATTTTACGATTCTTGCTCCAGTATCTTTAAAACAAAAAAAGATAGTTTTTACTGGCTAATATTTAAGTAGTTGAAAGAGATGGCCATTTTTTTATAAATATTTACAAAGTTAAGGAATTTCATCTACAAAACAAACAATAGGTAAATATTAATAATAGATAGAAAAGAATCTCTACGTGAATGTAACACTAGAAGATCCAATATTTAGAAAGATTTGCAGTTTTTTTTAACAATGTGGAAATATTGGAGGAACAATGTATAATTGATATTCTACAATAACATTAACAGTACGTCAATGAACACACAACAGGGCTAATTTATATTGTTTTTACATTAGTCTAAAAAAGCAGAAAAAAATTTAAAGTACAACAACTGAAAATTTAAAATAATATTTATGAACTTTAACATTGCAGAAGTCGTGTTACTATAATGAAAGCTCTTCTATTACATTTCCTGTGGGGTTAAATACAACGACAATAAAATCAAGAACAGCAAAGAAACCTCAGCAACAAATAATCCTTCCCCTCACTGCCATACTAAGGTAATTTAATCGTCACGTCACGTCGTTACGCAAAACAAAACTTTATCAATTACAACCTTTACTGTACGAGGAGTGACCGTGTGGTTTCAGTTGGTTTATTTCGTACTAAACCAACGTTTTACGAGTGTATATAAAACAAAAATATACAACAAATTTCGTAAAGTTTTGTAGTTATAACATTTAAAATTCGGTCAAAATCGGTTAACCTGTCTGTTCTGTATTTCACACCAAGTAATACATTCCAAAATCACCTTTTAGTTGACATTGTACATAAAAAACGATATTTTCAAGAACTACTCAAATCATTTTGTATAAGTAATATCGTAATGTAGAACATTGTGTCAATTAATAATCATGTCCGGCCGTCAAGGTTTAATTTAGAATTTTATCATTTACATAAACAAATTATTTCCTTTTCTGTTAGATTTTGGATACTTGTTCTGTTAATGAACCTTTATATTTCTCAAAATAACCGGAGCTGTTTTGAGATATTCCACTCTCTTCCACAGTGTTATGAAGTATGGTGGATACTTGGTTTACAGTCTTCAACACAATTTCGTCTTCTTGGATATCTTCTTCAGTATTATTACATGTTAATTTATATCCTTCATATTTTGTATAGTCTGTTTCGTCATATTTTTTTTTTCTCCAAGGTATCATTATTTATTGTTTCATCTATATTTTTCGTGCTCCTTCAGTATGATTATTTATTGTTTCATGTTTACTTTTTTCGTGTCTCCTTCGGTATGGTTATTTATTGTTTCATTTACTTTTTTTCATTTCTCCTTCAGTATGGTTATTTATTGTTTCATTTACTTTTTTTCTTTTCTCCATCAGTATGATTAGTTATTGTTTTATTTACATTTTTCATGACTTCTTCAGTGTGGTTACTTAAGGTTACATTTACTTTTTTCGTGTCTCCTTCAGTTTGGTTATTTACTGTTTCATTTACTTTTTTTTTCCTTTCTCCATCAGTATGGTTATTTATTGTTTCATTAACTTTTTTCGTTTCTCCAACAGTATGATTACTTATGGTTTCATTTACTTTTTTCGTGTCTCCTTCGGTATGGTTATTTATTGTTTCATTTACTTTTTTCGTTTCACCAACAGTATGATTATTTATGGTTTCATTTACTTTTTTCGTGTCTCCTTCGGTATGGTTATTTATTGTTTCATTTACTTTTTTCGTTTCTCCAACAGTACGATTACTTATGGTTTCATTTACTTTTTTCGTGTCTCCTTCGGTATGGTTATTTTTTGTTTCATTTACTTTTTTCGTGTCTCCTTCGGTATGGTTATTTATTGTTTCATTTACTTTTTTCATTTCTCCTTCAGTATGGTTATTTATTATTTCATTTACTTTTTTCATTTCTCCAACAGTATGATTACTTATTGTTTCATTTACTTTTTTCATACCGCCTTCAGTGTGGTTACTTATTGTTTCATTTACTTTTTTCGTGTCTCCTTCAGTGTGGTTACTTATTGTTTCATTTACTTTTTTCGTGTCTCCTTCAGTGTGGTTACTTATTGTTTCATTTACTTTTTTCGTGTCTCCTTCGGTATCGTTATTTATTGTTTCATTTTCTTTTTTCATTTCTCCAACAGAATGATTACTTATCGTTTCATTTACATTTTTCGTGTCTCCTTCCGTATGGTTATTTATTGTTTCATTTACTTGTTTCAATTCTTCAGCAGTATGATTACTTATTATTTCATTTACTTTTTTCGTGTCTCCTTCCGTATGGTTATTTATTGTTTCATTTACTTTTTTCAATTCTTCAGCAATATGATTACTTATTATTTCATTTACTTTTTTCGTGTCTCCTTCAGTATGGTTACTTAATGTTTCATTTTCTTTTTTCATTTCTACACCAGTATGATTACTTATCGTTTCATTTACATTTTTCGTGTCTCCTTCAGTATGGCAACTTAATGTTTCATTTTCTTTTTTTATTTCTCCATCAGTATGATTACATGTCGTTTCATTTACATTTTTCGTGTCTCCTTCAGTATGGTTACTTAATGTTTCATTTTCTTTTTTCATTTCTCCACCAGTATGATTACTTATAGTTTCATTTACATTTTTCGTGTCTCCTTCAGGATAATTACTTATTATTTCATTCAATGTTTTCGATTGTAATTTGGAAACATTAATTGTCGTTTTACACTTTCGTTTTTTATATTTTCTTGTACTTTAACTTAAAGTCTTTTGTGGTTTTCCTACGTTTACAATTGTTTCCTCACTTTTCTTATTCATCGTAACTGAATATTCAGGATAATTATCCAAATATTCCGATGGTAATTTTCTTCCTAGTGCAGTGTTCTGGAAAGAATATTTTTCTTTTTTCTTAATTGCTTTAATCTTTCTTGATGCCACTAAATGTTTGTTACGTTGTAAAAGTGAACGTGTATTCAAAATTATTGTTTTAGTTTCTCGTGGTTTATTATTACTGCGATGATTAGGTTTTTTTACATATTGCTTTAAGCTCTTCCTGATAAGGTATCTTTGACTTTGATGCTCCCTAAAGGGTTTTAATACTGGAACTTCTTGATTATCGGTAAAAGAGTCTGTGTTTATAAATTTTAGAACAGGACCATCATCGTTCATCCCATCCATTATATCGTAGTACATGTTTTCCCTAACAGATTGCAGGTCGCAATACAAAGGTAACACACAGAGTAACACTAGTGTCATCAATACAATTGTGAGTTTGTCCATCTGTGAAAAAATAAAGATAAATATTCCAATTAGTCGAGGAATGTTCGTTCTTAACTTTTGTGATTTTTTTTTAATAAGATTTAATTTTAAATATTTGTCTACACATAAACTACATTTTCTAGTGATTCAAGTTTACTTTCACTATGTGAACATATATAAACAACACGTAATCAATTTATATAATTTTTTTAAAGTTTAAAAATAAACATCTTATCGTTATTGGGGTAGCTGAACTTCAGTATGACATAAATGCTTTATAATTCTTGCCATCAGGCCGTCAATTGCGGACTAGATTTGAAGTTTTGTTGGAATTAAAGCAACAATTATGTAATTCGACTACTTAAGAAGTGATGGAATAAGCTCTGTATATATATATATATATATATATATTTTTTATATATATATATATATATGATGTCAAATATTATAAAATCTACAAGGGCTAGTCCAATAGTGACCCTCTATGGGACCCAATTTTGATTTGACAAAGCATTCAATAAAATTTACATCTAAGCCCGCTCCCGAAATATTGTTTTCTTATTACATCCTATATTAATAAACACAAATGTATATTCTTGTGTACTTCTTTTAGGTCATGCAGTTGCTGCAGCTTGAAAAATGTTAAGGTATCAACTTGCAACATATATGTGTTTAAAATGATTAATGATGATATCCAAATCATTTTGAAACTAGATTTGGTAAATACATGGATCTCGTAGCAGATGCAGTAAAATAATTCATATTTGCATAAGCTCTAGTTTAAACATCGAGATATGAACTGAAAAGTCATCTCACTATTACAAATGGACAGGTTTCATGTGAGCTGTGAGCTGCGCGTGGAGGGGAGGTACAAGTTTGTAGTGCGAGGCCGCGTGGGGACAGAGGCATTGTAGGGGAAACAGTCGGCGCCGACTACTGTCCACGATCCAGCGGTCTTGCAGACATCGTTGTTAGTACCAACACCAAACACAGACTGAGGCGACCGCTTCCCCCACCACTTCACTGCTGCTTAGACCACGCCTAAACCCACTGCGCTCCCAAACTCCACAGCTCAGATGAAACCTGTCCATTTATACTAACTTAAACAACTTAACTAGGCCACTAGCATTGTTTATGAATGATATCTATTATCTTTTCTTATCTTTTTTTAAAGTCTACTTTCAACGGTAAATTACCGGTTTCGACAGTCGAATTGTCATCATCATATTTTTTGCATCAGCTAATGAGTCTCGTTATTATGTATAAAATTCAACACAACACAAAACAAGTCTCTTGTTAAAGGATTCAATAAAGCAATAAAGCTAAGGTTTCAAAATTATATATTTAATCATTTTGAAACTTTAGCTTTGTTGTTTATTTATTCCTTTAATATGGAGTTTCAACAGGAAATATCTGGTGTTATATTAAATAAGACTACTGTTGACAAACTAAAGTTTGTTCACCATGCATGGTATTACGACGAAAGCCTGTCCAATCTGATGATGACAATTTGAAGGTCGAAACTGTTAATTTTAATATCAAAATATGATTGTAGACAAGTCTAAAAAGATAAAAAGTAGCATAGTACTTGTGATTACTCATATGTTTACCAAGTGTTAAATCTATATCGTTAAAATTATCGAAAATGGACAATATGCTGATATTTAAGACTTGGTGTTTTTCATAACATTGTCCGCCAGCTCCATAGGAGTACCAACTCTAGTTTCACAACTTACCATAAAAAGTAAGATTCAAGCTTTTTACCGTCTAAATTTTGAAACATTTTCACGATATCATCATGTATATTGCTATAAAAGTTGGGTATTAAATTGTTACTATCATGTATAATTTCAAGTTGATATTTTTTAAAATTCTGAAAATAGAACCAATAACCTATCAATAAACCTAACATAACACAGCCTAACCTAACTGGTGTTCAAAAATCATTCTTCCTTTCGGATACATTTTAAAATATATTTAAGATATAAACTGAAAACTCGCTACACAGATGTAAAAACAAAATGGAACCTAGTTTTATAGCTAAGGAATATTGTTTAAAATATAACCAATAACTTTTTTTTATTTTTTTTATTTTATTTTATTATTATTATTATTATTTAATAACGTCGGCAATCAGAAGAGCTCTTTATTTTCATATTGTTTTATCGTTAAATAAGATTTATTCCCAGCTCTTATACAACAAAATAATATTGTATTTCTGTCTAAAGAATATCAGAAAATAATTACTTTTCACAGAATTACATTTCTTTATGATCGTAATAAAAAAAAAGAAATTCCATTTTTGTCCAGTTGCAATAAAAATATAAGAATCGGTAAAATATGTTAAAACACGAACATACCTTAGCCAAGAAAGACATAATTAATTACTTTGTCGACATAAAGTGTTCCACAGTGAAAGCAATCTTCTAAATCTGCAGACAGGACGTGTAAATCGTACAAGCTCTACCGTAAAATGTATATTTTTTACAGCTCTAAATCTGGAGAAGTGGGATTAGTTTTAATATTTTAAAACATATTACAACGTATTTTATTCTCGACTTTAAGAAAACACAAACTTATTTTCAAATCTTACAGTTCTCTTAAACGCCCAACGGAATCAAACATGTGAGTCTCCCTCTCGAAAAAAACCTTTTGGCAAAGTGATAATTCACAAAAATTAAAGAGAAGCAAGCTTAGGCACTGTTTCAATAAACAAACATTTTTCACAGACAGCGCAAATGTAAAATATTCACTTTTGGTTAACAACTGCAGAAATAATAGTTTTGGTTGGGTTTTATTTGAGCGAGAGTGATTGTACAATGTGTTCGCACCGTTCATTAATATTCCTTTGACACATGTGAATTTCTTGTATTAAATTTAAAACTACTATTTACAAAATATTGTATTATCCTTATTTGCTAAACATAATAATCCAAAACTGGTTGAAATATTTTTATTACTTAGTTATAAACAATCTGGTATAAGATGTAAACATTTCTACTCCTAAGATATTTTATCATCCTCACCATCCAAGTGTGCGACACTAGCTGACTCCTCATGACATTTTTTTTTTATGACATAAACTAAAGTTATAAACTTTTCTCCTAAAAAATGAAAAGTTAAGATTTCCAAGATTTTTACTTTCTATAGGCCTACTTATGAAGCATAATAAAGGATACTTTTCTTTACCCTAGGAACACTAGATCGGGAGCATGTAAGTATAGACTTAAAATTACCTTTCAAGTTTGTGAGATATCAATTGCTGCAAAAAATGAATTGAATTTTTTAGAAATTGTAGTTACTTTTAGAAATTGCGAATTTAAAACAATACAATTCTCTCTTTTGTGTTTAAAAAAAATCACTAACTTTATTTTATGAGAGATGTCAAACATTTAATTTTTATTTTTTTTTAGTTCTATAGAAGCTACACTAGAAAAAACTTAACAAGATCGTTACAGACGATTTTTATAAAATCATAATTTTGTGTTTTTCTTAAATCAGATATGCTCCATTTATAAATATAAAAAAAGTCCAGTTATATACATCATATACTCCTAGATACGAAATTTTATTAAAATCGGTCCATTAGTTTGAAATGAAAGCACAAGTGGACAGAGGGCAAACAGACATCCCTTAACGGACACTTCTAATTAGCCGACATTTTGTAATCTCCGACAGGGATCATGCTTTTATAACTTTTGTAGTGTTTTTAAATAACGGACTTTGCCTAAACGGTAAAGGACATGTAATTGATAGCCAGTCGGTCGGTTGAAACGTCCGAATAATAGTAGACTGCTGAGCATAAAATATCAGGAAATATATTTTCCAGGAAATTGTAGACGTCTCGAAACGGTGTCTTCCTATTTGCGGTCAGTCTATTTGCCGTTAAGTGTAGTTTTATTAGAGGACGATCAAGGTCCTGGGGGTGGAAGGGTTTCCAGTTTGCGGTCACGTCTTGAGATGTAGTTAATTTCTTCCCGTCCTTTGCATACCTAGCCACGAAATACATAGATTTAACTATAATCACAAATCATGTCTAGTTAGGTTAGGTTAGGTTAGGCTAGGTTCTGCGGTTCACTATACATTTCAAATATATGACCACAAATAGGAAAAATATAATTAGGGTAGCCCAAGATTTTACCCTCGACCGCTAATAAGACTAACGCAAATGGGACACAACCCTTGAAACACACATTGCAATGTCTGTTCTGTAATTACCCGGAAGTTGACTTCCTGGAAACAAGGTTCCCTTTCTTTGTGTCTTTTATACAGCATTTTTTATACAACATTTTTTACATATTCCATTAAAGTCGTTCTACTCAATTGTTATAAAAATTAAATTTTATTTTTATCTACATATTTGGTTATAGAAAAAAAGAGATAAAATCATGTTATGATATACATATCAAATTTGTTAAATTCACTCACTTTGCTTGTTGGTTGACATTACTGACAGACAGACATTATTAAAAAAATTAATATTTATTCTATGCTAATCGCAATTTTATTTATATAATTTTTTTCCCCTAAACTATAATGTTATATTCTAAAAGTTATACAAGAAACTTGAAATAAATATTATAAACATCAAGAACTTGGTACAAAAAACGTATAATAATAATTGAAAAAAATAGAGTATTTACGATTATTATTTAAAAATGATGAATTTTTTTTATTTATTTTTTAATATTGTAATATTTTTAGATTATAAAACTGTTAATTTGTAACTTAACAAAATAGAGTGTTAAATCAAATAATTACCAGAATTTTCAATGTACAAATCCTTCCGTGTTCTTCAACTAACTAAAAGGTAATAGTATAATTAATGGTTTAATGTTTATATCAAATGTATATTTGTGATACATTCTAAACTTTACAACTCTTTGTTCTCATTGACGTAATCACAAACAAAGTAACAGCTTGGCAGCCAATAAATGTGATAGAATCTGGAGTCCTTGGTAATTATTGGTAACCATAGCTAAACCAAAAACTAAATCGTCATAAGTAGGACGTATCAATATCTTCAACACAAAATGTAATGAACGGTGCTAAAACAAGCTATTTTGAAATTACTCGTTGACGTTCACCGGAGATTCCAAATCTGAATTGGCTCAATATGACCCAACAAAGTCCGCCAAGATATTTTGAAATTTCAAGTTGAAGTTCACTGGGATGTCGAAATCTCATTTGGCCAAGAAAGACCCAACAAAGTCCGCCAAGCTGTTTTGATATTTCCCGTTGAAGTTAACGGGAGTTTCCCATTATCATTTGGCCGAATATGACCTAACAAAGTCAGCCAAGCTATATTGAAATTTCCCGTTGAAGATCACAGGAGTTTCAAAATCTCATTTGGCCTAAAATGACCCAACAAAGTCCGCCAAACTATTTTGAAATTTCCTGTTCACGTTCACGGATGATTCCAAATCTCATTTGGCCGAAGGAGACCCAACAAAGTCTCCAAACGATTTTGAAAATTCCCGTTAATGTTAACGGGAGATTCAAAATCAGAATTGGCCGAATATGACCCAACAATGTCCGCCAAGCAATTTTGAAATTTCCCGTTCACGTTCACGGGAGATTCCAAAACTGTATTGGACGAAAATGACCCAACAAAGTCCGCTCAGATATTTCGAAATTTCCCGTTGAAGTTCACGGGTGTTTCGAAATCTCATTTGGCTGAATATGACCCAAAAAAGTCCGCCAAGCTATTTTGAAATTTCCCGTTGACGTTCTCGGGAGATTCTAAATCTCATAAGGCCGAATAATACCCAACAAAGTCCGCCAAATTATTTTGAAATTTCCCGTTGAAGATCGCGGGAGTTTCAAAATCTCTTTTGGCCTAATATGACCCAACAAAGTTCGCCCAGCTATTTTGAAATTTCCCGTTGACGATCCCGGGGGATTCCAAATCTCATTTGGCAGAATATGACCCAACAAAGTCCGCTAAGCGAATTTGAAAATTCCCGTAAACGTTCACGGGAGATTCCAAGTGTGCATTTAACATTATATTGCATTACACAATAATTTGAGTTTTTAATGTTAATTAACATTTCAAGAGTTAGAACTTAAATTACTAAAAGTAGCTGAAGTTATAATGGTTCATAAACCAGGGAGAGTCTCAATTTACAAGAAATCATACCGACCTATCTATCTCTTACGAATTGTAGGCTAACTGTTTGAGAGTCTCTTATTAATACCTTTCAAATCAATAATAGAAGAAAGAAATATAATTCCATATTATAATTATTATTCAGAAGCGAACACTCGACACTTTATCAACAGGTGAATAGAAAAACTCAAATAATATCATTGAAAGATGAAACATTTGTTGAAGCGTAAGGGCGTAGATATACCAATTGGAAAGAGACATCCCAAAACAATATTGTGAAATTCTGAGATCCAATGGAGGGGAATTTTCGAAATTTAAAGAGATCACGGTTGGTGTGCCACAAGAGAGTGTACTGGGACCATTGTTGTATTTATGTATACAGGCGATCTGCCTCAATATGAAGACACCACAGTCGCTACATTTGCGGACGATACTTCTATATTAGCTGTTGATGGTAGTGTTAAAGGAGGAACAGAAACATTTCAGATAGCCATCCTGAAAGTTAACGAGTCAACCAAAAGTTGACATGTAAAACTAAATGAGTCTAAGTCAAACAATATAAATTGTATTTACATTAAATAAGTAACTCCCAGTGCTAATAAATAGTAACATAAAAATGAAGTTAAATATTTGGGAATGAATATGGATTCAAAAATGAACAGGAAGTCACATTTTACAAAAAATGAAGGAGTTTGGGGTTCGTCCAAGGATATGTATTGGCTATTTAGATACAAAGCAGGATTAAGTATAAGTAATGAATTACTTTTATATAATCAATTACTTTTAAGCTATGTGAAGGTATTGAATGCAGATTTGGGGATGTGTTAAGAGAAGTAATATAAAGAAAATTCAAATCTTTCAAGAGAAAATACTTCTGAATATAGTGAATGAGCCTTTGTACATAGCAATGAAAATATTCATAGAGACCTTAAAGTGAATACGGTTGCTGATGAAATCTAAGCAGTAGCAGGGAAACATAAAAAACGACTACAAACCCGTACTAATGCTAGTGTTAAGCAAATGCAGGTACTTAGTATTCAGAATGAAGACTGCGTAGGACTAAATTGTGATGTGTGAATTCGAATTAAAATACTCGGTGAATCCGCGTATCAAAATCCTCGGAACGTTATGATTATTAAAATCCTCGATTTCGGAATTAAGTATTCGGACAGAATATTCGTAACTAGGAACGAGGAGACTATATAATATTCGTTAGTAATTCACTGATTGGTAAATCTGAGTTCGAATCCGATACGCAAAACCATTCTGCGCAGATACTCGAATTTGAAATAATAATACGAGTATTGAAATCATTTGAACCCGATTAATTCGATTATTCATTGCACCCGAGTATTATCACCGCTAGGACTAAACCCTTTGACTTGGTTCAGTGATTGGATAGTAGCACTCTAGATGAAAAGCTGCAGCTGAAAATACAGAGTCATTCGGTGAAATGAACATCTGACACTGAAATGTTTTTAAAGTTTTAAAGTTTACAAGTTCACACAAAAATTATGTTTATTAATCAAACTCGTTTCATCGACGAAGTCGCCATCCTCAGTGATACATGACCTACAATTACTAAACTATATTATTATTATTAGTTATAGTTTAGTTATCATAGCTCGTGTGCCACTGAGGATGGCGACTTCGCCGTTGAAACACGTTTGATTAAGTAAAAGTAATTTTTGGGAGATGTTGTGTTCGAGTTTTATTCTATCTAATACTATTCCACAAGTCAAGCTCAATATTTATTTATATAACTACTAGATAATTTTATACTTTGTTTTAGTCTTGAATTAAATATAAAAAAGTATCATTTAGTTTGCAATAAAGAATATTTATAATAATTTATTTACGAAATAAAAAAATCTTCTTAATCATTTACATTCGATTAGCTTCTTTTCTTTTCTTTTTTTGTTGGTAAGTTCTTAGTTACTAGATAGTCTTGCTATTCTCGCATTTCCATAGGCCCTATTATTATTGAAGCTCACGCGATTTTTAATTAAATGCCCACATTAGTTTTTAATTTACAAATGTCATTAAATAATAATAGAAAATATAGTAAATACATTTACTAGACAATTTACCACTAGAAATACAAAGGAATAAAGAGTAATAACATAGTTTTTTTTGTTATATTTCGAGATATTTTGGAGGAGATGGTGGCAAACAATATTTTTCATTACTAGATAGATGGTTACGTTCCAAATTATTTAAAAAAGTTTCTTCATATGAATATTCGTCTACAAAATCTCAAATTATAAAATTTGATATCAAACTTTGTATACACTATAATAATACAATATGAACGTAGTGCAAGGCACATCTCAAGTTGAATGAAAGATGGTTATTTCTTCATATCTTTCGTGAATAGAAACTTCCAAATCTACCTTCGTTTAGATTACACATCTCCCTAGAGAAATAGAAAGGAAAATATCTATTGAGATTGAAATATTGTGTTCTCTTTTTTTCATTTTTTTATCATTCTGTATTCTAATGACATCGACTATGGTATTCAGCTGTAAATATAAAGATAACAATCATAAACCCTAACCTAACCTAACCTAAACCCGTTACAAACACCGTCTTTAGGAAGTTATCAGAGCTGTTATTTATATCATTTCCAGGAGTAGGATATGCCAATGTTGACTTATGTTTAATGAAATTTGACTCCTTTTGCCATTATAACTCTAATATTTAAATTGCAGTCTCACATTTAACTACTTTGTTTTCATTTACAAATCTTTTATGTATTTCTATATCCCATAAACCGCGTCAATGCTTAATGGGTAGATTGAATTTTTTTTAATATCTTTTTTTTTACGTTATTCAGAGGTTCGAGTACATGAGGATTTTCTGTGTAATTTGTATCTAAATAAATTCAATTTCCGCTTAAGCCAACTACAGTTCATGTATAGTGAGCCCTGCCACATCTTTAACACAAATGGTTGGAAAGAAACGAACAGAAACAGTTGTTTGTTGATTACAGTATTACCACCTTTAGCTCCTCAACTATAAAAACTTTTAGGTATTGTCCATTTTTAAACAACTTCATTAACTTAGTCAGATTGCCCTTAGGTTCTTTAATAATTCACATGTTCATAGATTTTTCGATAGGTGAGCTCTTGCAGGTGTCTTAGGTTGTTATTTCTTAACAGAATATGTGTTTAGAAATAAAGTATATGGAGAGAGGGTTAAAGTGGGTTTTGAAATTATGCCACTTAATTATTTATAAAACTATAATAAATAATTACTTTAATTGGTAGAGCATTGAATATTCACTGGTTTGTATTTATATAAAAATTATATGTGTTAAACATTCTGATCTTTGAAACTCCTTTTCTCACTTGCAAAACTAAAACTAAACCAAAAATAAACTACTCGTTATTAAACCACTAATATTTTATACCATTTAGTCCTGCTGGTAGAATCATTAAAAAATAAATTAAACACTATTTGTTTATACATATATATATATATATATATATATATATATATATATATATATTATGGAAGGGTAATTTTTTTAAATATTTGGGATGAATATAGAAACGTTTATTTAATAAAACAGTCAGTTTTGAGGTATAGGTTTTTCACAAATTTTCAAAAATTTGGGAGAGTTCAGAATAGTTTATCTCTGAATTGAGAAAACAGAGACGAACAAATATAAAGTGAGTACAACATAACATTTAGTAATAAATGAAAAATAAATCCCATTATAAAGAAACATGTCTTTTAAAATTATATAAAAATGAGTGAAAAATTTTAAAATACATGTAAAGAACGTATTTTACAAATTAAAAACAAATTCTGTAATAGCATTTAAAACAAAAAAAAGCAAAATAAATATACATTTCTATCTTTACACAGACTGAAACCGGGTAAATTCACTTTAATAATGTAAATCCACGGTTTTGCTTCCTTAATTTGGCCACTGTAATAATTACAGTACTATGTAAATTCTTTGTTAAATACATAACCTGAAGTATGCATTGCTCCAAATGACGTCATTAATTACACCTGCTTCACTGCCATCTGTTAAGGTTTACTACCCATGTTACGTCATGCTATTAAATATATACAAATTAACACTTTGTTTTGATGCTGAGAGAGTTGTTCTGTATATAAATGTGTTGAATAATAGACGTAATGTTTCAACTAAAATAGTTTCATTGTTATAATTAGTTGCACGTTACCATAGCAACTATTTTTGTAGGAGAAAATTTGGCATTTTTTAATATATTAGAAGAATTTTGTATTAGATTGTGAACTTGAAAATAAATATTTAGTTTATTTACGTTAAAATCATATGTCAAGAGAACATATTGCACTCCATTTCAATACAAATTCATTTCACGAATTATTTTATAGATAATTTTTGAGCATCTTGCTAATCTTTGAGTATCTTGCTAATCTTTGATTATCTTGCTAATCTTTGAGTATCTTGCTAATCTTTGAGTATCTGGCTAATCTTTGAGTATCTTGCTAATCTTTGAGTGTCTTGCTAATCTTTGAGTATCTTGCTAATCTTTGAGTATCTTGCTAATCTTTGAGTGTCTTGCTAATCTTTGAGTATATTGCTAAACTTTGAGTATCTTGCTAATCTTTGAGTACTGTATCTTGTTAATTTTTGAGTATCTTGCTAATCTTTGAGTGTCTTGCTAATTTTTTAGTATCTTGGTAATCTTTGAGTATCTTGCTAATCTTTGAGTATCTTGCTAATTTTTTAGTATCTTGCTAATCTTTGAGTATCTTGGTAATCTTTGAGTATCTTGCTAATCTTTGAGTATCTGGCTAATCTTTAAGTATCTTGCTAATCTTTGAGAGTCTTGCTAATCTTTGAGTATCTTGCTAATCTTTGAGTATCTTGCTAATCTTTGAGTATCTTGGTAATCTTTGAGTAAACGATATTTATTTTACAAAATATAATTTTTTTACTAATCATATTTTTAATTAGTTAACTTGAATATCAAACCCTGGACACTTGGGTTTGAAATTGAAAAAGGTTTTTTTTTTTAAATTTTATTATGAAATTCTTGTTTTTTTAGAAATTGTTGTTTGTTGTGGAACGACTTTTTAACTTTTTTTCAAGATGCTTGAAAGTTGCACCTTAAAAATTAATAAGACGAAAATCTTATTACTAGAAGGAAAAAACAAAAAAACTTGAAGCTGGCATGGCAGATCCAAGTTTAAAAAAAAATCTTTACCGTTTTAAAAAGAGATATTTTTCGTTTCACTGATAACAATTTTGTTCTGAAAGACTACAGATCAGCTTGAGTTCTACACATTACCAGGGTATTAGAAGAATAGTGTTTATTAAGGTTCCAAAACAAATTTTCAACTACTTCAGTGTGGCCAAAATATTGCCCTATTACTTTTTTATTTTATTACTTTTTTTTTTTTTACATTAGTCTTACAAAAAATTATGAAAAAAAAGAAAAGATAATGGAAAATAAAACAACAACAAAAACCATAAAAATTTTAAAGTAAAATATTATGAACTTTAAACATTACATAGACTAGCAAGAAAGTTCTTCTTTTACATTTCATTTGTGTATTGGAGCAATAAGACTTTGGCCGTTCCTGTTAGGATTGTCAAGTTGTGTTAATTATTCATTTTGGTTTCGTTTTACTGTGTATGTTAAATTAATACAAGATTAATAATAATAATAATAATAATAATAATTTCATTTGTGACTGTAAAGCAACAGCAAAGAAACCAAGAGACTTTCAAACTGCCAACCTAAGTTAATTGGAAGGTCACGTGATATCGTTACACAAAACAATACTTCACCAATACACCCTTAACCTTACTAAGGGCTTATCTATACAGTCCTTGTGATTTCACAATTATTTATTTCGTACTAAATCAATGTTTTAAACACGTGTATAGAATAAAATATACAAAAACATTTACAACAGTTGGTACTTCTACATAAAATTTGATCAAAATCGGTTAAAATTTTGGTGCCGTACCTCAAGCCAATACAGATAAACAATAAATTTAAAAGAAAATTGCTGTCAGTAAGATCAAAACGGATTCAACCACTCAAACCCATGTTGTAATCAGAACATGATAATGTTGGACGGAGGTGAAAGTTTCTTTTATAAACCGTCAATTTTTTTTAAATACCTGAAGCTGTTTTTGAGATATTCTACTCCCTTCCACAATTTATTTCCATGACAGACAATAGGGAACCAGTATCGTTACCTTCTCACATACAAGTTGAGTGATGGGTGACAAAATCAATTCAGTTCTATGCGGATATATCAGTTGGGTGGTCAAAACAACTAGTTTTCGAATTATGTCTGCCTGAAGCGTCTACCGTCTATGTAATACTCTAAATTTGGTGGTAGGTGACATTATTATATTAACAAACAAAACATTTTTTTTTTCAAAATGGCTCTCAGGTTCTCATCAAGTTTTGTTGAAGCCTCAAACAAAACTGTTCGTGTATTTTCTTTAAAAAAAAAAAAAAAAAAAAAAAAAAAAAAAAAAAAAAACTTACTTGGGTGTGTTGCAAAATATTTAATTTATTAAAAATGCCATTACCATTTCGTTACAACTTTAGTGATATGTGAAGATTATTATCCTAAAACTGTGAGCGAAATCGAAAGTATCTATTCTAAAAATACACATTGACCGACGTCATTAGGTTACGTTATGTTAGGGTAGGTTAGGTTAGGTTATGTTATGTTAGGTTAGGTTAGGTTAGGTTAGGTAGGTAAGGTTAGGTTAGGTTAGGTTAGGTAGGTTAGGTTAGGTTAGGTTAGAGGTTATGTTAGGTTAGGTTAGGTTAGGTTAGGTTAGGTTAGGTTAGGTTAGGTTTGGTTAGGTTAGGTTAGGTTAGGTTAGGTAGGTTATGTTAAGTTAGGTTAGGTTAGGTTAGGTTAGGTTAGGTTAGGTTAGGTTAGGTTTGGTTAGGTTAGGTTAGGTTAGGTTAGGTAGGTTAGGTAGGTTAGGTAGGTTAGGTAGGTTAGGTTAGGTTAGGTAGGTTAGGTTAGGTTAGGTTAGGTTAGGTTAGGTTAGGCAGGTTAGGTTAGGTTAACAATATCCATTTTAATCAAATACGACCTATCCTGAGAACCCGTCTATGGGACACACATTGCAAGTTTATTTACAATTTAAATACAGAATTTATCGCGTTAAAAAAAAACGTTATAGGTTGTTTTAACTTTGTGACTGACACTTAGCGGACAGACATTCATGGTGTGAATTAGTTGTAGTTTGTTTTATTGAGGTTTTTACGTCTACGAATGGATCAGAAAGTTTGTGCTGTTTTCGCAACGTTTATTATTACATTTATTATGCGATGAATATACAGAAAAAGTCAGTACAGCTTGTAGTGTGTACAGACGATATTTAGCCTACTCTGTTGCATGAAACTAGTGTAACTCATCCTTCATGGTGCACTTTGTCGCTATTGTTTCCAATCCTTGACTCATGTCTCAAAAAACCTGCCGTAATAAAATAAAGTGAGCACTTACAAACTGTTTAGCAATCTTCTGTTTGACAACAGCAATAATTCAGGTGTCCATTCAATTTAATTTATCAAAAATTAAGATATTCAAAAAATATTTCATTCTACATGATCAAATTTTATTTTTCCCAATTAGTACAAAAAATTACTTTACCTTTATCGTAGAAACATTTTATGTAGTACCTTATCTCTCGTAACGAACACCAACTTATAAATTGCTATTATTTGAATATGGCTACAAGTTATAATTAGTTATGAATGTTGCTGATAAGTTTGGATTAGTTTAAAGACAAACACAACTGTAAGAACGTGTTATTTGTTTAAATATTCAGTTTTGTTTTGTTGTACATATTTTTCTTTTCGCGAAAGGTATTTTCTCACCGTATGCTGTTATATAATCAACTTCCGTAATTTTATTTATTGTCCCACCGAGTTTTTTGTCGTGATCAATGTCTGTATTTTCTGATTCTTTTTTAGATTTATTGTGTAATTCAGTGTGTTCAGTTGACGTTTCATGTATATTTTTCTTGTCTCTTTGATGACTCATCGCTTCATCTTCTCGTTGATTATCTCCTTCGGTATATTTCAGTGGATTTTCATCTCCTTCACTTTTTATACATGTGGTTTCGTTTTCATTTTTCATGTCTTTTTCAATATCTTCTCTTGACGTTTTACGTTTTAGTTTCTTGTTTGCTTCAGTTTTCCTACTTAACAATTCATCTCCATGTTTCATACCTACGTCATTATCTTCACTTGAAGTTTCGTCTTCTTGTTTCATATCTCCTTCATAGTCACTACTTGATGATTCATCTGCTTCATATTCTGTAGTCTGTGTTTCTTCGTCTTGATCTTTATCTCCTTCAGTATTTTTACTTTGTGTTTCATCATTTCGTTTCTTGTTTCCTTTGGTGACATCACTTGGTTTTTTATCTTTTAGTGTTTCAACCCCTTTGGTATTATTGATTAAAAACTCGTGTGATTCGTCTACGTTTACAATTGTTTCCTCACTTTTCTTATTCATCGTAACTGAATATTCAGAATAATCATCTAAATATTCTGATGGCATTCTCCTCCCTATTACAAACTTCTGTGTAGAATGTTTTACTTTTTTCTTACTTGCTTTAATGTTTCGTGATGATAATAAATGTTTGTTACGTTGTAAAATTGAAGGTGAATCAAATATTGATATTTTAGTTTCTTGTGGTTTAATAATATTAATTCGCTGATTGCCTGGTTGTACATTTTCCTTTACGTTATCCTCTTGTTGCGTTTTTTTCTGCTCTCGAGATTTAATGACTGGAACGTATTGATCATCGGTAATGGACTGTGTCTCCTTAGTTTTGGTAACAGCAACAATGTCGTCCATCCCATCCATTACATCGTAGTTCATACTTTTCTTCACATATCGCAGTTCGCAATATAAAGGTAACGCACACAGTAACACTACAGTTATCAATACATAGGTGAGTTTGTCCATCTGTAAAAAAAGAAAAAGGTGAATGTTTAATTTAGTCATAGAATATTTTTCTTACATTTTTTAAAAGATTAATTTTTTTTTTAATATTCGTTTACATGTAAACATCATTTTCTAGTGAATAAAATTTACTTTTGCCATGTAAACAACACGTAATCAATTCATATATATTTAAACATACAAAACTATCGAAAAGTTTTTTTTTTATCGCTGAACCTGTGTATGACATAAACAGTTTAGAATTCGAGCCATAGACAAATCAGTTACCCTATTTGACAGATTTTGTAACAAAATGAACAATTATATATTTGAAACTACTCATTAGGTTTGAAGTATTGCTAGGTATAAATTTGAGATCGAAAATAAATACAAGAGCTACTCCAATGTTGCCTCTCTTTGAGGTAACTTCCATTTCACAATTCATTCAATAAAATTGAACTCTATATCCAATCACTATGAATTGTTTTCTTGTTACATCAATTATGAATAAACACAATTGTAAATTCTTGCGAAGGTAATATTATACTTGCTGAAGTCTGAAAGATTGTTAAGGTATCAACATTAAACTCGGCATAATTGAAAAACACATATATTTCTTGTTAAATGTGTTAAGCTGATGTCCAAAATATTTTAAACGGGATTAGGTAAATACATGGCAGATACAGCCAAACTCTCAATATTTTTCATACTTGCATCAGCTCTAGTTTCAACAATTATCCAGATAACAACTGGAAACTTATCTTAATTGTAAAATAAAGTACTTGCTTTAACATCATGACAATTGTAGGCCACAAAGATTGTATTGGGAATTATACGTGTTATATAAGTATTCTTTACTGTTTTTAACTCTCATTATAATCCAATTTTGAGAATAAAATTTCCCGTTTCGATAATCATAGTGTCAACATCATATTTCTTCCACCAACTATTGAGACTCGTTACTATATGTACAAAACAAAACTCATGTTAAATTTTCAAACTTTTTTTTCCACCATGCATGGTATTACGACAAAAGTCTATAATTCTATCCATTAGGGCAATCTGATGATGACAATTGATTGTCGAAATGGGTATTTTAAAGTTAAAAATATGATTACAGACAGAGTTAAAAAAGATAAGAATAGATAATAGGTTATGTATGTAGCCTACTGGTGTCAACTTATATGTTTAACACTTTTTAAATCTATATCGTGAACATCATTGAAAATGGGCATGATGCTGATATTAAAGAAGTTGTGGTTTTCACGAAATTTTCCGCAAGCTCCATGGGAATACCAACTCCAGTACAATTTACCATCCAAGGTAAAATTCAAGATTGTTACCGTCTTAATTTTGAAATATTTTCACGATATCATCATAATATATAATATTAGTATAACAGTTAAGTAGTAAATTGTTTATTATTATACAAATTTCAAGTTGATATTTTCACAATTTTGAAAATGAAACTATTACCGCTCGATAAACTTGCAATTGATATTTTTTGAAATATCATTCTTTCTTTCCCCTACATTGTTATATTATATAACTTTGGAACGCAATACACTAATGTAAAAACAACCAGGAAACAAGTATTATATCTGTACAATATTGTTTAAAAAAGAAACAATAAATGTGTTAATTTTTGTAGTAGGAAATCTTTACAGTATATGATTTGTGTTTTATTATTTATTTTTTCTACAAATGAGTTATACACAGTCTCAACACTAAATTAAAAGACATAATATTGTGGCTTCTTATAGTAGATCAGAATATAATTACTTTTTTCCGGAATAACATTTGTTTATAATCGTAAAGAAAAAATGTCATGTTTTTTTTTTTTTTTTTTTTTTTTTTTCTGAGTAAACATTGTTGCTGCTTTGTACATATGTAGTTTAGCGCTGGTTTTAACGAAATTCTGTTACCTTGTTGAGGATATAAACTTTGTGTACAAGTGATTTAACTGTTAACTATGAAAAACTCTGTTATAATTACTGTAAAAAGAAAAACCAATGAGTTTTTAAAAACATGGAAGCTCTAAGAACCCAAAGAAAATTTAATGAGAACATATTCCCCCAAAATATTGTTTTAAAAAGGATGTGAAGTAAAGGTTCAAAATTGAAAAATCGGGAAAAGCGATTTCAATAAATTTTATAAAATATTTGAATATACTTGACTGTAAATAACTTTTTAAATTGCGAGCACAGTATGCGATTATTTGTATAGCTTTTTTATCTTCTTGTAGCCTTTAAGAAAACATAACTCTTGAACCATAATTTGGGGCTTGTAATATGTTTGACTTTGGAAATCAGAGACTAATTTTTCCAAATATTTCATTAATGACTCTCTATTTAATTTAAAATATATATATTTACTATTAATTTTAGGTTATCGAATAAAAATAAAGAGAGAAAAACATCACCATGTGATATGCACCTCAAATTTCGTAAATTCTGTCGCTTTTCCTGTTAATTGATAGCAGCCCAGACTCAGAGCGACAGACATTATTCTGAAAAGCACATTTCTCCACTGGGGAACACAGAACGACTTAAACTATCAAACTACATTCTCAATATTTTGCTAGAAACTTGAAATAAATATTATAAAATTGATGAACTTGGTACACAAGATGTGTAGTGATAAAATTGTAAGTTAAATAGAGTTAAATAGTTAATATTATTAGAACATAAAACTGTTAATTTGTAACTTAACAAAATATAGTGTTAAAACAAATAATTACCAGAATATTGTCCGTACAAATCCTTCCGCGTTCTTCAACTAACTGAAAAGAAATTATATAATTAATGGTTAAATGTGTATATCATATTTTTATTTGTGATACATTCTAAACTTTACAACTCTTTGTTCTCATTGACGTAATCACAAACAAAGTAACAGCTTGGCAGCCATGAAATGTGATAGAAGCTGGTGTCCTATTTACGCCTGTAGTCTTACTGGATTGTTAATAATTATTAGTTTATTATATAAATTACCATATGGTGTTACTGTCGAATAATCCTTGATGTCCTTTTGTATTACCGTAATCGAGAACGCTTACCGACAACGCATGTGCGCGTATATTTTACTGTCTTAAATGTGAATAATTTATGTTGTTAAGTGTTAGTATAGTGTATTTTAGTGTAAGTTTGATAATGACTAATAGATAGTCGAAACGTGTTTTGTGAAAAATACAAAGGACATGAAAACAAGGATGTACGACAACGTCATCATAAGGTAGTTCATGTAATAAAACAAACGGGTGGGTGTCCTTGAGGAATATTGGAAACCTAACCTAACTTAACCTAACCTAACTTAACCTAACCGAGAGCATTCTACTACAAATATCTGAGTTGGGTGAGGCAGTATACCTACTTACACAAATATCATAGGAGACAATATTCCTAAATTAGGAATCGAAACATATAAATGTATTTTTTAATGAAAAAAAAAAACAATACTTTTGTTTTTAACATACCACGTTTTTTTAAACGGACTAAAAAGTATAAAATAATTTTTCATGACCCTTCTAGGATTGTTAGTGGCTATGGATATATTTCGAATACTTGAAGAGAAAAACGTCTGGCTTAGGTAATTTATGATAGTTAAGGAGGAGTAAATAAATTAAATTACAGTTAATCTCATTTACGATTCACTGAAATTAGCTGTGAATTCATCCGGATTATCTACTTGTATTATATACTGGCTGCGCCCCACGTTTTTCTCTCCAAGTATTCCAAATATATCCATAGCCAATCCTCCCTCAAAATTGTAGTAGGGTCATGAAAAATTTTTTTAAACGTGGAATGTTAAATTTTTTTTTATTATTTATTATTTTCTGTTTTTTATTCCCAATGCATTTCACACCCTGTTTAGCTGCAAATGTCTGAAATTCAAAGTATTACCTCTTATTACCTATAATAGTTATCTTAGTCTTGTAACTTAGAAAATCAAACTAAAGAATTAACCAAAATGTATTTTATTTTTTACAGTAATGTCAGATTTTCCTCCATTACAAATTATTAATCCAATAATATTCACAAGCCATGAAAAATATGCTCATCCTACTTCAATATTCCGATTACCATTCAAAAGCGGTAACGCGGTAACGCTGTTCAGGGGTAATGCGGTTTGGCGGTAACGCGGTTAAGCGTTAACGCGGTTAAGCGGTAACGCGGTTCAGCGGTAACGCGGTTAAGCGGTAACGCGGTTAAGCGGTAACGCGGTTAAGCGGTAACGCGGTTAAACGGTTATGTGATAACGCCTTTAAGTGATAATGTGGTTTAAAAAAATCTATATCTCTTGATTTAAATAACAACTATTGTTTGAACAGATGTAGAGACTAGAAACCAACTGAATATTGTATTGTCATCCAATTCTGACCTATGTTCAAAACTTCAGGTCTATAGCTTATCGAGAAGTTAGTTTATACTCGATTGCAAAATTCCACCCGGACAGACTGACAGATATGACGGAAACCGAACTAATAAAAACGTGGTAAAAATAATTGAAGTCAAATCTCGTTATAATGGATGACAGAAAAGTAAAGTTGGCAATATATATCAGTAAGAGCAAAATCTGCATATTTTGTCACGATAAATCAAAGTTGTTTTAAATTAGCGGAAAATAAATATTTATTTTTAAACTTTACCCTTTTGTCTCATTTACAAACTAATGTAGTTTAAACACTAACCTGTCGTAAATGTAAGAATGTTTTACTTTTTTCTGACTTGCTTTATTGTTTCGTGATGGTACTAAATTAATGTTTGTTACGTTGTAAAATTGAAGGTGAATCTAATATTAATATTTTAGTTTCTTGTGGTTTAATAATAACAATTCTCTGATTGCCTGGTTTTACATTTTCCTTTACGTTATCCTCTAGTTGCGTTTTTTTCTGCGTTCGAGATTTAATGACTGGAACATATTGATCATCGGTAATGAAAATTATGTCCCGGTGAAAGATTTCAATCGGTTTTTTATATATTGATGAGACTCTGACAGGGACATATATAGGAAATTCCCAATGCATTTCACATCCTGTTTAGCTGAAAACGTCTAAAATTCAATGATATTACCTCTTATTACCTGTTATTTAAAGAAATGTAGAAACAAGAAACCAACTGAATATTGTATTGTCATCCAATTCCGAGATATGTTCAAAATTTCAGGTCTCTATCTTATCGGGAAGTTAGTTTAAACTCGATTACAAAATACCACTCGGACAGACAGACAGACAGATAGATATGACGGAAACCGAACTAATTAAAACGTTATTTCCTAAAAACGAAGTAATAAAAACTAATAAATATTATATTTTGAAAATTTATATTAAGTTATACAAATTAATATATCTGATAGTAACAGGACGATTAGTTTAAAAACTCCATAAATGTTCAATTAGATAATATATTCAGATGAATAGAGGAATGGCGGATGGTTTTACTCAATAAATTTATTAATATGTTTAGTTTTTTTTTTATTTCGGTTCTTATATTTTATTTATGTTATTTGTTTACAATTTGTCTCTGAACGTTGTGTTGTTAAGAAATAATACCTTCTGGGGCAATTGTGTTGACAATAAAGCCATTAAAAACCGTTGTTCACATTGTTTTTGCCTGAGAACATTCTTTGTTATAAAATACTTGTAATGACTGCACACTTTCATTTCTTCCACAAGATGTAGTTTTGTTTACATCAGAGTTTTGCTCAAATAAGGCGATTCAGTTTTAAGTTTACTCGTTTTATAATCAGTAATATTTGATAACATATTGATTCAGAGAATTACAGGAATTAAGGGAACGTTTGACCTACATCGGAGTTGGAAATAAACTATTTGTAATTTTGAAACATCTACAACAATTTTTAAAAATGCTTTCAACTTTATTAATTTTTAATTATATACCAACTTTAAAATGTACGTTATTTTATCCAATTTCATTTCAACAGCCAAACTAACCTGACCTAACCTAACCTAACCTAACCTAACCTAACCTAACCCCATGAAGAACGTACGTAGGAAGAAAGTCGCATGGAAATTGGATGAAGAGTGTTTGAGTTATAAGATGACAGACAGACAATGAGTTGTACAAATGGATAAAACTTTTTAATTTGTGTAATTTAAACCATGAGCTATGAGAAAGAAAAAAAAAGTTATTCATATCTTTTAAGGCACATCGTATTAAAGACAGTAAAAAACATATCTCCCTTCCTTCTTAATGATAATGTTATTCCTGAAACCGAAAGTGTAATTAGAGAAATATATCACATCTTGGTTTTAGCGAATTACCGAAATTCGAAGGTAAAAGTTTATTAATTACAGTAAGAGACAGAGTTAAGTTTACTTGAACAGACGTACGGTATTGGTAAATATAACTTTTATTTAACACAAAACATATGAGTAGATGATCAGAATATGTCACATTACTTTTAGTAGAAATGCACTGATAATGGCGTTTTTAATGTATGTAGAGAGCTACCTCTAGCTTAAGTTGCTGGCGTTTTCGAGTTGGATCTTAATTTATTTTTGTTTTTAAAGGGATCTAAAATATGTAACAGCTTTTATACAAAGTCAAATCTTATAATTACTCATGTCTACAGTGTCAAAACACTATTAATTGCTTTCTTTTAGTATTTGTTTTTTAATCAAATATTTTCAAGTGACTGATAAAAGTAACACAACTGTATAAACATATCACACAGAGCACTTCCTCTAAAGTACACTGCTCCTTGATATTATCCTCTGTAACATGTATCAGTAACGTGTCAAAAAACAAATCGGTTACGGAAGTAATAAAAATAACTGTTTTTATATCCAACACTTTTGTTATCGTCTGCTATAACAGCTCTTAAATGAAGACAACCTCTCAACAAAACCTTCCTTAATACCTCAAAGCTGTAGATTAGCTTGAATATTACATGAGGTTAATTAACAATGTTTCTAATAAGCATGCTTAACAGCGTTAAATATTGAAGTCGAAAATTTGATCTTCTACAAGAATTCAAAATGAAATTACTTTGTTTTACTATAACTATAAAATTGTATTGAAAACACTACATATATATATATATATATATATATATATATATATATATATATATATATATTTAAACATATCTTCCTACTTAAAATACAATAATGTTTCTTATTTTGGTTTGCCATAAAGCATATTTGAATAATTGATTTAGGATATAAAAGAATTCTTCCAATCATTTAAATTCGAAAACAGTTTTTGTTCTTGTCATTTCGTGCCGTAATCTTAAGTCACCACAATATATTAAAATTTCCCAAAACAATAAAACACTAACAACCCAAATACGAAATAGTTATGTTTGTATTTATATATTCTACCTTATGAGGTAGTTATATTCTAACATATGTGTGTATTGTACCTCTGAAGATGCTAGCAGTGCTATTGAAATGTACATAAGGTAGAATAAATATAACTATACAATCCTTGTGTTGTTAGTGTTTTATTGTGGTTTGGGGGAATTCTCATTCATTGTAAATTCATCAAAGAATTCTAGTGATTCATATTAAGTCATCACACTTGAGTATGACATAAGTAACATAGTCTTTTATTTACACAATCTCTCATTATTACTGAAAATTATGCTACTTGTATCCAGAAAATGAGCACATTAAACAGTAAGTTTTAAAATTTATAAATTGCTTAAAAAATAATTTAGAAAGTAATATTACAAATATGTTGACGAAATACACCTATAATCGGATAATTTACCACAAGAAATGCAAAACAGAAAAACAGTAATACAAAAAATACATTTCGAGTCATTTTTGGGGTGACAAACCTTATTTATGATCAGTGGATGGTTTTGTTACAAATTATTTTTAAAAAATGCTTATTTTATATGAGATAAAATTCAGTGTCATAAAATCTGAGTGTACATTATTAAGATAAAATATCAGAGCTTTTTCAATAAAGTCGGGATATTTATTAATATTTTTCATGAATAGAAACTTCCAAATCTACCTTCTTCTATATTTCACATCTCCCTGGAGAAAAAGAAAACGGAAATATCAATTGAAATATTATGTACTGGGTTTCTTCCGTGTTTACTTTCCCGATATCAACTATAAATATTAAGATTTTGTGGTATATGAACACAAAATAGTTGCAAACATCGTAATTCTAAAATAGTCACAGTTTCTATTTAAATCATTTCCAGGAACTATCAAACGCTAAAATCACTTACATGCAAGGAAATTATGTTTTTAGAACTGTTATACCTTTTTATTACATTGTTTACAGTTTAACGTTTATATATGTGGTTTTAATGTGCACATGTTTCACCATTTGTAACACATAAATCACGTCTCTACGTTATTGGCTGTTTATTTTTAAATACTTATTATGTTGACAATGTTTAGGCGCTAGACTCACATTTTGTTTCTAAATATATCGTGAAGTTTCGCTTAATCCAACTACTGTTTATTTACAATGCCCCCTACAATGTTTGCAAAGCTGGTTAGAAAGAATCAAACTGTACAAGAGTAATTGTGTGCGGGTATTGCCAACTTTAGCCTCTCAATCATAAAGTAAATTATTCAATATTTAATGTCACTTGAATGAAGTAGTCAGAGCCTAGTTTAAACCTTAAATTTGTTTACAACCCCATATTTTTATTGATTCTCTTACGATGTTATGAGTGTCTTACGATGTTATTTCTAAACAAAATATGTGTTTAGAAACAAATTACATGGATATCGGATTAATTGGTTTTTGAAATGATGTTTGCATGTCGACTTTTGCTATCTGTTATTGTCGTCTGGGCAGTGTTCTAACACCCAAACTTGTACAAATTGTATTTTACACATTTTAAAATGGATGTTTTAACTATTAAATAAACCCAAGAGAAGAAAAAAGTATCCGAAAAGTTTTAAAATATCGCTAATGTAATACATACTTTCGTCCAAAATAAATTAGGTTCATAGAGCTCATTTTGTCATCGTATAAATCATGTTTTTCTATTAAATAGTAATCATTTTGTATCTAAACCATATGAGTTATATTTTAACGTTTTCAAAAATAAATAAATGTAAAAAATATATAATCAAAAAACATTTAAAACGTTTTTGACTGATTTTCTTGGATGTATTAAACACTTTAAGTTTTACAAATGTCTGAATGAGATATTACGTGTAATATTTTTACACATTTATTTTAGTTTAAACCGTAACCTTGTTATCACATCCCATATGCTCTCAGTTTTGGTAGAGATATTAATTCTATCTATGATACGAGAATTAACTAAATATGTGTTAAGCTTAAATTCTCATAATCAAAACCAGGAAATGTGCACTTTAAATCTAGAACTGGCGCGGTTTTCTAACATCTAGGGAATGGCATAGTGAAATGAATGTTTCAAGCAATATTTTCTCGTTCAGTTAAAACTAAGTTGGTACTACTGAAAAGCTATCTTGCAAGCTGAAATAAATCAGCTAATTTTCCAAACGGCATATATTTGTACTAGAATTTATAAGCTTAGTTGGACATCATATATAATTGAATTTAAATGCATGTAATAATTTCAATTTATATAGTAATTTAATGCCGGTTGAGCATTAATTCTGTGCTCGCTGGTTAGGATATAATGAATGGAAGGTTGGGGAAATACCCGACCATAGGAACAATGCCTTAGCAGTCGAAATCATTGGTCGGCTAGACTAATAAAAAGTGGATATTACAAAATAAAAAATTGTGTTTTATTATCTTTATAATATATATATAATACTCTAGTATATTATATATTATATTAGGTAAAAATTCATAATGATCGAACTAATTCATGATAGAATAAAATTTGAACAAAAGATCTCACAAAACTTACGTTTAATTAATCAAACGCGTTTCAACGACAAAATCGCCATCCTCAGTGAGACATGAGCTACAATAACAAAACTATAACTTTGTAAACGTAATTTGTGTGAGATCTTGTGTTCGAGTTTTTTTCTATCTAACATTATCTCACAAGTCAAGCTCAATATTTATGTACTAATTCATACTTACAGTTTTCAATTAATAAATTCTAATTAATTGTAATGCTTTCTATTGATATAATATTGAATAACTTGTCGTATGATCATCTCATGTTGAATGCAAGCTGGATATTCCTTGATATCTTTCATGAACAGAAACTCCAAAATATAAAGCTTTCAAGATTACACATCTCCCAGGAGAAATAAGATGGAAAAATATCCATTGAATGTAGAGGTATTGTGTCTGAAGTTTGTTGATGTTTTTTCCCTGTATCCACCAGTCTAGTGACAACGATCTTTGTAATAATCTGTAAAGATAACTAATGACACAGCATAGCCTGAAGTAAGTTTCTAGATAAGAAATAAATAGATGAAAAAATTACAAAAATCAAACATCAATTTAAATAAAATATCAGTTTTGTTGTTGTTATTCTTAAAGGTAAAACAAGCCTTTAATGTGGCTTTAGAAAAAACAAAATGCATGAATGTCAAATGTCCAAGAAACACTAAAGCGACATTCACAATAAGGAAACACGGATTCCTCGAACTACAAAAGTAAGAAACATAAAAATATAATCGTAAATGCAATATTAATATACATACTGTAAGAAGTTGTATTTCCCTCAGGGCCTCATTTATAGTGACTATAAGAGAGCAACACTGAGGGATACTAACTTGATCTACACCTTTCTTCATCTAGTCTTGGATTAGATCTCTCTCTCTCTCTCTCTCTCTCTCTCTCTCTCTCTCTCTCTCTCTCTCTCTCTCTCTCTCTCTCTCTCTCTCTCTCTCTCTCTCTCTCTCTCCTCTCTCTCTCTCTCTCTCTCTCTCTCTCTCTCTCTCTCTCTCTCTCTCTCTCTCTCTCTCTCTCTCTCTCTCTCTCTCTCTCTCTCTCTCTCTCTCTCTCTCTCTCTCTCTCTCTCTCTCTCTCTCTCTCTCTCTCTCTCTCTCTCTCTCTCTCTCTCTCTCTCTCTCTCTCTCTCTCTCTCTCTCTCTCTCTCTCTCTCTCTCTCTCTCTCTCTCTCTCTCTCTCTCTCTCTCTCTCTCTCTCTCTCTCTCTCTCTCTTCTCTCATAACTCATATCAGTCCTCTTTGGATTAACTCTACTTCTCTTTCGATCCTGACACAATGAGAGTATTTGAAGGTTAGGGGTCTTTATTTTCTGTTCTCTCTTTCATTGTTCTATAAAACAAAGATGACCGAGGTTTTTTGCCTTTACACGACATTGAAACAAAATACTTGTTAAAACTTGTAGTCGCTTGTAGGATTACTTAAAGCACTGATTTGTTAAGTACTGGTGACAGCACTGTAAAAGAAAATGTACTGTAGTCTTTGTGTTTTGCTAGTTAAGGGAAAAAATATATATATCTTCATTATTAATTAGAAATAATAATAATAATAATAATAATAATAATACTAATGTATACCGTATTATCTCAGAAAGTAATAAAAATAATGATAAACAATTAACATAAAGTTCGAGAAATACTGTTTAGAGTTGTGCTGCTTACCACGGTCCTTACTATTTTTTTTTTTCACGTACGTTTCGCTATTATTTAGCCATTATCAAACAAGATTTTATTATATTGTTTGCATTGATATGTGAGATATATTTAACACTTAACAACTTGTATGAACACTTACGTGTAATACACACACTAACGAACACTTGATAGTCGTTCTATAAACATTGTATTTGCGTTCACGTTATGGCTATTATTGGAACACTGTGTTTCGGGGTTGTTTTTATTTGAAATAGGGTTTTATTTGTTTCGTTTAAAGGCAAAAAACCTCTCGATCATCATCACCTTATTAAAACAAAAGAAAGAAAAAAGAATAAAAATAAAGATCCCGAGCCCTTGGATTACGTAATAAACACCAGTTGGACAAGAACAAGATTTGATCAAGAAGACCTGATACCAGATGAAAGTGGGATATCGAACTTCATCTTCTACGGATCATAAGCTTTGTTGTACTCAATAAATTGAACTCCTTAGTGTAGTATTTATTGAATGGAAAAAGTCCAATGAGGTATTCTGTAATCATAGAAAACCATAACATAAAACATAACACAAAAGAAGAAATGAATTACAAATTTAAATAAATTAAACTATATGATAATAGTCGTTTGTTTATTACTGTCGAATATGTTAAATACTGATAAACATTTCATCAAAATCCTCCAAGTTGTTTAGGAAATAAGTTCACATAAAAAACAGAAGTATGTTATTTCAAATAACAAGTTATTCAACTCATTATTTCAAACAAACTTAGCATATATGTTTTGAACTATCACTTACTCTATACAGCTAATGTGTGACGAATTAAACAATACATTTATTAAACTGTGAACTCTGCTAAAACTTTCTTTACATGTTTCCTGAAAGGCAGTGAACGAACCATGAAATTACTTTAGAGTTAGAACTTTAGATTGTTTTGTAAAGTTCTGTGAACTGGAGTTAAATCTGGTTAACGAAGCAATGCTTTGTACTTTTACCTTTGTTGAATAATACTCTTGGAGTGTGAGATTTAACCAGGGAAATTAAGTATTTCTGGAATTAAAAAAATATATTTTGAGACTCTGTAGTTCTTTAAATAAACTTTGTACGGATTTCCTCACAAGAAAATATGTACAGAAACTAAAATAATTGTAACAATAAAATTGGAATAATTCATTCTCAGGAATGTGTATAGTCTATAAAAGCGATAAACGGCTCAAAAACATTATACAATCTTTCAAACTCACACTTGATATTGAAATTGTTCAGATACACTTTCAAAAGTCCCTTACCACACTTGGGAATAAACAAAACAACAAAAAACAAAATTTTTTGTCAAAAGTAAAATGTTTATTTCTATTAGACCCTTAATCTAAACAAAGATTCCCTCTGAAGATGATAACTTTATTGCTGTAATAGCTATAAGGGTCTAATAGGAATAAACATTTTACTTTTGACAAAAAGATTTTGTTTTTTGTTTATTCCCAAGTGTGGTAAGGGACTTTTGAAAGTGTATCTGTATATATTGTCACCACAGTGCTCTGGTCTTTGTTATTGAAATTGTTATAAAAAGTGTAATTTCTAAAATTTTCTACACCGATTTCATTCAAATTTTGTTAGAGTACCTCAAAGTTCTCAATTAATTTTAAAGAGATTAAAACATACTTTCACCACCATCATAAAAATCTCCATTTCAATAAAATAATAATTCATGTAGAGCAGCTTCGTTAAAAAAGCAAAACCTGGTTCTATCTTGTATATACAAGATCGTTCAAAATTAAGTTAAAACTTTAAAAGGTTGAAGACTCGTTGTTTGTCATCTAATCTACAAGGAAAACTCCTCACTCTATACTGATATAATTGGAAATTATCTGTTATTTTTATTGCTATTTATTTGTTGCCATAGCAACGAGTTTTCTCGTTTACTAATTCTATGAACTGTTGACTAATTTTTAACATAGAGAAATCTAGTAGGTGGTAAACTTGAAGTAGTGAGAATTAATTGATTTTTTTTCGATCCCATCGTGGGTTTACGTTTACAAACACGCATCACATTGATGTTGTTGTGAATGTGCGCAGAGTTTATCAACCGGGTTAGGAATTAACGTACTAGGTACAGTTTTAGGGCCGTGCAGCATTGTAGCTTATAAAAAGCTTGTTAGTAATTTTGAAACCACCGGATCCGTTGAGGAAATGAAAAGGCCAGAAAGACCTTTAATCGTAACTATTCAAAACGTAGATGAAATATTCTGTCAACACGTTAAGAAGTGCCGCAATTAACATTTATGAAATACTACTGCTTCTCTATGAAGATAATGATGGCCGTGTCAAACACCTGTCTTAATAACCCTAACAAGTAAGATTTGACTTATTCGACTTAATTTTAAGGTTATCAAAATTAAATCCCGTTTCATTCCAAAATAATGTGTGCATTTTATTTTGTTCTAAGTTAAAGAAACAAATTATAGTCACTTAAAGTGTTAACTTACTTTTGAAATAACCTGTATAATCAAAACAATTTGATAAAGGAGATATAATTTTCTAAAACAATTTATGTGCAATTAGATACACCAGGATGTGTTGAAATAGATAAATCTCGGAGAAAAGGTTTTTATTTTATTGTAAACATTTTCGGGAGATGGAATGAAGAATATGTTGACTATTATGTAGTTTAGTGGCTATGAGTTTGAGCAGGTTTATGTAAAGTTTCTTTATATTGATTTTTCTTGGGGTTTTCCTTATTTGTACAAAAATGTTTGAAATTATTACACTACACAAATTTTAGTTCAACTTGAAAACAGCAGTAACGTGTCCTAGAAGCAAAGATTTACTAAAAATGAATAAAGTTTTATCCACAGTATATTTCTAAACAAAATAATTTGAAAAATTTAGATTATCTTCTCACATGATTGTGGTAAATGAAAATTATTTAACAATAGCTTACGTGTGTGCTTTGAAACAAAGTAAAATCTGTTTTAGTGTAAATAAAGTTTGCTTTCATGTTTAATGTATATAATTTAATAAAATCAAATATAATTGGACAGATCATCTTTCTTAGAAGTATTTTCATTAAGATATAATTATAAAGCACAGACTCTACCCGAAGATGTGTGAAACTAATGGTGCAGAGACAATACACAAACTTTCTCATTCACACATCATCAAAACAAATAAAAACAAAACAAAACTAATTTTCAATTAAAATATCAGTTACATTGTCTCCAATGGAAATTTTAAATAAACAGTTATTGACAAAAATAATTACTTATTTAAATAAGGACGTAAACTTGATTCGCTTGAGCAATAAACACGTCTTCATAGTTAAGTTTGATTTTGTACTGTAATATTTTATTACGGTTTTGCAAACCAGGTCATTCATTTTCACACTTCACTTAAATGATAAATAAATTATTATCTCCGATAAGGATTTCTTAGAATTTTTAAGCGACTACACGTAAATCTTAATGTTTATGAAATGTAAAACAAATCTTTATGCGAGTTCTTCGTTGCTACGCTTGAGCGAAATTTATCTAAATTATTTCGAATGATTTATGGAAAATGGTTATTTTGTGTTTTTTAATTAAAACAGCTACAACTAAATTTTGAGTATTCCAAGAAATAAAATATAGATCTTAGAAATCAGCACATTTTGATTTTTATTCAATAAACGGGTTTGAAACACGAACGACACTATTCAAACAGTCTAATAAACTGAGTGTTATAAATATAATTTAACAAATCAGATATTCTCAATGTACGGCATTTTACATTTTTACCAACCCAGTACAGTAAGTTTAGTAACTATAGAAAATTTCGATGTCTGTATTTAATATATAAATTTTACTGTTTTATAACATCTGGAAATTAAAATAGTATATTTAATCACTAGGATCAAAAGTGAAGCTTTTCGATACAAACTCAAGTTTAACTTAATAAGCTAGGATTGAAGCTTTGGGCCAAGTGAGGAACTATATTTTTCGTTACACTGTAAATAATATAAGGAAACAATTTCACTATAACTAAAATGTTATAACCTATTTGCCTTCAACAGCTGTTTTAACCGGTTATTTACAATCGAGAGTATCGGTTGTTTTTTATAGATGCTTTACAATCGTAAATTAATTCGTATAAACGTAGTAACAGCAAATGACCTCGACCTCAGCTGATGTTTTTAGGTTTTAGGACTAAAAATAACAAGTTTAGCATCTCAATGCATGTATTGAAAACAGCTGTTTTTGAAGAAGTATGACGAAAACGAATAAAATGTCCCTTGTTCGTCGTCATTATCATCTAAACTAGCGATGATGATACTCGGGTGAAATGGATACTCGCATTACTCGGTTACAAATGATTTCAATACTCGTATTATTATTTCGAAATCGAGTATCTGCGCAGAATAATTTTGCGCATCGGAATCGAACTCTGCTTTACATATCAGATCGTTTTAGATAAACCTACACTTTTGCGTTCTATCTGTTAGACTGATCCACCAAGTATTTATTTTTTTAAACAATATGTTATAGATACTTGTAATACGTAATTAAATGTTATCCTGCCTCGACACAAATTCAGTAATTCAACGTTAGTACAATTATTACCAACATTAATAATTTAGTTGTTATTTAAAATAAGTTAATTTACTATATATTTTTTAATAAAGTTAGTAACCTATAAATATTTATTTAAATATAAGTAATAACAATTAAATAATACTTTAATTTACTTTTTGTTAATGTGGAAATAAATGAATATTATTATTTTAAATTGAACTTGTTAACCAATCTAAATCATTTTAACTCAAAACCGTAATGTTTAGGTAATGTGTAGTGAAAAATCAGCTTAGAAACTAATATAACCAAAGTAGAAACACCGAGCATTTTGTTTGGAATTGACACAACACTAACGAATATCGTTGTCCGAGGATTTTATTTAGAATTCATACTCGCACATTACCTCCTCCTTGTTCCTAGTTACGAGGATTTCGTCCGAATATTTTTAATACGAAACCGAGGATTTTAATACTCGGAATGCTCCGAGGATTTTGATACTCGGATTCACCGAGTATTTTAATTCGAACTCGCACATCACTACTCTGAACGTAAGAATGAGAATGGACAGAAATAAAGAATTGAACATGATATTGATAAAAAGGATTATTTTGTGATCATATTTTATTATGAAGAATTGAATGTTTCAAAATGGCGACCATTTTAAACATTTTTTATTCTATATTATGTTGTGTTTATAACACACTAAGATATGTACAAATCTTCGGATTTCAATTTTGCAGTGACCCTGCAATCTTGCAATCTTCGGACCCTGACCTCCTTTGCAAGTGTGTTATTCGTTAAACACTAAGTTCGTGTCACAAATCCAAATGTATTAAGTGAAAGCTACTTCGTACATCTACAGTATGCATTGTTTAATAGTGGGGTTTCTATTCTTATCTAAATTAATCAAACCGAAATGTTCTTTGGAAGTGTGATGAGTGGAGCTCTTTGGATATCCTAACATATTAAACCAACTTAAGTTTTAATCTCACTTGGCCAGCTATTTTGATGAGCCCTAATAATACCATTAATTAATTTTAAGAACTAAAATATATTTAACATTAAGGTAGATGTAGTAAAAACAAGTAAGGTACGTGAAGGTTTAAACTAGCACAAACCCGCACGTGGTGAGGTAAATCTATAAGGATTTACACATTACAACAATTTACGGTTCCAAAATTATGTTGGGGTGTGTTTATTTTATCCTGGGCTGTACAGCTCTTCCTAAACTTACCCGATAATTACAGGGATAACCAATACACTGGTAAACACTGCTGATTACTGATGAAATCACCTACAATACATTACGAGTTTCTGACGCGCACTGCCCGGCGAACTAGGAAACACTCGCCACCCAGCCGGTCACGTAGAGGGGAATGCTAATTTGCGCCTTCAATCTTTACCGTAGGCAATACGCAACGCTGAGAGGTTTGATGGGCAACATGCGTGTGATCAACCGGCGGAGTGATACATATCACTACATTATAATACAACGACAATTTAACATATCCTATAAGCCCAAGAAACTAACTTTTATTACATTTAGAGGCTCTGTTTGTATTCTGTTACATGTTGGGCTGAGTAAGTACCGTGATTTCACTATGAACGACTATTAGCAGGACGTGACTGTACGCAATAATATAACGATATTCTGGTGTCTCTAATCTCACAAACACAGCTCTACGCTGTAATGTGTGTGTGTGTGTGTGTGTGTGTGTGTGTGTGTTTATCTTAATTGGTCTGTCTAAAATAGTTCTTACTAGATTGTTATTTATCTAGGTCTGTTTCGTCTGGAAAGAGACATCATCAGACTTCGCACTTATCACAATTAAAACACGAACATTTAAAGACAATATACATTTTAAAATTCAACAAGTTTGTCACAATCAATGTAGGTTTGGGACCCGATGTACATCGTAAGGGAATGAGTCAATTATTGTGTTTCGTCTTGGTCAAATGTGTTGATTTCTTAAGGGAAATTTCGTTAAACAGAATATAATACTCAAGTATGAGTAAACTGTATCTGAATCACATTAGTAAACGTTATCATATATTATTTACCCAGCCACGATATGCCATATTATACAAGTAGATTTTCTAAATGTAATACCTAAAAATTGGTTTCTTTAGCATTGTAGGAAATGTTAAATTGTATTGTTAGATCAAGGGGTCATATCCAGTTGGGAAAGTTTGTTTAAAACAGTTGTTACAAAGATTTTCTGAACCTCGTAATTGTGTCACTACTCTACGTCGGTAAGGTTGGGTTATAATGAAATATGTTTATTTATAAATTAACTTCACTCGCTTCGCTCGTGTCAGTATATCCGCTCTGGCGGGTATCAAACTGTTCATATATGAGGGAGCCTCCACCTGTTTCGCTCATGTCGGTGACTATACACTCGTAAATATAAAACTAGAGTTCGTTTTGTATGTAGTGGCGTTTGATCTTCATCGGGCAAACAGATTCCATCAATGTTTAGTGGTGGGGGGGGGAAACAAGTCAGTCAGCGTTCCACCGTCCTTTCGTCAGTGCGTTTCTAGACAGTGTATTACGAACAACTTCAAGCCAGACCGCCCTCCCTCCAAGCACCACCACATAACAAATATTTTCTTGACAGGTCAGAGATCGTAGTTATATTTTTGACAATAAACCCGCTATTTATTGTACACATTTGTAGAAATACATCCAGAATTTAAATCTGCTTATTTGTATCTAATTTAATGGCAAATTGAACAGAACACTAAATAAAAAAAAATCTGTTTAAAAAGGTCGCCATTATGATATTTATTAGATTCTACTGAATATCAAATGGGTTCTAAATGTACACTCGGTACTGCATTTCCTACTTTGCTATTTGTAACCCTTAGGTTTTCTGAAGTCATGAAACGTAAAGAACAGTAGGCCTAAATAAAGATCGATATTTTTCATACACTCCATAAATAAAATCAATGTGAAAGGATGCGAATGCTATTATATAATTCACCTGGTAATAAACCAGGACAAAATATTACTTTTTTCAAGTATATTGTTTTAATTTTATTAGTTGTACAAAGGGAAGTCAATCATTGGTTGTTACTGTAATCAGTTGATCACGTGGTGCTGATGTATTTCTTAGCCATCGGTCCCAAAGTACTTTTCACGTAGTCCTTATACTTGTTACATTTATCAGCTGTGTTGAAGTCAGCAGAAGCTCCCCATACGATGACTCCGTCAGCGCCTTCTTCTTTGGGAATCTTTATGAGGTTTTCCAAATCGGCCTGGAACAAAAGAATGGATTTAATATTATCACAAATACGTAGCATATTATGAAAATTCTATCGGATAGTTTTTATCTTAGATTAAAAATTTAGTTTAGATTTTACATATTATGTTGTCATTATATCTTCGGTACACAAATTATCTTTGTAGTTTTAACGTTAATTAATATTTTAAGCCCAAAATTATTATATGTTGGGGTTGGCAATAATGTCACTGACCGCCCGCCTACCACCGATATACTGATGCAGATGGTGTGATTTGTTGACCCTCATGCGAAGATAAATCGGCGTTGGCAGTGAATAAAATGGCCACTATACGAAGATATACGGGATGTTACAGAATTCTTGTCGGATGTTTTAGGGGTTTGTTTCTGGTGTTGAAGTAAATACAGGAAGAGCATTCATGTGTTTGAAACAAGCTTAGCTGTTTAACCGTCATTTTGTACCAATAATATTATATTTTGTGAAGTAAATTTTGAGTATATATTTTTGATGTGACCATTTATCAAAAACCACGACGTTGTTTCGTAATTTTCCAAAATGGTGATCGTTAATAATGTTTGACGTCAAATTTCTCAAAAATAGTTACCTTTATAAAAAAACGTTTGGTTTGGAATGACAAACTAAATGTTTTATTTATTTATTTTTTTTACTGTAACTCGAAGGATAACAGATTTATTTAAAAAAAAATAAAAACATTTTTATCGCAATTGTTTACAATATAAAAAATTATCCTAAAACTTTTTTTTTTTTTTTTAATATGATGTTTTTTTAATAGTTTTAATAAAACATTGTTGACACCAACTTTTTTTATAAGGTAATTTTTCGGATGTTGCAATATACACCAGGTACAGAATATTCAATTCATTAAATAGCCACGTATGTGGTCAGGGTAACCCCCTTGTAGTCGCCATGCATAACAAGAAATAATTTGCTCTCCATTTTTGGTCGGACATCCTCCGTAACCTGTATTTAAACAAATCGCCTACTTATCTCATTTTTTTTTAGAGAAATTCTTCCTAAACTCTTGGAGCTTGTCTCTTTAGATACCAGAGCTAACTTGTAGTTACAGCACGATATCACCCCCACTCATTAGATTCACGCCGTTTAGACGAAGCTACCATTTGATTGCTCAAAGCTAGAGACTCCAATGTTGCACATGTCAAGCTAGCAAATTGGAAGAGTGTTAGCGTCCTTCATTAGACAGGTACTAGATTCACGTACGTTTCTTTCATCGGTGCTCTCATGCCCGATTTTATACTCTCCCGCTTACACTATCAAACTGTATACAAGTTATTGGAAGTTAGCCTTGCAACTATATTAAATATATCTGTTTTACTGAATAAACTAAATACAATCTAAATACAATAATCTCATTCGAAGTGAAATTATTTATTTCAATTTTGTGTCCTCTATTTATAAATTCATCTTAATTTGAACATGTGTAAGTTCCAGTCAATGAACTATCGTAATGAACCGTGCAACAAAACTGTTCTACTTGCTCCAGAGATAAACTTTACAACGTATGAAACCACGTTTATATGTTTTAGACACGTCATAGTTTTACATAGGGTCACCACATCATTGATAATTAAGATTTAAATGACTTGTCCCGCATTAGTTACTATACCAGTAACTCAGGTTCATTAAGTACTACAAGACCGATTTTTCATAAACTTCGTTCTCAGATTGTGTAACACATCGCAATATTTTCTTTATGCTACGCATATGTGCAAAAAGTAAATTAAACTAATTTTTATTTATAAGTTGACACTAAAACTTACATCCAATATATTATCCTCTTCGACAAAGAAATATTTAGTCCAGATGTAAGGGATCTGTAGCAGAGTCTTGTTGGCGTATTGCGCTACTCGGAACCCTTCCTTAACTGCACCCCTGATCTGAGCTGCTCTGCCTGCTACGTTGCTCACATTGGCCAAGTAGAGTGATGGGAAGAGGGCGTCGCTCAGCTTCCACATTCTGATCATTCTAATGACAAACAAATAAAACTGTAACATCTTGCGATACCAATTCCTCTATCTATGCAAGGGAAAGAGTTTATTTTTTGGAGATTTAAAGAGATTCTGTTTAAGGAAAATGGGAGTTCTGCAGTTCCCCCGGCGGTCAGGGTCAGTCCCAGAAGGGTATCTGCAGTTCCCCCGGAGCCCCTTTTTGGGTGTACTGCAGTTCCCCCGGCGGTCATTTCTGTATTAACGTTATTTGCTAACGCAACAAATAAATTATATAATGCAATAAAAAATAACTTGTACAGAAGAATATGTCGGAAGTTCATGACGCTCTAAACAGTATTCGTATAGTTAGTAATGAAGATGAAGAATTACTTCAGGTTAGGTTAGGTTGTGAGTGACCGCCGGGGGAACTGCAGACATTTTTGGGGGGCAGGATTATCGACCCTGATAAATTCCTTTAACTGCCGGGGGAACTGCATGTCAGCCAGGAAAATATATTCTGATATTATATCCAAAAATGAACTGTAAATAATGTAGGTCTACTATTCTTTACAATAATTTGTTATTAGAATATAGCAAAACAAAAAATAAACGACTCAAAACATTACGTTTTACTACAGACCTTAAAAACAATCTACATATATCACAAAAAAAGTTGTAAAAAAAAAATTTAAATAACATGGACACCATATTTTATAAATATATTTATGTATTTGAGTAGGGCCTAGGCTAGTTTTGCTTGTTACATAAACAAATTGTAAACGTAATACGTGTTGGCTTATTCGATTCGATTCCATTTTTGTTTGTTTTTTAATTACTTCTAAACTGTTATATATTTGTAATTACTGTTTTGCACACACAATTGAGTCCATACTCTTCACAATACACTAAAATCTGAATGATATGATTAGAGTAGATTTTAAGAAATTGCATTTTTTATAACACTTCCAGGGGTGTTTTTTTTTAACTGATATAGGTATTTAACGAACCTAAAATTTTGTAAATATGTCGACCAAATAATATTTCATTACAGTTATTAGGGGTTAAATTTCATCAAAATAGTCAGAGCCGATTTGATAAAATTGTAAATTTTTTGTTTTAATTTTTAAATGCTGCCAGCCTCCAATTTTTTGTTATTGAAAATCTGAAAATAAAAATCTCATAGATATAGTCAAAATATGCCTACATACCAAATGTTATTAAAATCGGTTAGACGATTAGACAAAGAGACAACATTTCAAAAGCCTTATTGTTAACAGAGAATTTTACCCAAATAATTACAGATATTCCAACAGATTTATAATTATTTTGTAATACTTACTGATTGTTTTCCAATTGAGTTCTCTCGCTGCAAACGTTTTCTCCAGGTTGATTAAAGCACTGAGGATATTGATAATATCCCCATTTTGCGTAAGGTCTTGTACTTTTTGCTAGCTGCAATGTTCCCGAGAGAAACTTATCAGCATTCTTCTCGTATTCAAGTTTTGCCTAAATTAAAGTAGAAAATAAATTATATTATTTCTTTTGATTCAATCAAACTATCTGAGTTTTAATTTTTATGGTGTAAACAAAGTCAAATATTTTTAACAAAAATAGTGAAAATTATTAAATAAAATATTATTGTAGATTTTGTATCAACGTTTTCTCTTTACTAGATGATAAATGTCGTTTATGGACGTCCTTCAGCGATTCAAAGGTGACAAAGTACACAGATAACCTCCTTCCACACTTTCTCGCAGCCCAAATTGTCAAAATTTGTGACATTTGAAGTCACTTGGGGTCAATTAGGCTTTTAGATGACATCCTAATGAGCCTATCAGGTAGAACAAAAGTTAGAGAAACGAATCGTAAAAAAAAATATATTTCGTGTTTTAAACTAATTTTTGTATATATGCCCTACGCTCATGTCAGTGACTCGATCCTGATGGTTCTACAACTATAAAATAGTCATATATATATATATATATATATATATATATATATTTTTTTTTTTTTAATTCAACATAACATTTTTGACAATAACTTTACTATCTGTCATCTTAAAGAGGTGCTGTTTGTATCATTACATACAGAATTGATATGTGCAAATATTAATGTAATCTATTGTATTATTAGTCGAAAAACAAGAGACATGAGCACAAAATTCTTCCGCCATTTTGAAGTTTTTAATAAATTATTATAAATTTAAATATTAATAGGGAGCACACTTTAGTCTCTGTTTCAAAATTAATGTTCCTATCTTAATTTTAAGCAACTATTGTGTTCACTTACAAATTACAACGACGATGATCCAAAATCTCTTTTTCTTTGCCATGAACCTTGAAGATCAGTCAACAGAGGTAATCATTTTTTATAATACCAAACTAGGTGTTTAAAAATGCTATTAAAATGTATAAATGGTTGCACTAATTAAAATCTGATCTGTTGCCCACACAAATCTCTCTCTCTCTCTCTCTCTCTCTCTCTCTCTCTCTCTCTCTCTCTCTCTCTCTTTCTTTGTCTCTCTATTATATAGTAAAATCGCCCGTGTAAATCCCTCTACAATCAAAATAAATCCAAGCTTCTGCATGGTAAGTTTATATAATTATTAACATACCTTTGCCTCTATCTCAGCCTCTGATAATGTTGGAAAAGCTTTCTTTGTTTTAAGACGTGACTCGATGCGATATATTTCCATATCGTTAAAATTTTGATTCCAGGTGGCGCCCCAATGCTCCATATCAATGATGATCAAACCTATAAATTACAATAAAATTTTGTTTATCAACAAATTTGATTTTTTACCCATATATTTAGTTTAATCTCTCATTAAAATTTCGTGATCTAGTTTGCCTACTTCCAAGATTTTACAGTTGTTTTTAATCTTTACATACTTGCCTATTTTTTATTCAACGAAACACAAATTACATCAAAACGTTCGTCTTTTTTAAATCTATAAATTAAGCTATATTCCACAGATGTGGTAATACTTAGGTGGGTTGGATTTACACAAATCTTTATTTGTTTTTTGGTTAGATCCCTCTCTTTCTTATAAAGTCAAACTCTTATTCTCTACTGACCCAGAGGCTATTATAATAATTTATGGCTAGAAGTCGCTATTATTCTTTTTATATTATTTATCAAATCTGTCCACGCATTTTTCCTGTGGAACACTGTACCTACAGTAAGAGTCAGACAGACATCATTACGGTTCAAGGGACTACATAAGGTCACGAGGAGTAAAATTATCTTAAAATTGGACTTTATATAGAATCCTGCAATAAAGATATAGGTACACATTTGTAAATTTGACTTGCATCCACTGTAAAGGAGGCCTTTTTTTTATTTACTAAAATGGGTTGTAAACAAAAAGTTAACACAATTCTTGTTTTTCAGCTGCAATTCGTCCTGTAATAACTAACCATTCCAGGACTTCTAGACACCCTGTATATTTATGGTTTTGTGTATGTACATACAATGAATGTTACAAAAGTAAGAACGTAATTTTTAAACGGAATGAAATAGAAAAATATATGTTTTGGAATGACATACGAATAGGCTTTATCCGTAACCACCTAGGGATCAAAGGGGGGGGGCATTAAAAAATTTAATACAAATTCAATATAAAGTATAAATAACAATGGTAAACTTTTGTGGAGGTCTACTTTTGTACAACACTTATTTTAAGCTTTTTTTTTCTTTATTGCTTATGTGGTCAATAATGAATGATCAGTAGAACGAAATGAATGAAAAGAAAATTCGGTTAGGCTCACACCATTTAATTATTAACGCTATAATTTCATTTAATTATTTTTATCAACACCCTTTGTAACTTACTTTAAAATTTTCCAGTTCAAATAAAATGTACTAAATATTATTGAATCGTACAGACATTTTTTTTATTACCATAAATCAAAATTTTTAAAATACGTATGGAACACTCTGTACATAATGTGTAAGTAAATCCGTCACAAGTCGCAAGTTTTGTTCAACTTTATCATGTAGGTACGTTCATTTAAAACGATGAACAGTTTCGGTAACGAGAAAAATCGGCTTGTAAAAGTCAAGATGACGGACGATTTTCAAATTTATTTATTAGTTAATAGTTTTTCAAAAATATTTTATATAGAGGCTGGTTGTAGCAGGGGGTGACCGCTGTTTTATTCGATAAGTAAAAAAGTTATAAACATATAAAAAATAATCACAGATATTTTAATTTTAAAAAAAAGGTATTACGATTTGTTATGTCATCTGTCATTTTTCCAATATCGTTGCCAGGTCAAAAGCATTGAATAGAAACCCCCGTTGTTTAAAGCGGTTTTAGATATAGTGCATCATTTTAGGATTTTATTATTATTGAGCTTTTGTTTATATCTACAACCGTTTCGCTCAGGCACATAAATCTCTAAATAAATTACAAAGTTTGGATTTTCCAAGAACGATTTTTTAAAAATTTTTAAGTCAGATTCAGCTGAAATATTAGCTAGAGTTAGAAAAAAGGTGTAATAACACTATTGTTATTTCAATTTGTTCTGTAGGATGAGAAATAACACAGTTATAAATAGAAAACAAAAATCATACTTTTAAGGTCACTAAATTCAAATGATCAAGAAAATCATTTGTAACGATTGCTAACCGTTTGAGACATGAATCGTTAAGTTCTAGCATATGGTCGATAGTTTGGAAATAACACTGATTTTGGCCCATCCCCATTTCGAAGTCAAAATCGTTACCCCAAGTCTGCCCATGCACCATAGAGTACCCAGCTTTGATAATATGAATTAAATTTATTATACAATACCGAATTAAAGCTAATTACTAAATAAACACAGCACAATAAGTAATTGATACATGAGATTAATTTAAGCCATTAGATATTCTTAACTCGTTTCGTTTAAAATAAATAAACTCGTCCGTGTTGAGGATTGAACCTCCGGAAAAACCTGAACTCCTTGACTTTAATTATTAACCTGCCATCAAATATTAAAACAAGACTGTTCGACAGAAGTCGACTGCTGCCTGGAAGATGCGAAGAATACTTGTCAAATACTTTGACTAGTGTGGTCTGATCAACCAAGCTACTAAGTCAGCTGTTTACTGTTATGGACAGTTTGAGTTAAGAAAAAATAGACCCTTCTCAAGTAGGCGACGCATCGTCACAGGACTATACCACAAAAAAAACCGGCAGGCAACTAGTGGTTTCTAGCAAAAGGAGTTGGTCAACGTCCCCTCATTCAAAATTGTAGAAAGTGATCTCGCCATCATTTTTAGAGGAAAATTAACCATATACTTCAATTCCAGCCCCTTTTTTGATCACAACTTCTTTCTACTCCTTTACCTATATCTTTACTAGGTTATTACTTCTTCACAGCTTATTTCTCATAAAGCCACTTCGTCTGTTTCTCTTTGTCCTATGGCAGATCGTATTAACCCTTGAAACGGCAATGTCAATTTGTTTTTAAATTCTTCGTTTGTTTAAAAATTAATAAAATATAATATTTTTATACAAATCCTAACTTATAAGACATCATTTTTCTCAGAAAGATGCATAGAATTCATCTACGTAATATAAAAAAAATTTAAACGGTTTTAGAGTAAGTATGTTACATGTCAAAAAATGATGTTATCATTTTTCAGAAAAACCTGTATCATCCAAAATCAATAGCTTACCACCTTTTTCTAAGATATACAAAAGTTTTGTGTGATATTTGTCAAAATATTTAGAAATAAATAAATAAATAAATTTGTTACATTTTCAAAATTTAAAAAAAATATATTTTACGAAAAAAGGTAAAAATGGTAATTTTTTTCAACAATTTACCAAATATAGTAATATATATTTTATACACAAGTTCTATATATCATTATATTCAGAAAGGTGCATAGAATTTAGGTGTGTAGTGAAAAAAAAAGTTAGATGTAAAACATTTGGAGTTTTTTGGTTTCTATTGCATTCCTACCCATCAACCTAACCCAAACTATCTTAACCAAACCAAACCTTACCTCTAACCTAACCTAACTTAACTTTTCCTATACTATGTAAATGTAGGATAATTATACGAACAGTCCATCATTATCTGAACCAGAGATAAGCTCCGTTTTTAATTACTTATCTCTCTAACTTACCGTCGTTTCTGACATCTTTCGTCTCAGTTTTGATTTGACGTTCGAATTCGTCACAATGCATAGACATGTTTCCGTTCTGTGGTATTCCACCGTTGACATAGTAGAGATTCTTGTAATCAGTTTCGTGCACGTAGTTTGCTATAGTGTAATTGTAAATCCTTGGATATAAACCGGGATTGTAGTAGATGGAAATTTTATTGCCCTTGAATTCGTCGCCATCGTTCATCGCAATGCCGTAGTCATTTATAACGAAAGTGAAGTCGATTCCAAAGTTATTTTTGCAGATAATTGTCGGGATGTTCCAGTAGACGCTGAAAGGTTTGCACCTGTTGGAAACAAACACAACTTGAGTTCTGGATTGATTATTTCAAATTATATATTTTTCTATTAATCGTACATTTGTGTGCATAAAAATTAATTTTAGTTTAAAGTGATTGATACATCTAGAAGAAGAAATACAAACTATTTATTGGTTTCATCGTGTTACTTAACAAACCCGATTATACAATGCCCAAAGTTGGTGTCTCGGCCCTCGTAGATGTTAAATTGTATTGGTAAACGAAGTGTAGGGTAAAGCAGCTGTTACACAGTGTGTCTGAACTACATGCTGAATGAATAACAACCTCCTCAGTAAAGAGCTGAGCTCACACAAACAGTTATTATTAGAATGGAAGAGAAGGCCGAAATCAACCGCGCAGCATTTGCAAGAATCCTAAATCGGCCGAAAACGACCGTGCCGCAGCGAATTTGTTAATGCGATTATAACTACATCGGCTGCGCCATAGCTGAAGTAAATGTAAACTTCCACTCGTTCCGGACTCAATTTCTACGCTCTGAAGGATCTCCACTCGTTACGCTCGTGACGAACGCCTCGTCCAAATTACATCTTCGTCAATTATTATACTATTTGTCATCGTAGAGAGGTGGGGTTGGTACCAATGCAAGCCGAATTGAAATTCGCACAAATGTATTGCATTTTAAATTCATCAATGTACAATAAAAGATCAAAATTCTTTTAAAAATGGCCGCCTAACTACAGATGACAATGGTGGTCGGACAGCATATAGAAAAACACTTTTGAGGTATTATGAAGCAATGCAATACAATGTGTAGTGAATAATGTATGTTTAAATTTGTGGGTAAACTTTGTATACTGGATAAGTAGAACTGTCAACGACAAGAGTGAAAGTTAAGTCTAGGAAAACAATGTGAAAGTTAGATTAGCGGTCAAAATAATTAACAGTTTAAAACTGAGGTGATCACAGTAACCTTAACGTAACAATTGATTTGTTTCCACAATAACAAAAGGAATGGCTAACGCAAAACTCACATTAGAGTTGTTATTTAACATAACAATATTAATAACAGAGTTATGTCGCGATAATAGTGTTGCCGTAACACACTGTTATTTTAACAAGAGGCACTCCGTACAATGTTATAACACGATTCTTGCAACGCAATGAAAACTGTTATCCTGTTATCGAAAAACTGTTTTCGAATATCGCTATCCTGCTATCAAAAAACTGCTTTCGAATAATACTATCATGTTATCGAAAACTGCTTTCGGATATTGTATATTGTGATCCTGTTATCGAAAAACTGCTTTCGAATATTGCTATCCTGTTATCGAAAAACTGCTTTCGAATATTGCTCTCCAACTGTTGCCAGTTTTTCTTCGTCATGTGTCATACGAAATTCGTATTAGGAAAGTAACGAAAGTTTACTGTTTGTTTACTTTCCTTTAATGCTTAGGTCGGAGGGTGGGATGATAAAATACTAAACACTGGATGTAAACGTACTCATTTTTGTATGTAAACTTTGACACTTTAATAGTAAATCTATCACTTTTGTCTTATTTATCTCATATCCCTTCCCTTCCATCCCTTAATAAAACAATTCTTCAGTTTCAGGTTAGTTTAGTAATCGCTGAACAATTGTACGGTTAAATGTTCATTGTTCATTCCCTATTCTGATTTGTGTGAATGTTCTATGAATACAGGTTAATATAAACATGTGTATGTATGTTTATATCTGTATTAAGATTTAGAGAATTTACTTTTTTTAGTTCGACAGTTTTTATTCTATTCTACGTTTAGTTTATTTTATTTCATTTTATGTCAGCGATATTTTTTCTCTATTTAGAGTCCATTCTAAACATTTTTCTTTTGCAGGAATTCCCAATTTACGCTTTGCCTAAGGGATTACTATTTATTCCAAAAATATTAAATAAATAACATAATTTTCAATATTTTGTTGTTTTTTTAAATTTATTTTATTTCATTTGGTAGTACTCATCATCTTATACAGGTTAAAATAAGATTTTAAAATTGTTGTTTTCTTTCTAAACATTTAAATCATTTTGACAGAAACAGATATAAATTTGAAACGTTAATTAAGATGTTACAATATCTGTAAAGTAAAAGGCAGCTGACAACAGTTGAAAAATTGAAAAAAGAAGTCTGTTAATAGATTATATACTGCACAAACACTTGCACGACGCTAACACTCAGTGCCAGTCGGTAACGCTTTAATTAAAATAACAGGATTAATATAGAACCGCCAAAATTATAGAATTAAAAATGCCATAAGTGCGACCATATTGAACATTTTTTGTTCAAATATCACGTGTAATCAACTTATAACACATTTTAATAAACAAAATTTTGAAGATATCAATTTTTCAAGTATTGGCATCGACACCACATCTATGCAGTAAAAAAAAGTTATACATATTTTTAATCGGGTTTTCCTATTAAATACATCGCAAAAAGCGACAATTTTTTTGTAATTGTGTATATATATATTTTTGTAAATATAATAAGTTTGGACGAAAATAAAAAAATAATACAATTTAATATAAAGTGTAGAAGAATAAAAACTAAAACTACTAAAAAAAAAAATAAAACAAAATCTTTAAAATTTAGGTTTACTTGTTTGGGTTCTATTATTACTTACATACGAAAAAGATAAATTCAAAAAATTATTTTTTTCTAAAACATACAAATGAGTATTTTTTTTTTTGCGAAAATTTAGAATCGAATATTTAAAATATACCCTATTAGTTACCTTCACTAAACTAGTATATAACTAAGTAATAAATATATATTAAATTTTTTCTAACAAAAAAAATTATGAAACCAATGGAAAATTTTATTGAGAAATTTGTTTAACATATTTATTAAAATTCAAAAAGAATAAGTTTAAAAAAAATGAACCTATGTAGAGAATAAATCGTAGAATTTAAAATAAACTGCAACTAATTATGGAAAAAATCATTAATATACAAATGAAAAATACAAATTCAAAGAACGTATTTTAATGTAAAACATATAAATAAATGTTTCTATCGAAAAGCGTTTATTTTATGTAAAAAATATTATTTTATAATATGACTATACTTTTCCTTTAATTTCCTTGGATATAACTATGTTATTTATTAAATATATATTTTATTGTTTTCTAAGAAAGAAAATATGAAAAAACAAAAAGAATATTTCTCTGGGAAATTTTGTTAAATATATTTAGGGAATCTCAAAAATAATAACTATGAAGAAATTGAACACTTGTATAGAATAAACTGCAACCATTTATGAAAATCATCATTAAAATTCTGGTTTTCTGGTTGACTTGTTTACGTTATATTGATTACTTCATATAAAACAGATATTCAAAAAAGCTATTTTAATGTAAAACATAATACATTGACTAATTTTTTGAAAAAAATTAAAATCGATTATTTAAAAAATGTACTATAATTTTCCTTCACAAGAATTCGGAATTCTTCTTCAGATCTGTTTGAAAAAAATAACAATAAACATTTAATATTATTACTATTTCAAAATCTCAAAATTCGAAATATTTTGATTTTAGGCTAATTTTTGTGTTGTAGACAATGACCAAGGAATTATGTTTTCAGTCTTTTAACAATTACTCGATTATTTTTGGGCTACTGAAAAATTACAAAAATCATTTTGTTTGTCATTAAAAAAGAAAACCTTTTTGATTTTTTTCAAAAAGTTAATAGGTTTTGATTTATTCCTCTTAAAAAATGTTCAACGGCTGCTATTTTTAACGCATTCAAAGTAATATCCTGGTTTTTATACATTGATAAATGGTGATATTTAATTTGGACTTGGTATCTATTTTTCTTTAAACACAAAATGATAGACTTACGGAAAACTAAGAATTTTAGAACGTATGTTCATGGGAACTTTTTACTTATTTTGATCGAAGGAACCATATTCTGAAGTTTTGGAACATAGTTTGGAAACACCCTGTGTATATTACAAGAAAAAATGAATCGAAGATTATATTTAAAAAAAAAATTGAGTATTTAGGAAATGTCCGAAACAATAGGAACGACAAAATAAACGATTGAAAATACGTTAAACAAATTGCAGAAAATTCCAAAACCAACTATTTGAGAAATATTTAGTTAATATTTTATTTTATTTATTTCTATTCTACAAAAATTACTTTCGACCGAAAAATACTTATTTCAAAGTAGAAAACGTAAAAATTAACATATTTCAAAAAACAAAAAAAATATTTATTTTTGTCACTAAAATTTCCTGCAGTACATTATTAAAAAACTGTAACTGAAAACTCACCATGTTTGCGAAATAGACAAAATTGCGGAGATGAAAATGACTAATCCAGTATGAGCCATGACTGCGTTTGACGGATTCAGTGGTTCAACAAGCTGTCTCTCCACTATATATGTACCAAATCAATGACGTGAATGTTTAACAATCGCGTGCCAAACGCCAAAATGTCACTTCCTACCGGTAATTGCATCCAATAAATTGTCACACACACAAGAGAACTTTGTTTAGCTGCATTATCACTGACTTTATGATTTTTTTTATGTGTTGTTTTTTTATAGGAGGTAAATAAATTAATTTTATTGATGTTCCAGTTAAAATTTTATTTTTATAGTAGTAAATAAAATATAAAATGCAGTGTAGTTACTTTTGGCATAAAATGTTATTATAGTAGATCCTCAAACATTGAGAAAAACTGAGATGGGTTAAAAATGTATGCGAGCTTTTTATACTGATGTATATATATTGACTTCTGCTGAATTTCAAAAAGTTTCGAATGATGTCTGTACAGCCCAAAGCGTAGACAATTTGTATTCAATTTGATATGTTGGCATATATTGACCATATAGTGGGTCTCTTTTTAACTCTATTCATAACATCTAAAACTGACTGTTACCTATTTGTAATCGGTTCCGTTTAGGCGCATTTTGATTTGCAATAATGGTTTTAGCGTGCGCCTATATGTAGGTTTAATACATTTGCCCGAGGTCTGCCAATGCACCATGGATTGCCCAGCTATGAAGAGATAAAGTAATTAATAATATATTACTGAATTATAATTTATTATCTCTCACAAATCGCTTTTATTAATTAGGAACAAATTGAAGTTGGTCCTTGCCTACTCTCTTCTCGTCTCGTTTAAACTAACACTTCGAAATTGGAGTTTCGTCTCCAGTAACGGAATCCATGCCCAAAAAATAAAATATATGTTTTAATCAAATATAAAAAACAAAATTTACACAAAACAGCCATTGCCCAGAGCTTCTACCTGATCGTGGTCTGCTCAACATAGCTATGAACACAATTCAGGTCAGCTGTTTTCTAGGATAATTTTAAACTACACTTTTCAAGTAGATCCATCTTCAACTTTCGGTCAAGCTATAAGCGATACTGTCATGCATGAAAACACAAAATTACGATTTTCTCAAAATCCACTGTAACGATTTTGATTAAATTGCGCTCAATTGTAGTTTCTAAATGTAATCGTCATCATCTATAAAAAAATACCATTTCGTGAGTTATCAATAATAATTTCTCAAAACTAGATTTCATTAAATTTTTTATTAAAGTGTGAATATTGACCCAAACCCTTTTGTAAATCCTTTGGTGAATAAAAGGTATCCTTCAGAAGTATTTGACAGAAAGAATAAAAAGTTTTTTTTTTTTTTAATTAATAATCATGGTACTACCACTCTTCCAATACTAATTTGTCTTCCATATTTTCCCGACTAAGGGATATTTATTGGACAGTTTTTTCGAGTTACCTGATCAATATATAACATTTTTATCTAGAAACAGTAGTCTAGTTTTTATAAAAACGACACCTTCTCAGTACAGTTCTCGATACCTTTCGTCGATTAACACTTAAAAAAAAAAAAAATAAGTAAATAAAACGTCATTAGCACATAAAAGCAACCACCCTACTGTGAACAACCAACATAGTACTGGTAAAAAATAAATAAATAAAATAACAGTTATTTACAAAATTTAACATTATTGCGGCCAACCTAACACCCCATCAAGTAGCTTTTACCCCTTTATTGAAACAACCAAGGCAACATTAGCATACATTGATTTTACAGTTTGCAATTCTCTAAGATTTTAAGCAAATACAAGAAGAACTGTCAAAATAATTATTTTGTTTTACTTTAGCAAGTTAAAGTTTTGTTTGGTTGTACTCCTTCTATTTTAAAAGTGATCTTTTATTACTTTGTTTCCACTCCTTATATAATAATATTATAATTATATTATTATTATTATTATTATTATATTATAATCTTAGAACTCTAAATAGAAAAAGAATACTTCAATGGTAATACATTTAATTCAAGATACAATGCTAACGAACGTTTTATTTTTGTTATTTTTTTTAATACCCCTAAAACAATTTTGGGATATTCTAAACATTTCGAGCAGCGTTCTCCCCCTACTCGACATATGATACCACACTACAATTTAAACTGAATTAAAGCAAAGTGCAATGTTCTTAACAAAGTTGTATCGCAGATATTCCGTAAATAATATCATTTTTGGACTGAAAGTTTAATTTCCTGGTGGAGATTACACACATATATATATTCCTCTTACTTTAGTTTTCCTTCCAGAATGATGCCTAAACGTTAAAAATAATTAAGTTTGTTTATTCAAATTATTTCCCATAAATCATTAACCACTGTCATTAATAGCTTTATTTTATTCAAAAAATATTTACCCCTAGAACCCGTATATGGTTCAAGGGAAGTAGGTTTAGACCCTATGTAAATACATAAATAGTTTTCTATAAGCCATTTTAATTTTTTACTTACTACTAAATGACTGACATTTCATATGACGAATAATTTTAATTGGTCTCTATTCATGGGGAAGATTGTGAGAAAGTTTGTGCAATATTTTTTCATAGTTATAATGTGACTTTTGTTTAATTAATATTTAAGAGTGCGCAATACTTTTAAGAAATTGTGTAATAACAAAAAAAAAGTGTATAGAGATTGTGTGATAACTATTTTTACAAGGAGTGTGTATAGACATTTATGTGATTGAGTATAAACTGGTTTAACAAAGATTGTGTATAGACAATTAACAGATTGTGTAATAACTATTTTTACAAGGAGTGTGTATAGACAAAGAAGAGATTGTGTAATAACTGTTTTAAAAAGTGTGTATAGACATTTAATTGATTGTGTAATTAATGTTTTAACAAAGAGTATGTAGAGACAATTATTAATTGTTTGTGTAATAACTGTTTTAAAAAAAAGTGTGTATAGTCATGTATTTGATTTTGTAACAACTGTTTTAACAAGGAATGTGTATAGACATTTAAGAAATTGTGTAATAACGGTTTTAACAAGGAATGTGTATAGACATTTAATTGATTGTGTAATTACTGTTTTAACAATGAATGTGTATAGATATTTAATTGATTGTGTAATTACTGTTTTAAGTAGGAGTGTATATAGACATTTAATTGTTTGTGTAATTACTGTTTTAACAATGAATGTGTATAGACATTTAATTGATTGTGTAATTACTGTTTTAAGTAGGAGTGTATATAGATATTTAATTGTTTGTGTAATAACTGTTTTAACAATGAATGTGTATAGACATTTAATTGATTGTGTAATTTCTGTTTTAAGTAGGAGTGTATATAGACATTTAATTGTTTGTGTAATAACTGTTTTAACAAGGAATGTGTATAGACATTTAATTGATTGTGTAATTACTGTTTTAAGTAGGAGTGTATATAGACATTTAATTGTTTGTGTAATAACTGTTTTAACAATGAATGTGTATAGACATTTAATTGATTGTGTAATTACTGTTTTAAGTAGGAGTGTATATAGACATTTAATTGTTTGTGTAATAACTGTTTTAACAATGAATGTGTATAGACATTTAATTGTTTGTGTAACAACTGTTTTAACAAGGAATGTGTCTAGACATTTAATTGTTTGTGTAATAACTGTTTTAAGAAGGAATGTGTATAGACATTTAATTGTTTGTGTAATAACTGTTTTAACAAGGAATGTGTATATACATTTAATTGTTTGTGTAATAACTGTTTTAACAAGGAGTGTGTATAGACATTTAATTGTTTGTGTAGTAACTGTTTTAACAAGGAGTGTGTATAGACATTTAATTGTTTGTGTAATAACGGTTTTAACAAGGAATGTGTATAGATATTTAATTGTTTGTGTAATAACTGTTTTAACAAGGAGTGTGTATATATATATCCTACACATTTAAATGATTGTGTAATAACTGTATTAAACACACTTATGTTACTAGATAAGACCCCTTAAACTACCAATACAATTTAACATTTGTTACATAGCACAAGAAATTAACTTTTGGGCATAGATATGCAAGATCCTCTTGAACCACATGTCTGAAGATCTGGGTAAGAAACATAAAGGTGCCCATAACTGCTTTAAATTATTGTGTTTTTACGTGTTTACGTAAATAGAACATGTTCAAACGTAATAATTTTTTCAGAAAATAAGACTTTTTGAAACTAGGCGAAGTTATTTTCGATTAAGCATTCGTTCATCAGTCGTTATTAACTTGTGTCCGTAAGCACGTTAACGACTACAACAAATAAGTGAGGAATATATAATTAGGTGTAGTTTACTCTTATAGAACTATATTAATATCTAGAAAAATCGAACTGAAAATCTCAAAATGTTGTCCATTGAAAAAAAGAAAGTTTTATTTATATATCGTGTGTTGTACAATTCATAACACTCTACGTTGGGTAAAAAAGAACGGATTTGTATTCTGGATGTAATTTTACCAACCATAAATGTCTACGACGAAAATAAGAAAGTTATTGTTAAAAATGTATTTTCGATCCCTAACTGGCCAAGTTATTGTATTATTCATATAGTTATCGAAGCGAGTGGAAACTCCTTTACATATGTACAGTTTTTACACCCACCAAACCCGAAACAATTACACGAGTAAAACCAGTTAGGACTTCTTTAATACGTACACAACTCCGAAGACTTCTATGGCGTAGCCGACGAAAAGAGAGTAGCGACTTGACAATTACGAGGCTAGGATAACTTGTGCAACAACTGTTTTAAACACACTTACCCTACTAGACTACTGAATAAAGGCATATGTTTTGAAAATCTGAACAAAATCCCTCCAGACACGAAATTTGGTGGAATGTGTTAGGATTGGCTCTCTAAAATATGCCTGGGTTCTTATTTTCAATTAATTATCATCAAATCAGTGGTTCAGTATACTAATTAATTTTTATTAACAATGACTATCTCTTATCTTATTATAATAATACAATATCTTTATTACTACTATTAATCCAGAATGACTCTAATTATTGTGACTCACAGATCTGATTCTACGTTATATTTTATTATTACTTGTGTCTGAAATAATTACAAGGTTTAGACACGAAGTTTGCTCACCCTGCTTGCCACTCATGGATGCTCATCTGAAGTCTCAAAACTCCTAGGTAGCTCGTATACGCCAAGTCCGTCTGGCTATCTTCCAGAAGTTGTAGCTGACTAAATTTCCCATCCAAATAGTCCTCATTAATTTTTACGTCAGTCGCACTGGGACAGAGTTACTGTATGAGCTCTCAAAGTTGAGACCTTTTTTGCAATTGTTCTTATATGGCATTGTTACGAAAAAACTTGCATTGTTTTTAGTTTAAAGCGATTTTTGTATAGTAGAAAGCTCTAAATATGTAACTTATATGTAAGTGTTGGTACATATGTAACACCCTGTATTTGGATATAAAATTTTGCATGTATGCGTTTATACACACATATATACACACACTACAACTACAAAAACTATAATTACACATTTTACACATTTACATGCAATACAGACTAATCCATACGTTTAGATGTGCATTTATAGATTTAGACAATTATATCTGATATATATGAAAATATTTCTACACATGTATACAAGTATAAACACCCACGTGTTTTATTACTGTAGTTGTAGTGTGCATAAATATATACAAGCAAAAATGTATTTCCAAATACTTGGTATTACATGTACAAACACTTACATACACATATGTAGAGATTTTTAATACACAAATATCGCCCTAAACTCGAAACAGTTTAAGTTTTTTTCGTATAAATAACTTAGAAGAACAATTGCAAAAATAATTTTCAAATTTGAGTCCTCATATCTCTGCCCTAGTGCGTCTGATTAAAAAATGACTTAGGACCATTTTAATGGGAAATATAATCAGCTACAAATTTTCACTTATTTTTTTTATATTTTGCTTAGTTGTTTGAGATATTTACAAAAAACAGTTGTCCCCCACATTTTAACCCTCCTACCTTCAGAGGGGCACAGCTGTGAGCTAGACAGGTCGTTATTTTCCCCATTGAAGTAACCCCAATATCTAACTTTCAACCGTGTCTGAAGGAATTTCCTTCAGTAAAAATCGTTATTCAGTGTTCTATACAAGATAAGACCCTTTCATCCACCAGTACTATTTAACATAGCGCCCAAGATATTACGTTTTAACATACTGTGACCTTGGATACAAAACTTAGATGGAAAGAACATGTAAAAAAGAAAAAGAAGGAATTAAACATCAAATTCAAGATGATGCAATGGTTGATAGGAAGACACTCACAGCTTTCTTTGCATAATAAGTTGCTATTATATAAGCAAGTAATTAAACCTGTCTGGTCATATGGAATACAACTGTGGGGTTGTACCAAGAAAACAAATATGAAGATGATACAAACATTTCAAAATAAAGTACTGCGCACCATCAGCAATGCACCTTGGTATGTAAGGAACGATAACATTCATCGTGACTTGGGAATTCCTACCGTTGTAGAAGAGATTAAAACATGCGCCATAAAGCATAACAAGAGACTATCAACGCATATAAATGTAGAAGTGTTGCCGCTCCTCAGCGCTAGTCAGGATCAGCGCAGACTGGAGAGGACTTGTGTGTCAATGACGAGTGGATCTGTCTGATGAGTACAGATCCTGGAATAATTTTCACGAGCTACTGGTTTATTGGGAAGATATATTGCGAAAGATAAATTTATTGATAAGTTTGTACTTAGTTGTAATATAAATATAACAAATTGTTAATGATGAAAAAAAAATAAATAAATAAAATTATTTTAAATATATCTATCCTATGATATGTCACAAAATATAAGTTTACATTAGAGAATATAATATTTCACACTTTACCAATTTAAAGATTATTTTTACAGAAATAAAAGTAACGTAATTTATTATAATAAGTGGAACACGTTAATATCTTTAGTCGCTGTGTATCTTGACTTATTTTGTACTCTCTACATAATTCAATGACGTGTTGGAAAGTAAAAAGAACGTGTTGCAGTATTGCTGATGTAGTGACACTTGAAATAAGGTCTGTTAAATTGATGCCAAAATCAAGATATAGCGGTCCAATTTTAATCACCGAGGTTCATTGTCACTGACAGAATGTGAAGCCTGCAGCATTGATTAGTGCAGGCTGGGAGAGTGAATCTAATAATGACTAACAAAAAACTGACATGCAAACACTTCAGTTTTACTAATGATCCAAAAAAGTGTATTTGCGTCCTGTTTAAAACCATTAGTTATATTATTAACGCGTCAGTTATGTGATACGAATTGACACAACTTTTCATTTGTCCAGATTGGATAGTATACAGTAAGTTAGGAACTTGTAATTTTACCAATCTTTTTTTTTGTTTTTCAATTGGTATCAATATTTTACATGAAAGATACAAGTACTCACGGATATCTCCATGGAAGGTAAGACTCTGAGTAAGATAAAATGTGTTTTACCGTGTCTCCTCTTCCTCTAGCCTAACCTAACCTATCATATCCAAACCTAATTTCTCCTATCCTAAC